>CM039729.1:35707543-35965332 GCA_022539455.1 Dendrobium nobile
AACATGCCTTTCAACTCATTGTGCATTTTACTATTTTCTAGATAAATAGTATAGCCTGAATAATAAGCATTGTGCATAATAGATAATCTCATATCTCCAAAAGTAGGAACCCCTAATCTACAGAAAATAACACAATAATCAGATACACATAGTTCATAATTCTTATTAGAATTGATTTGATAAATCCATTTTAGATACTCTAGATTTGACTTCTAAACTTTTTAAATCCTTTCTTGTAGAGACGATTGAATAATCATCTGAGCTAAAATACTAGAATCTTATTCTATAAGAGAAATCCCCTTTAACTTTAATTTTTTCATATCCTGGACAAAAAAAATCATTAGAACTAAGTAATATCCTCGAAATCCTAGAAGACTACCTGCTTAGATCATTTTCCATGACATTAATGTTAGCAGGATAATATTGAACAGTCAAATTATAATATTTAATCAGCTCAATCCATCTTCTCTTCTGTAAATTCAAATCATGCTAAGTGAATATATTCTTCAGACTTTAATGATCAGTAAAAATATAACACCTAATTCCATACAGATAGTGTCTCCAGATCTTTAAAGCGAATATAACATCAACAAGTTCTAAATTGAGTGTTAGATAGCTTCTCTCATATGGATTCAACTACTTAGAAGCATGATTTATAACTTTCACATGCTATATTAAAGCACATCCTAGTCCTTTTAATAAATCATCATTGAATACTTAAAAGCTTTTTTATGCAAGATGGAATGGTCGGAATTGGAGCAAATGCTAAATGGATCTTTAGCTTATGAAAGCTTGTCTCATAATGAGACATCCATATAAAATCAACTGACTTCTAAGTTAGTCTTGTCAGAGGTGCATATATCTTAAAAAATCCTTTCACAAACTTCTTGTAGTAGTCGGCCATGCCTAGAAAGTTATGTACTACATATATGATAGCAGACATTAGCTAATCAGTAGCAGCTTGAATTTTTTGGGGATCTACAAAAATAATAGTGTTACTCATCACATGCCCTAGAAAAGAAAAACTACTTAATCACAATTCACACAAAGAATTTAGCATATAATTTATACTACCTCAATATCTCCATAATAATCCTTTAATGAGTCATATGCTCTTCTATAGATGTAGAATAAACTAAAATATTATCTATAAAGATGTTCATGGGGTATCATTTTTTTAAAAGTTGATAATGCTTCTGATATTACTAAAGATATTACTACTTTTTGTTCTTTATTTTGTGAGATTATGGAGTGGGTTGGGCTAGAGATTATTATGCAATCGATAATCAATAATGCATCAAACTATAAAAAGGTGGGAAATTAATACATGAAAGATTTGGTAATATATATTGAATACCATTTTTTATCATTACTTAAAGCTCGTACTTAAAGATTATGGGAATATGCAATATATTTAGGAATGTACAACAATAGCCACAAAACTTATAATATTCATTTACAATCATATTTTTATTTTGTCTTGGTTAAGAAAAAGGTCAGGTTGGAATGAAATTATTAGATCTGGAGCATCTAGAATTACCATAATATTTATCACTTTGAAAAGCATATATGAACATAAGCATAACTTATAGGCATTTAGAACTAGCAAAATGTACTCTGACTTATAGTTATCTAGAATAATAAAAGGAAAGAAAGTGATCTCCATTATTTTAAATACAAAGTTCTAGAATGATTGTCTGCTAACTTCTAAATTATTTATGCCTTTAATTAGGTTGTTAAAATTTATTGATTCTAAAGTGAAGCATTCTCTGGGGTGTCTTTATGATAATATGTATAGAGCAAGAAAATTTATTAAGACCCTATTTAGAAATGTCAAAAGAATGTATAAACATATGTAAGTATTATAAATAGAAGATGGGATAGCTAGCTATGATAAGTTATAGCTTCAACAGATCATTTTCTTAATCCCCATTTTTAATATTACAGAAATTTTCTACCATAAATTTGAAGTGATGCAATGTTTAATTGAGTTACTTAGAAATAAAGATATATGCCCTAAATCATCATTAACAATAAATGAGACTAAGATTTTTTTTTTTAACTTAAAAATTTTTGGCAACCCAATTATATTGATCATGGTAAAGAAATGCAACTTGGAAGTTTAGCAATAACTTCTATATGTATTTGACATTTTATGCATATCAATCACATATGAGCTAATTCATGTTTGACTATTTATAAATGAATGGTGGAAGATGTTTAGCTCAAGTGCACAAAATTTGTAGAAATTGGCTGTTAGGATTCTTAACCAAACATCTCAATCTTCAAGATGAGAAAGAAATTGGAGTACAATTAAAAAATTTACATGAACAGACGAAATCATCTAGAATATGAAAGGCTAAATGATCTTATATTTATTCGATTCAATCTCAATTTGAGGCATATGTATGATCTTTAATTATATTTAAACATTTTTTTAAATGAGGATGCACAGTACACATATCATGATTCCTATTAACTTTATAGGATCCAAAATAAATAAATAAAAGAAACTATGAACCTTTGGACTGCACAAGTATTGATATGGTTGATTTCGGGATGCTTGATGATGAACTAGTTCTTAAGCTTATTTTGTAGGATTTAGAGATAAAAATTTATATAGAGGATGCTACTTCTAGTGATAGAGAATTGAACATTAATTGTACTAGAGAAGCTCAAAATAAGTTTTTAATTTGATTTAATTATATCATTTGAATGAAATGTTTAATAAACATATAAAAATTTATAGTTCTATTTTGCATATCATCATTTCTTTAAAAATTTAAGATATGACAATGAAATACTTAGAAATGATGATATCGATGCATTGGGGCGGGTGAGATTTTGATGATGGAGGATTTGGGGACTAAATTTTTTATGATACAAATCTAAGAGATGCCTTCTAATTCACTTCAACCTTTTTATTTACTGTACGTTAGAGTTTGAACTGATATGAATAGTTAATTGGGAACTATTATTAATTTATCTCTATTTAATGAATGTGTGTTCCCATTATCTTTAAGAATTTTATAGTGCACAAGCATCTTTATAATTTTTATTGTTTTCATTTTAAAGCTATCAATATTTTTTTGTTATTTTATTTCAACTTAGTTATTTGTATTTCATATTATTTAGTTAGTGAATATTAATTTCCATTTCAACATCTCATTTTTAGAATTTCACTCATTGGAGAAAGAAAATTGAAGATTTGATGGAAAAATTATATTTAATATCATGAAGATGAGGTTAGTTACTCAAACAATTCATATTTTTTATTTTAAAAAGAAATCTTTTAATTAATTGTATAAGTTTTATGCTTTATAATATATTTAATCTTTTTGTCACATATTTGAAATGATCATTATAATATTAATTTTTTTTATTTTTAAATAAAATTAGCATTTATTATATCATTCAATTTGACCTAGGTTCACCTTGGTTCAACCCTGATCAAAGCATTAAAATGTGAACCTCTCCTTCTGGTTAATTGTCTGGTCTGGCATTCGCAAGCTTGTTGAAATTATGATGAGCAAAAAAAAGATTAGTAGGTTACCATAACCTACCACTGCATCAATGCTAGGCATTCAAAATCAATATGTATGCTTTATCTCAATCTATATATTGTGTAGAGGTTTACATGAATTTACATCAATCAATCAATAGTATGAAACACTATGCTCAACGAACAAACATTGGTCCAAGAATCTTAAAAATTTGGCAATAAATAAAAGTGAATAAATATTTTTTACTTCAATAGAACTCTACATAATATTGTATGAATATATATATATATATATTGATAGAGAGAGAAAAGACTTATCTTACCAATAAGGTTATTGCACATTGTTCATTTGATATAATATGAAAAAACTAGAATAAATGCTTGCCCAGGCTTGCTCTTTCAGGTCTTAAAGTTTCTTATTTTGTTCAGAATGATCAAAACTGACCTCTCCACAGTAACTAAGGAATGATGATTCATGAACCCACCCCGTACTGCATTTTGGCTGAAACTATTCCATAAAAGACTATAAATTAAGTACTAATTAATTCTATATTTATGAAAGACACGGCTGGGAGACCTGAATAGGTCATTTATTTATCAACCTCTGTTTCTTTTTGCAACGGCAGGAATAGAGTATTTTTGACGGAACCAGCCTGGCAACACTTCTTAACGATCGTTCAATTGGCCGTTGGGAGTATTTATCAAATTAATTTCTAACAGAATCTATGAAAGGCTATGGTTATATCCATAACATTATTTGAAAATATTTTATATCAAAGCAATAAAAGTAATACATGGGTTGGTCTACACTTTTTTTTTTTTTTTTCTTTTTTTTGTGTGGGGGAGGGGGAGGGTGGAAATTTGGTCAACGCACGTATATTAAATAAGATAAGATTACAAGTAATACCCCAGAAGCTCCACCAAATAAAGGAGCAAGCTCAATGTGAGCTCAAAAAGACAGTCAAAACTACCCAAAAGAAACAAGAAGAAAGCCGACTAAACCAGCAATTCAAAACCAAGAACCAAAGTCAATACGAGCAGAAAAACTCCAACAAGCTAGGACTCAACCAAATATAAGCCAATCCACATTGAGAATTCGAGTAAGAAAAAACCCCTTGTTTCCCAAGGGCCATCCAAAGGAAAACCCTAAGATCGGACGAACATCATCATCACTGGCTAACCAAAAAATGTAAAGCACAACGCCTATGCCAGATGAGATTCTCCTAAGAGAATGGGGTAAACACCTTATAAAATTTGGAGACATACATAATAAAAGAGCCCTTAGTATAATTACCCCACGTTATATATTTAACATTGGAATCATAAATCGAAATTGAGTGAATGTCGTTAGAAACCACAGGAGGGAGCGTGGTAGGAAGAATCCAAACATTACCCGTAATGAAATCTCTGGCAATAGCATTAGTAAATCTAGAAGCATTGGCAGGTAAACCATGCCTGTAGCACCAATGGTCCCATAAAAACAAGATAGGAGCATATGGGGTAATCTTGAAATGGAAGGAAGACTTTACCCTAATAGCAATAATGTATATAGACTTCCATAAAGCAATGGCATGGGATTGGGGCGAAAGCCAAGGGGAGAGGTATGTAGATGTTAGCCAAATAGATAGATGGGAGTTCTTGTTATACATTCTGCAAATGATAGAGCAATTGAAAGCAAATGGAAGCACCAATATGAAGGCAACCGAGACCTCCAAAATGTTTAGGCTTACAGACTTCATCCCAAGACACCACATGCAACTTCCTAGTGGCCTTAGCATCACAAAAAAAATATAAACTTAGAAGTAATCTTCCTAATGCTCTTAATAATTATTTTAGGTATGATAGATCTCCTTATCTAATAAGCAATAGAATTATAAGTAGTAAATTTAAGAAATTGCAAACGTCCCGCAAAAGAGGAGATTGGCTTTCCACCTAGACAACTTACATGTGATGCATTCCATCACAGGTATACAATCAACAATAGTCAGCCTTTTAAATGTGATAGGAAATCCCAAATACAAGATCTGAGTGCGTGATAGAGAGGGCGTCATAGATAGTAGTCTAGTTTTGAATGGAATTGGGAATGATAATTGAGCTCTTATCATAATTAACATGCAATCCATAAGCACTAGAAAAAATGCTAAGGTATTGTGAAAGCTTAATATAGTTAGCAATATTCAACTTCCCAAAAACTATGAGATCATCAACGTACAGGAGGTTAGAGAGCTTGAAACAACCAGCAGTTATACGCGCAAAATCCCCTTGACTCAAGAGGGCCGAGAAAGCATCCATGACTATAAAGAATAAATAGGGTTTGAGGGGGAAACCTTGTCTCAAACCGATAGAGGATGGAAAATAACATTCAAGAGCACCACTAATAAGAATGGAGAAATTAACATAAAAAATGCAGGTCTTAACCCATTGAATGAATAACCTGGGAAATCCTTTTTGATCCATCCTAACAAGCAAGAATTCCTAGAGACAGTGTCGAACGCCTTTATAATAACCAATACCACACAAAAATAACTTTTATCCCCTCTACGTCTAGCACTTCGAAGAATCTCGGTTGTCAATAAAATATTACCATTAAAGATTCAAGATTTAACAAAGTCCGCTTGGTTTTCTTTAACAATCATAGGCATGACAGGTTTTAATTTGTTGGCAAGAATTTTGGTGATAATCTTGCAAAGAACATTACATAAAGTGATCGGCTTGAAATCAGAAAAACTAGAAGCATGGTTGTTTTTAGAAATCAGAGATAGCACAGTGGTTGGTCTACCCTTAAATTTGAATAAATCAGGGTTTCTTGAGATTTTCTTTTTCTTTTTCTTTTTAATATTTAGGCCAATTGAGACAAACTTACACGCACATCACATACACAAAATTCAAATCCAAAACAACTTTATTGAGCAATGGTGAACTTAGAGAATAATGTTTAGGTGATGGCATTTGAGCAACGGTGGCAAGTAATGGAATTTGGATATTAACAGCTAAGCGATTATAATCGTGCGATGATAACCAAGTGATAGTCGTTGAATTATAGTGTTTAGGTGATGATAGTCAAGTGGTTGTTAGCTATAGTTATCATTATCAATCATTAAGTAAAGCTCTGCAGCTCTCTCCTAAAATGGAGAGTTGGATAATTATCAGCTTGGATTGTGATTCAATAGTTTGAAGTAATATAACAACAATCATTGCTATTTGGAAATTATTTATTCATATTATTTTGATCACATTGCAATATAATTATTTTACAAAAAAACTGTTATTATATTTTTAAATAATAAATATAAAATCCAAATGCAAATTCTTGTTGGGGCACAGAACCGCCTCCCCAAGAAAAAATATATAATTATTTTTATCTTTATATTATTATTATTATTATCTAAATAAAATATAATTGCAATTAATCACCTTTATTCTTTTATTCATACCTTTGTAGCTCTTATTTTTATATGAAAATCAACTACATCTAGATATTATAATTAAAATTTTAAAGTTTGTTTTAACATAACTACATATAATAAATTGAAAGAGTTTTTGTTACTATGAATATTATAAAAAAATTGAATGCAAAATAGAATTAGTGGTTCATAGATTAATGATACTATAATCATTTATATTAAGAAATGATTATATATTAAGAAAAAAATATTTGATTGCTTTGATAATAAAATAATCATTCAAATTTTTTCATAATATGAATAATATTTGTTATAAATTATAAGTTTTTTATGATCTTCTATTTCATATTTTTAAAATAATAAGTTCAAATAAACTATTTTTTAAAGCTGTTAATATCGACCAGAATCATGAATGAAAAATTTTGAAGAAACATTTAAAAAATTTAATTTGTACCCTCATTACAAAATTTATGACTCCTAAATTTTAAACTTTATCAATGTTACATTCAAGTTCAGAATATTTTAATTAACTTTAGTAAAAATGAATATATTAAATTTTTATATAATAATATATAATAGAAATAATCAATTGAAATCAATATTATAATCACTCATAATTTTTAGTGTTTTTAATAATCACTCTTAATTAAATTCAAACATTTTAAATTTTTTATGATTAAAAAAGTATGTCATTTAAATTATTAATTTAGTTTAAAATTAATATTATATGTTTAATATTACATTTATTTTTATGACTTTTATTTATTTAAAATTAATCTAATAACTTAAAAACTTACACTGAGCATTCTTTTTTCAAAAAAAATTAAAAAATGATTGAACAAACGGCCCTAGCGTGTTTTAATGCCAGCTGGATGCAAGCAAGCAACTGCCTGCCTGGAAGTAGCCAATGCAACGGCCCATGATCGGTCATCTAACCGGCTATAACCAGTCTTCCTCTCTCCTTATAATATCCCCTCCCCCGTTCCCACCCCTCCCCGTCCCCCCGCCCCCCCTCCCTCTTCTACCTCCAAAGACTGTTCTTTTCCTTCGAAATCAGTATACATATTTATATATAAATATATACAGAGAGAAAAAGAGGATTTGTATTTTACCTTGATCGGCATGGCTGCGAGAGGCAGAGATATGGATCGGATCAAGGGGCCATGGAGTCCTGAGGAAGACGAGATGTTACAGAGACTGGTAGTAAAGCACGGGGCCAGGAACTGGTCTTTAATCAGCAAGTCGATTCCCGGTAGATCAGGGAAGTCGTGCCGACTACGTTGGTGCAACCAACTCTCGCCGACAGTGGAGCACCGCCCGTTCACGCCGGAGGAAGATAGGACCATCATCAGCGCTCACCAGCGCTTCGGGAATAAGTGGGCAACCATCGCCCGCCTTCTGAATGGTCGTACGGATAACGCCATTAAGAATCACTGGAACTCCACTCTCAAGCGTAAGTACTCCGGCACCGCGATGGAGGAGGAAGGAAGATCTCTCAAGAGATCAAATAGCGCCGGGCTTAGTTTCAGCCCGGGTAGTCCTTCTTCTTCTGATGTCAGTGATTCTAGTCATCACAGCCATCCGTTGATGACGCCGCCACCGATGGTTACTCCTGTCTACCGTCCGGTCCCAAGAGCTGGTTGTATCGTTCCAACGCAACTTCCCCACGCCATAGACACTGCGGCGGTCTCCAACTCTAGTGGCAGTGGAAGCAATCTAATCCCCGATCCCGTCACCTCTCTCACTCTCTCTCTTCCAGGATTGAGTTCTGATCAGTCCGAAGCCTCAGATCACCGCCATCGCCAAAACCAGACCGATCTCCTCCATCTGGCCCCACCTTCGGACCCGGAAAAGAAGCCGTTACATGCGGCATCGGCGATATCGGCGCCAACGGCGGCTTCGGCTTTCCCTTTCAGCACTGAATTGCTGGCGGTGATGCAAGAGATGATCCGCCAGGAAGTGAGGAACTATCTGAGCGGAATGGAGCTGAGTGAGGCGATGAGCGTGAATCCGCACCATGAAAGCTTGCGGAACAACGTCATGAAAAGGATCGGGATCGCCAAAATCGATTAGAGAAGTTGGCTTGAGAAACCCTAGATCTAGATTCGGAAAAGTGGGAAGGAAATCTCATCTTCCCGCTTAGATCACTCTTTAGTTCGGTTTTTTTCTAATTTATTTTTAGTTTCTTTTTCCATCAAATCTTCTCCTTTCAGTTCTTAATAGATTAATAAGCTGCGTCTCGGTGATAGTTTTTTGTTTCTTCTTCTGGAAAATGCTGTACAGGAGAAAGGAGTTTGAGCTCAATCCAAATAAAATAAAATAAAATGCTACGAAAATTTTTTTGAAAAAAATATTGTTATCAGTTAAATCATCGATCGAGTAGAGATAATTATAATTTCTTCTTTTTTAGTAATTATTTATTTGCAAGATCCTATTATATTTTCTCTCCTGAAATAATTAAAACTAAATAAACTGAATTGAAGTCCACATCTGTAATGGCAGGTAGCAATTTACCGACGTAACTGATTTCCGCCTTTTTATCAGATTAAATTATATATATATATATATATATATATCCTGATTTTCCGATCAAATTTTATTTTACGGCATAACAAATTTGAAAATTTCAAATTTATTTTAAATTTTAAAATAATATATGTATGTTGATATATTATTTAAAAATAATAGGAGAGTTTTAATGAATTAGATTTTAAGATAATCCAAATATATAAATAACTAATTAAAATTTAATCCTGATTATATTTTTTGAAAAATTGCTCAAAATATCTTAATAATTTTTTGTTCATTCTCATGAAAATATTTTAACATATTTTTCCATAAAATACACAATCTTAAAATAAATTAAATAACTTTTAAATTCTAATAAAATTTTGATAAGAATATTCTGATTTAAAATAAATTTCATTAAACAAGTAAGAGATCTTCTAAAACGTTGTAGTTAATGTTTATGGCACGGTGGTTAGCGCAAGCTTTGCTTTTTATTATTATTATTATTATTATTATTATTATTATTATTATTGTATGAAATCTGTATTAAAAGCATTGTAGCAGTTAGGATTAAAAATTAAATATTAAAATTTGGTACGACGAATATGAGCTGGCATCATTTAACCGTGTCCTTATCCTTAAAGGAGAGAGGTCAGAATATTAAATATTAGAGAAACGTGTAGTTTAAATTTATAAAAAGTTATTATATTAATTATTTGTCAGTGTCCCATTTCCAAAGTTCACTTTAAAATGAATGAATTATTTTTAAAATTAAGAGTTTATTAATGATAATAATAGTTTAAGTGATAATATTTTGAAGTTATTGAATTTATAGTAAGATAAGTGTAATATATTGTAATTATTTTTAGAAATTTTAATGATTTGAGGTTGGTAATATTTTTTGGGTGGAAAAAAAAGATGCATATTTTATTTGTTTTATTGAGGAAAATTAAAATAAAGAAAAGTTGTTGTGATTAATTTGATATATTTGTTTCTAATTTAGTTTTAATAAAACATATTATATCATTTCAATTATTGTTACTTGTCGATTATTAATTACAAAATTAGTTAATATTTAGTATTTATCAGTCTAGGTTTAGCTTAAGCATATGTGATTATTATTTTATCTCATATGTTTTAACAAAAATATTAAATATTTATGACATTTATTTTCATCCAATATTAATAATTTGATCAATAAAATGATTTTATTTCACATAAGAAAACAGTAGAAACTGTATTGAACATTTTATTAAATAGAAGAGAAACCAAAATATATAGAAATTCTTAATATCTTTCATGCTCATAAATCTTAGACAAATTTATTTTCACATTTATAAAGTTGTTTATGTATTTATGCAACTTTAATAATAGTAAAATATTAAGCATCACATGTGTACACCCGTGAATACATGTGCAGGTACCCATTCACAGGTGTCTTATAAGTTACGTTTGGGTCGAGCCATTGGATGATAGTGATACATTCCATCTTGGAACAGCTTGTTTGAGGGAGTCGCTCAGGAGCTGAAAGGAGCTTAACACTGGAGTATGAATGATCGGGACTGATCACATACTTCAAGCAGTTGTCCCCTAGGGAAAGCAAAAACAGAAGTCCCTCTCTCAGCCAAACAAATCTTTTTCCATCTAAGTCTGAGTCAAGATTATCATGCGCAACATAATAATGAGCCACTAATACACATCATCCCTCTCAGAGATTTCCCTCCCACACCAATCCAAGGATCACATTCAGACACTACTTGCCCTTCCTCTTCCACAAGGCGACTTAGACCATTTCGCCATTTTACATTAACAACAATCACGTAATACTCACCCTATTTCACCTCAAGGGGTCGACTACTGATTATCACTCGATCCTATTTGACTCAACTCCTCCAGTTAGGGCTGCAAGCGAACCAAACGTTCGACGAGCTACTCGTTGTTCGATTCGATTAAAGCTCGTTTGTGATCGTTTAATTAGCTAAACAAACAAACTTGAACAATATTTTAAATACTCGATTCTTAAATAAACAAACTTGAACACTAATGCGTTCGGCTCATTTATGTTCGCGAACAATATCATTTGAAGTTCGTGAACAAGCTCGACATTAAGCTCGATAAGAAGCTCGATAAAAGCTTGATTCATGTTCGATTTTGAAATCGTGAATAAGCTAGATAAAAATAATTAATAGTTGAATATAAAATTAATAAATATAAATAATCATTGCCTTTGTTACATAGACAATTCCTTTTATTATAAATGTGTTTGTTCAAGGATATGTTCATGAACATATTTTTTTTATAGTTAAAAAAAATTCATTAAATATGTTTGCGAACAAGCTCGATAAACGCTAAACGAACGAACACGAACTGAACATGAACCGAACATGAACACTCATTAATTTAAATGAACCAAACATGAACACAAACAATAAAGCTCGAACAAACATGAACCAAACTTGAACAAGATGATATTAAATGAACACAAACATGAACACTCACATACTCGACTCGGCTCGGTTCGTTTGCAGCCCTACCTCCAGTCATCGACTAGCTCTACATCAAATGAACTATTACTACCAAATGATAGGACAACTACACACCAACCAATAACTCATACATCTTTCCAATCCCTATAAAAGGGGGAGGAAGAAGACAATATTCCAAGACTCAAAGAGACCGAGACTTCAAGATACTCACTCACATACTCGACTCGGCTCGGTTCGTTTGCAGCCCTACCTCCAGTCATCGACTAGCTCTACATCAAATGAACTATTACTACCAAATGATAGGACAACTACACACCAACCAATAACTCATACATATTTCCAATCCCTATAAAAGGGGGAGGAAGAAGACAATATTCCAAGACTCAAAGAGACCGAGACTTCAGGATACTCCCCTCTTCTTCTAAAGTTTCCTAAACTTTACAGCAACTATAAGAGAGAATATGTCGAAGAGCACTATAAAAAAGGGAAAATAAAGATCTATAATCCTTAATGTATTATATCATTTCTCTTACTTAGCCCAAGCTGCTTAATATCAAACTTCAATTGCTACTACCCTTGCATTTCAATCTTGGATAATAAAGATTTTGTCTAAATCCCCTCTATCACTTCTCCTTTTTCTATATTTGAATCTCATTACATTCTCCTCACAAGCTCCTAAACCTATAAATAAAGTAAATTACAACCCGACGTCACTCGACCGAACAAAACAGGATCCAACACCCCGTATCACAAACATTAAGGAAATAAGAGTTATGTTGATAAAAGTTGGATGAGAAATATAATAAAACAAAAGGAATTGATATTTTACTAAACTTACTGCAAAATAATTATCTAATTCTCAGGGAGAAATGAAATTACCTACATAAATAAAGATGATAATTAATATTAATTTTTCATTATCATTCATAAAAAAAAAAATTTATTAACCTATTTATATGCTATTTATTAGAATAAAAAAGGTCAGGATTATTATAAATAATTATCACAAACCAATTTAATTTAGGTTCTGTTTCCACAAAAATATTAACTTTCTTTTTTCTTATTGTTCTTCTCTCTCCAATTTAAATTGCTAATAAATTATTGTGATAATGCTTTCATGAATTCCCATCAGAAAGGATAAAAAAAATACCAACCGATCGGATAGACAAACAAATTATTATTAAAATCTATGGCAGGCTCATATCCGTATGAGACGTGTCTCTTGAAAGAATAAAATATTTTTTACATAACTGATGGGATGGCAAAATTCAAACCGACAAATACGTTTTTCGGTGCAAGTTTTTCTTTTTATCTCAAATAATGCAAAATTTTGAGAAATTATTCTGAATAGAGACACTTGACTCTTCAAAAGTGAATCAAAATAAAAAAAGATATTATGCATTTTGATTCTTCTTTGGATAGCATTCATATCTGTACAGAATAATTTCATCAAAATTTAAACTTCCAATTTTTAGAATCATTTGAAGAATCAAATGGAATGCAAATTTAATAACTTTATAATTTAAGTAATCAACTCATTAGAATGATTTCATTAACAATAAAATGGTTGCAATCCAGCAAAATGTAGATTTCGAGTAGATATATACAGATTGATCAATCCGAATTGAACTTGCCTCACAATTCAAATGGCCATATCATCATAATGATTCTTATGATTCTGAGAATTTAATCAAGCAATGTGAGGCTAATCGGATGAAAGCTAAACAAAGTCTAAAATTCTAATCTAAGAGGAGAAAATCATTTGGTCTATTAGGGAACCATTAGATAGACTCTCATAAGACCATCCTCCTACATCCAAATTTGTAAAAAGATTTTGCAATTTCTACAAATGATAGGACAACGAGAACTAGTCACAATAAATTGCTCTAAAAAAAGATAAATATTTTTTAGCACAAAAATTGTTTGCTCATTATCTTCACTTTCTAACTACAATAACTTTTCAAAATTAATGTGGCCCTTTTTTAGGCTCTAAGTTGAAAGTTGTTGGTAGCATTGAATTAACTTTAAAGAGATTAATACTTTTTTAATCAAAATTACAATCAATTGTTAATATTTATGATCTAAATTTGAACACAAATATTCCTAGAATTACTCCAAAAATTATAACAATCAAACTTTTGATTCAACACAGCTCACATTGATCTATTAGTTGGGAGATTTGACCATCAATCAAAAGATTTTAGATTTGAAGCTTGTGTATATGACGTGTTTTAGGGGAGTAAATTTGGGTCAGCGGGTCGAGTTTGGGTCGAACCTGAATTGACCCGGCTCTAAATGGGTCAACCCAGACCCACCCGCGCGGGTTGCTGGGTGACATGGCTTGATCCAGATTTTTGAAATAAATCTCAAACGCCTAGGTTTCCGGACGCTACTCCTGGCGGCGCAACGACTACAGCAACACACAACACAGCAAGCCAGCAACGCAACTCGACGATTCAGGACGCAACTCGCAAGCACACGAATCGACGCTTCGAGACGCACCGCCACCGCGCACGCGCCCAACTTGACTTTTCGAACGCACACAACTTGACACTTCAAGATGTGACTCGACACTTCAGGGTTCGGGCGGCAGCGGAAGCAGTGCAGCATGCGAACTAGGGCTGTCAATTTCTGACACGACCCGCTAACCTGACACGAACCCGACCCGGGGAAATCTGGGTTCGGGTCAACCCGTGAAAGAAACGGGTCGGGTTCGGGTTTAAGGATTTGACCCGTTTATATATTCAGGTCGGGTTCGGGTCAACCCGTCAACCCGCGGGTCGACCCGAATAACACCCGAAGCACTCGTTTTAATAAAATGCGCGATCGAGCCCGTGAGGCGAGTTCGACTGTTCGAGACTTCGAGAGTCGAGAGGGTTCTAGGGTTTCATTTCTCACTTTCTCCTCGCTCTTAGCCTCTCACGCTCTAGCATTGGGGTGGAGCTGTGGACGGTGTGGAGGCGTGGAATCGTGGAGGAGCTGATGGAGGTTTCTTCACTTCTTGATATCTACTTCTGATCTTCTGAAACATCTGGATTCGGAATTCTTCCTTTAATCCTCTTCCTTTCTCCATTTCTCAGTTGCGACTTGCAACGGTTGGTAATATCTTGAATAACTCTTAATTATTTGAAGTGTTGGTTTGATGGTGGTCGATTGTTTCGATATCTATTTTAGATTTCTTTATTTTTTATGGGGGATTTGTTCTTTCATTTTGCCCTAATTTGGTCGGTGTGAGTCATCAGTCGTGCAAAACTGTGATGGTCTAATGTCTGGAGTATGCTGCACATTTTATTCTTGTAAGTTCTTCTTCTTCCTTATGAGTTATGAGTATAAGTGTCATGGCCGACTTTTCTGGAGTATGCTGCACATTTTATTCTTATAAGTTCTTCTTCTTCCTTCTGTTATAATGTTAGTTAGAGTGTAGTTTAGTGATTTACTGTTACAGTTTTCCACTTTTCTTCTTGTTGTTGAGATTACGGCTTGGTCGCTTGGGCCTCTTGGAGTTCTCGGGTTGCTATTGCTGTAAGCCTGTAATGCTGTATAACTATATTCATGTATTGTACTATTGTTGAATAAGTTGATGCTTAATTGCTTATGTTATTATGGAATATTGGAATATGGAGAATAGGATGAAATTTTGCAATATTTATTTGCTTATTTGATATTATCATACTATCTAATCATAGGGATCAAGTGTTATGAGTTGTTGATGCATGTTGTTGATGTTATGAGTACAATTTTGTGTTTTTATGTTTAGATGCAAGATTCTAATATAATTATTGCGAGTAATCCTTCTGAGCATAATGAACATGTGCATGCTCCTGCTGATAATGAAGTGGAATGTGATAGTTATGAGTTGAACAATCCCATTCAAACTGAGGGAAGTGTTCATAGAAAGAAGAGGAAGTTGACTTCTACGGTATGGGGTCATTTTGAAATGTTGCCACATGCAGATAATGGCAAACATCGTTGCAAATGTAAGAAATGTGGTGCAACATATTTATGTGATAGTAAACATGGTACAGAAAATTTAAGACTTCGCTTGCAAATTTGTAAAAAAAAGTCTCAAGATATTGGTCAACTTATACTTCAAAGTAACTCAAGCACTTCTATATCGATGATTGCAAATATATTTGATTATGAAGAATTTCGTTGTTTATTTACTGCATGTATAGTCATGCATAATTTACCATTTCAGTGTGTGGAGTGGGAAGGTTTAAGAACATTACTTCGTTACTTACGACCTGATTTATAGTTTATTTTTAAAAATACGGCAAGAAATGATTGCAAGAAGATGTTTAATAAGGAAAAAATTTAAAATGGATGGCATATTTTCTGTTCTTGTTGCATATGATGTTTCTTTGCTAGGTTCATCCTGAGCCTACGGCCCTACAGCTTTCACCTTTCGCTGCTAGCCTTCTAGGGTGCTAGTAGTTAACAAATTGTTGCTTTTATTTGTTTATTCTTTTGCAGCCTTGCAGGTTAAATTATGTAAAGGTAAAGGGTAAAAGACAACAAGGAGCTCGCCACTCATCAGGCACCAACTTGAGACTTTGACACTTTTAGACTTTTAGTTAATTTGTTAATTGTATTTCTATTTTTATAATCTTGTATTTTATTGTAACTTGTAATCTTGTATTTTAGTAAATGGACACTTTTAGACTTTTAATTAATTTGTCAATCAGTAACTTGTAATCTTGTATTTTATTGTAACAATTACAATGTATGTATTTAAGACTTTTAGTTAAATTATGTATGCATTTTTCCTTTAACAGCAAAAAAAAAACATAAAAATAATTATCGGGCTGTCGGGTCGGGTTAATCCGGCAACCCGCGGAAGGCAAGAAAAATGGGAATTGTTCGGGTCAGTGGGTCATGTCGGGTCAACCCGTAACCCGCTCGGGTCGGGTCCGAGTTGGAAGGTCTGACCCGTTTGTAAAAATGGGTCGGGTTCGGGTTGACCCGTTTAAATTTGGGTCGAGTCAGGTTCGACCGAACCCGACAGGTTGACCCGAATTGACAGCCATAATGCGAACTCGGGTTCAACTAGGCAGGGCAGGCAGCATAGCACTCGATGCTTCGGGCAGGGCGTGCAACAGATACTGGCAGAGGATTTTCGGGTCATTTTCAAGTTATCAGGTCAACCCGAACCCGACCTGCTTCACAAACGGATCGACACAAACCCTAATTTTTTCTGGTCAGGTCAGGGTCGAGTTTCAAATCGTGTCAAAAATCGACACCCCTAACATGTTTGTGAGTTGACTTAAATACCTCAAAAGCCTAAAAAAAAAATTTCTTTTTTTTTATTCAACAACTCCATTAAATTTGTGCCATCAAAAATTTTAAAATGATATCCTACACTCATTAATAACAGATTTTCCCTATAGCGACCAATATCACTCTTCATTAATCACCACCCGACTGCTTGAATTGAACCTAGCCTAAACGGGCCCATCAAGTTAGCTTAGGAGGGATCACCTCCAATAAAAAAGATAGTAAAAAAAAAAAGAAGGGATCACCTCCAAACCAAAATTTTAATATCCCTTTCATGAGAACAAACATGCAAGCTATTCAAAAAAGCTAATAGATATGGTTCGAGATTAAACCAAAAATGCATGTCACAACCAATTGAGAGTGAATTACAAATTTTTTAAATGTTTAAATTTATAAACTTCCAAATGATTCTAAAATTGAAAACTTGATTTGAAAGAAAACAAATAAATATAACTCTTTAAAAAAAAAAGCACAAAAGTAAAAAAAAAAAAATAGCAAGAGATAGTATCACACAATTTTTGCATGTTCAAACTCAACTCATCCTACAAATTCTTCTAAATTCCACCATCAAGAATTTCCCTATACTAATCATACCACAAAAAAATCCCCTCCTCCTTAGGGCTGAAAAATCCATTATAACATATACTCTTCCTTAATAAACAAAATCTACCATAATTATAAGGTGCATAGTTTAGAAGCTCACAAACATAACTTTTCAAAAACTTGTTAAAAAACAAATAAAAAAAAAACTCATACACAATAATTTGATCCCGCTAAAATGACATAGCCGAGAAAAACTTGCCAAGTTGACATAGGTAAACAATATTCAAACAGCTATAATAGATGCAACTATGGCATTACACAAGTTACAAGAAATTTTGAATAGATATAAGAATCTCACGAGCAAAATTTCGCTTTCAAAAAATTTGTAGAAATTTCTTAAAATATTTTTACCAAATTTTCTTTGAGACAATATAGTTGAAGTTAGAAGGGATTTAATAAAATCAAAATATTCTAAAATTAGCATTTAAATATTTATAAAATATTCCAATAATTTATATTTTTATATATGGTTAAAATATATTTTTTGTAAATCCATGCAATTGTCATAGCTGTTGGAAAAGCCCGAAAAAGTGAAAACTTAGGAGAGTGTGGGAGGGCTTTAGCATTTTATAAAGTTGATTCAAAAATTTTTGTAGAGAAAATAACTTCTCACTACTACGACAATAAAAAACATATTTTTATCATAAAATTGTTCGAAAAGCAGCAAGAAGCAATACACAAATTAATTTATAATTGTTGCAGCTAAAAAGCTATCCCAAACGGACATTGACTCAGCCCTTAAGGAATGAGTTTTATTTATATATATTTGGCATCTACAAAATGAGACAGATTTCATTAAACTAAATTAGAAAGCAATTTCATGGTTATAAAATAAAGGTATAATTAATAGTATTTAATTTTAATTTAAACTTAGCTCAACCAAGGGGCGTATCCCCCTACTGCCCGAGTGAGAGGCAATTGACCACCCAAAAAAATTAAAAAATTCTTTATTACATATATCTTTAGGTAATTTGTCTCCCTCCATCATTTTTTTACTTTTTATTATATTTGCAATATATATTATAATGTTAAATCAATTCTTATTCAATTTTAACATTCCAACTTGTGTCAATCAATTCTTGAGCTTAAGCCATCATTTAGCAAACTCAAATGACTTCAAATATGATGTAGAGCACCAATTAAGCTTCCTAAGATAATCTTGGGCATAGACATCTTGTTCATCAAATTTTCATGTAGTCTTTCACATGTGCACCTTCATCAGAAAATCATCAAATCATAAGATCTCTTAATGTAAACTTTCAGAACTTCTATTTATATGTTTATTATCATCAAAAATCAAGATAATAAATATCATGGGCTTATAAAATCAGCAATTTCCCTATTTTTTTATAATGAGGCGCCTTCGTTGCATTTACTCTTGTTCTTTCTTTAAATTATCATAATAAGCACATTTGCCAAACCAAATCTTCGACAAGGAAGAGTATGGCTCATTGAGCGTTCAAGATGTTGCAATGCTACGTTAGTATGTACTTCATCAACATGGACATATCTTCACATTGATTAGTAGATCTTTTCTCCAAAAGTTAATATTAGTCTTACAAAATATGTTCATATCGTTAGCACAACCTGTGCCACTGCATCTTTACTCTCCATACCCCATAAGTCATCCTTCTTGTTGAAACACATTGAACTACCCTAAGAAAATGTTTGCTATCAACGTCGAAGAAGGCCATTACACAAAGTCAAAGCATACATAATGAGTTTCAAGTGAGTGAAAGAAATCTTCAAATGGAGTGAACACCCATAGACGCTAAGATAATTTCCTACTTGATCCACATAGATCATTTGAATTATCAAAGGTTGAGAAATTGGTATCTGCCACAACCTTAAAATATTGATTGCTCCCACTGAAAGAAGACTCAAGATCCTCATCTTCTGAGCATCTTTATATTGAATTGAGCTTCCATTGATGAATTATCAAACGTTGACATATTTTCCTATGAAAATGAAGTTCTTATTTCTAGATTTTGGAGCAACCATTGATGCCTGATTGTTTAACAACTCCAACATTATACACATCTGTTGTTGAAGGAGATAACCAAGTGACTAGACGTTTCGCCTCCCTTACCTTCTTCAGTAATATTCTTGAATATTCCAAAATTAAAAAGGTTCTCGCGTCTCGATCTAATGCTTTTCTTAAAAATCATGTAATATGATTGTCTTCCTAGCACTCTAATAAAAAAAATTTAATTTGTTAACGCATGCAAGACGCCAAGAGAAATATCTAAGACACATTAAGCAAACCACCAAAGAGAAAATTTGTAACATCCTAAACTCACTAGCAAGACACAAATTTCATTCACAAGAGAACAATACAAATTATAGAACAAAGAATACAACTTCTTCGAATATCTCTCTTTAGTTCTCTAACTCCACAAATTTAGCTAACAATGGCCAACCCTCCCCCCAATAGAATCATCCTCGTGTTGAATTGAGCTTCTATTGGCTTCTTTTTATCATGATGACAATATCATCCTTTGAAAATGACTTATGAATTTTCTAGTTTTGGAGACGCCATTAAAGCTTGCTTGTTCAACATCTTCATTGTCATAGGCATTTGTTGTTGAAAGAGCTAGCCAAGTAATTAGAAGTTTCCCTTCCCTTCTTGAAGATTTTAAATCTCTTCTAAAAATTATCTTGTCGCTTGGGTGTCGTCAATTGACACTCGACTCATGATAGCTCTTACGTATAGTCCTAAGGCACATGAGGTCCTCTAGACCTTAATTTTTCTCTATATCAACATCGCTTTTATCAACTATCATCAACAATATTTTAGAATCTCTCATGAAGTCATCTACAATATCCAATTTCTCCGCCTTGGTCCCACATGATTAACATTTTTGATTGCCATGTCTCCCCTCCTTTCATGAGATAATCATGCTAACAACTCAAAATTTACTGATTAATCGTCACTAGATATATACCATCACTCGAGAATAGATATCACCCGACTTCATCATCATAAGAAATCAAGCATCACATGATGCCCACCATCACTCAACATACATCATCGTCCAACACCTATGATATGATACCAAAAATCAAGCTCAATATCTTTAAACTCATTGCAAGAGATGCTCCTCTACATTCAAGACTCATTTTATTATACTCATTTCTTCTTCAACTAGACAAAGGTGCCTTTCTATAAACCCAAAAATGAGGTAGTAGAATTATTTCAACAGAGATAGAAGTTTTCCTTCTCAAATTTCCACATAAAACTCAAAATTTCCATTCTACATTTTATTCTCTAGTAGTGTTTGAAATATCCTTTAAAGCTAAAATAATAATATATTCTCCATCCAAATAATTCGTAACAATAACTTTTTACAATTAATACATGCATAGAAAACACTTTTATTTTGAATAGTAAAATAAAAAAAGGTTTTAAAAAAATTAAAGAATATTTAATTCAATAATATATAAATAATATTATTATTCAATAATAAAATTATCTTCATCACATAACATGTCTGATGCAGGAGTCTCAAGACAAAGAGATCTGCAACGACCTTACACGTAGGTCGTAGTAAAATATTTATAGTTGTGATTTAAGGGGAATAATAATGACATGATGTTGGATGTAAAGTATAAAAAATTGGAACTTACTTGAGAGAGTTGTTGGATGCCAGCTTTCATGAAAATGTCTTTCTTGCTTTATTGAAATCTCTTTCTTCTTTCCCCCAATTTCTTCGTTTTTTTTTTCCTTCCGTGTACAAACTGTCCCCTTCAAGCTTTGGAACTGGAAGCAACAACCAACGCTCTTCTGTAAGGTGGGCCGTTGATTTTTTTGGTTAAAAGATTCGTTGGATCGGTCATTGTTACACTGTACAAGGGGTTAGGCTTTGTTCCACAACCGATTCAATGCATTCCGGACGTAGACAGCCACCAACTGAACCCGGCTCAGTCTTATCCAACAAACATTTAATAACGACATTTCCCCTAACTTTGAAACCCAAATATTTCAAGATTTTGAAATGTGTAAAACCTTGGACTTCGTTTCATTTACATATATGTAGAGACCAATAATCCCATATTATAAAATATATAACTTTGAACTTTATATAAGCACTCAAAAAATAAATTTAATCACAACCTGCTCGTAAATGAAACTCGTTATCAGCAGGTCTTGGGTGAGCTACGCATAGCAAAAGAACATTTCACTAAATCAAATCATCCTCTACTGTTTTTCTTTTTCATACGTCAATAAGCTTTCATTTGAAACAGCTTTTTTATTACTTCTTAAAACAATTTTTTTAGTACAAAAATGAATTTTTTATATTAAAGAGAAAAATGATTCAAGTAGCCGACCCTATACAGTGGGATAAAGACTTATTGTTGTTATTCTAAAGTTGCTTTAAGAAGTAGTAAAAACCCGTCCCAAACAAAGCCTATATCATTGGATGGCACCAAGTCATGGCTCAATAGTCCAGGAGCTTTGACTCCTCAAAATCAATGATTATCCCCAAAAGAAAAAAAAATCGCTTTTGAGACCTAAAAAATCACATAAACACCACTAAACTTTGTTAAGTCAACAATGAATGGCAGTTATATATTGCCGGAGCAATTAATAGTAAACCTTCTGCAGAATTGTGCTGCTACTATTCTGTGAGAAATTGAAAAGATGAACAATTAATTATATAAACAAATTGCTCGTAATATTGAAATTACTAAGGTGTTGATACAGCATAACATGTCTTTGCCTAAAAAAAAAATAAAAAAATGTCTTTGCCTATTTTTGAAATGACTTTTTTTTTTCAAAATTAAAGAAGCCAAAAAGAATTTAAAAGGAAATTTTTATATAAAAAAAAATTTAAATTTTAAAACATCTAGTTCACAAGAGTTGTGCCAGTTGCAAGAAATGAGAAAGGAATTGACGTGTGTATAACCCATGCTTTAATTGAGAGCTGTTCATATGACTCTACCGTTTACCTTCAGATTAGATTATGATGGGGACAACTCAACAGTTTGAATTGTTCTAATATCTAAAAGATTTCAGAAATAAAAAAATAAAAAAATAATAATAAATAAATTGTAAAAGGAAAATTTTCAGAGTGGTCCCCACTCACCCCAGTGAATAATGGCTGCCGACATTGTAGAGGAGCATGTGGTTTTTGTGGTGAATTCGCTGGAAATGGACGAATGAAGAAAAGGGCGAACAGAACAATTACAAAGAACATTTCTGCGCTTCAATTGATTGTCGCTTATGATTCCAATCTGTAGGTTCATGAGATCCTGTGCACACCAAACAAAAGGTTTTATATTAGTGAGATGAGATCGTTGAAGAAGAAAAAAAAAATTTTGGTCAATGTGGGTCTCAAAAGTTTATATTTATTTTGAGACTAATATGATATCAATTTAAATATGTTAAAGATTATATTACAACCATCTTAAAAAATTTTAATTAATTTTGAGATTCATCTTAACCAACTTATAATACAAAATCTTAAAAGTTTTTCTTTAAAAAATAGCTAGTTTGTGAACAATAAAATTTATTAGATTCAAATTTGCCCATGGTAAAGGTCCGATCTTACTAGCAAGCCGTCTCAAGAACCTATAGTTAGTTTTAAAAAACATATTTTATTAGCTCATAGGGCCTATAAAGTGTCCAAAAATAAAAATTGTGCATCATTATTCTTTATTTATAGGGATCTGAGGGCTACAGAAAATGCTACACTAAAAAAAAGATAAAAAGTACAATGATAAATGAGATCCAGTACAAATTACTCACAAACCCGTGTCATGCTCTAAAAGGTGCTTGATATAATACATGTTTTCAAGCCCAACTTTTAACTCTTAAGGGTGATTTGCCTTATGCCAAATGTTTGTGGGCAAGTTAATGATGGCGAGTTCTCACATAGACCTTTTGGCAACACTGACGACCTCTGGATGAAGTGATTAGGCTTATTTGATATGACAGGCTAGTCCACTTGAATTGTGAAGGTAGTGAACTTTATAGCTTGTTCGGTATGAGGAAACGAGTTTGTTTAGTGAGTTCTATTGGTGGCTTATCGACTAAGGTACAACGAGTCACATTAAGAGGCTTTCCCACTAGAGGGGAGTGTTCTCCTATATGCTAAAAATATTAAATCAACATGGACACAACTTAATATCCTATTAATACTTCTCGATAGTCTATAACTATTTATTCTACGATTTTTCTAAAGCAATATTGCTATGATAAATTGGCAGCATGATGGAATATAAATTTTAATGTAGGCCACGACTTTTAAAGGTTGAGCTTTTTAAGACAATAACAAGTATTTGATTTTGAATTTCCCCAAAAAAAAAAAGTATTTGATTTTGAAATAGAAATATTTGGGTCAGGATTGATTTTAATATTCTTTGATGGGTACAAATAAAGAACTAATTAATTAACCATATATAACACTCATCACAAAATGAATCCTATCATTTCAAAACTGAAATTCAATTTTTAAGAAAGCTAATGGGGAAAAGAATGGACGTTGCCTACCATTTTAGAACTCATTTGATTGCTTTAAGTTCGAAAAACATTTTTGAAAAATTATAGATTTTTTTTTTTTAATTCCCATGTTTGGTTAGATGAAGTTAGAGATCAACATGAATTTTCAACTTCCAAAAAAACTTAAAAAATAAGAATTTTATATTTAAGAGAGAATAAAATTATCACTTTTTAAACATATTTCTTATCTAAAAGAAACAAAATGAGAACTTAGCAGGAAAACATGAGACAAAGTTGATGATGAGGCCATAAAGTTATCTATGTGAATTCTCCCATTAACTGTATTCTCGTATTGAAGATAGGTCATGTTCTGAATGACAAGTGGCCTCAATACGAAAGTCCCATTCGTTCCAGGTAACAAGAATGTCAGGAGGAACTTAAAGGCCCGTTTTTTTCTCTTCATTTTTTCCTTCTTTTGTTTCATATAGAAGTACAAAAATATTTCAATAAGCTAACCTTGAAAACATTATTTCAACAAATCATCGTCATAATTAAACTATTAAAAACAGTGAAAACACCTAGAAATTTGAAATAGCTCACCTTCAGACATTGTCAGCCCCATCAATGCCATCCCCAATCGAGCTCCCGTCGCGAACTACTCTTCCCCTTCGCAAGCCATCGAGCCTATTGATGCCTTCCTCAGTGAGCTCCCATCACAAACATGTTTATCTTGACTGCCATCAATCTCATCGACACCAGCCCAAGCAAGCTCTGTCCCTTCCAGCCACGATCTCCCGCCCATTGACTGCATCACAAACATAGACATTCATGTCACACAAAATCATGAACAATGACATTCATGTCGCTCAAAATCACAAACAGCTATTAGCTCAGTTTGATTCGATGTTCAAACAAGGTCCGAAATTAGTTCAAAATTTATTCGAATCTAATTCAAACATAGGTTCAAATAAGATTCGAATTCGAACCAGTTTGACCCAAATTCATTTGCGGTTCATATAAACACTACGCATGAGGATGTTTTGATCTAAAACAAACTTTTAGAAATTTTTCCAACAAAATAAAAAATAGGCATATAAAGTTAAATATTCCCTTAATTATACATGTTTTCTCAAAACTATAACATATATATAAATTATAGTACTACATGTTTGCATAGCATATCAAACATGATTTTCTGTCAAGATTAAAATAAGGCATAAATAAATGAGAAACCATATCGAAGTAGAAATAAAAAAGCAAAGATACTAATTATGATGCGAATTCGTCAAGTTACTTTGACAAGTCATTCATGTCAACACTGCTGACTTCCAATATAAAAATTCTGACGAATACAGATAACAGAGAGACGATTAGACTAATTAGGATAAATATTAAACCGTTCATACTTTAGAAAATAATGATAAAATGGAAATTTTTTATGACTTGTATAGGATGTGTTTCCACAGAAATGTCGTGGCATTTTCTTTCCAAGGAATGTAATGCAGATTCAAGGGCCTGTTGACCGTTTTTTTCAGCTCACCGTGATATTTTATTTTGCTAAGATTTGACCAAATCAACTTGGTTTGAGGTTCCAAAGGTGGTTCATGTTGACTCCCTTTATTAGAGAAATTACATGTCAAATAGACAATGGAGATACCAAAGGCTCTTATGGGTTGTCAAAACAACACAAAAAAGCCCCAAAAGCATTCTCAAAAATTATTCTCTCTACCATTTTGTGACAACAATAGCGATCTCACATGACCTTAAAGGCCATGCATGGCCACGTAAGTTCGGTCCCCAAATAAATAGACGATCAAATGGTAGCCAAACGGCCATCTATGATAGCTAGATGCCACCAACGACGGCATATTTCGTAAGTCTTTTTTGTCATACGTCAAGGGATGGCTTTTGAGCCATTGGGCAAAGGTTTATAAAAGGGGCAAAGGGGTTACAAAATTGAGATTTGAATATTTGAATTTTTCAAAAATCCAGACAGATGGAAAAGCATTACAAAATTGATGTGGAACACGCCATTTTGAGAGGCAGATATCTTAAATTAATTGTTTATTATTTTGTGCCTTTCGCCACAATTTTGTTGACATAGACGAATTAAATCATTCTAAAATTTTATTTTTGAACATATATTCAAACTTACTTGAGGAGCATAAATACTTATGACATTAATAATTTTAACATTAATAACAATCTTTAAAGCTATAATAAAATTGAAGATAAAATTATAGCTTTAAAGATTTTTGTTGGTACTAAAATTATTGATGTTATAAATGTTCATGCTCCCAAAAAGATTTGGATACGCATTCAAAAATAAAATTTTAAAATAACTTAGAATAATTAATATAAATGATACTTCTTAAAGAAAGAGTATTTATCAGAAGAGATATAAATGGACATGTTCGTAAAGTGATAGAAGATTTTAAAAGCATTTAGCTATGGATTTGAAGTGACTAATAAAGGTGATAAGACCATATTAAATTTTTTTATAGCTTATAATTTTGTAATTGTTAACTTTATTTAAGCAATGATTGGAACATCTCATCACTTATAATAAGGGACGGTAAAACTCAAATTGATTATTTTTCATATAAAAAAATATATATCATTTAGATTGCAATGAATGTTAAATCATTTTGAGTGAAAGTTATGCATCCAACCTCGCTTATTACTTTTGGACTTTAAGTTGAAGGGGTGTAAAATGAAAAATTCAATATCTTAAGAATTAGATATTTAAAGAACGTAATAAAAATATTTTTAAGGGTGAAATTCAAGATCTTAAGATTTGGGTCATTCCTAAGTAAGCTAATGTTATACGAGAAAAAGTGACTAGTATGAATGTTGCAAAGTATGTGCTTGAAAAATCAAAAGGAAAAGCTCATAAGATGTAAAAGCTTGAAAATTTTGAATAAATATAAAATGGGTTGTATAGAGTCTACAAAGATTATATGTGAAGTAAATAATTTAACTTTTGGTAGTTTATATAATATATTAAATACTAAAGAGAGTGAAAGTTATATATAAGCTAGCCAAACAAATAGATAGGTGAAGGCTTTAGTTCAACTAAAGTGCGATAAGAATGAAAATCAAAAAGTGATTTTCTTAGAAGAGGATATTCAATATAGGTGGATGAGATATTTCGATGAACTTTTCATTGAATGTTGTGAGAATATGATTGTCTTTACTAAACCTAGCACTCTAAATTAAAATAGATATTTTAATTTATCGTCATACAAGTAAACCAAAGTTGGAGAAGTTATATATATATATATATATATATATATATATATATATATATAAAGTATGAAAAAACGAAAGAACCTTAAGATATTACAATATAAGTGTGGCAATGCTCGGAAGATCAAGAAATTTTTTGGCTTACTAAACTCTTTAATATTATTTTGATGACTAAAAAGATAGCAAATGAGCAGAGAAAGGATGTGTTAATTCTTATTTTTAAGAATAAGGTGATGCACAAGAGTGTGTGAATTGTAAAGGGATTAAGTTAATGTGTTATACATAATACCATTACACACAATTGTAAGAAAAAAAAAAGTTAATGTGATATACATTAAAATTATGGGAGAGTGATTATGATGAGGTCATCGACAGACGTTTTAGGCAGGTTTATCGGCGAAGGAATCGTAGATCGACGGCTACGATCGGGAGCTTATATTTTTGATGTTATCATGTTATTTTATTTCATGTATCTTTTATTTTCATGTACTAGTGACGTTTTCGCCCTTATGTAGGCGTAGTGTCTATTGTAGCCCAAGGGGCATATGAGTCATTTCTCTTTTCATGCTTTGAGACCTTTATAAAGGGGTCTCTTCTTGTTGTATGAGGTTAATGTTTGATTAATAAAAATTTCTGAAATTTCCTTTTGTCTTCTTGCTTGGGAGCTTGAGAGAAAAGAGAGAGGAGGCCTTGGTGAGGCTCCGGCCGCAATACCCAACAGCTCGCTCCGGCGAGCTCTTGGTTTTTTCCGTGTAAGTTCACTGTTCTTCCTCCCCCACCCACTCCTCCACTTAGCCGCCTCCTCCCCTTCAGCCAAATCCCGAAATTCCTCTTCCCCCCCCTCGGTTTTCCCTACAGCCGACCCTCTCCTTTTCTCCTGAGCCGTTGAACCCACCTACCCGACCCCCTATTGCCGCTGGCTGGACCAGCCGCCGGCCCCAGCACAGCCACCGTCCCCTCCCTCATCCAGCAGCCCGACCTCCTCTCCTCCCTGGTAGAATCCCGCCGAAACCCCAAGGCTCAAAGTTTGATTTCAGCCGTTACTTCTCTAATTATTTCTTTCCTAAAATAACTCCCCATATTTAAGAAAGATTTAATGGAGATCTCATTTATGCTGAATTCAAATTTTAAATCCACTGATTTCTCTTATTTAGAAACCTTCCTAAATTAATTAAATCTGAAATTTACAAATCAGATTTTAATTAATTCCCTTGGCCCCACTAATTACTCGTTTTTCCTTTATTGCTCTCCTTGCATGGCCGGCCCCAATACATAGCCTTTTCTCTCTCTATTTGCCACATAAGCAACCATTAATCCCTCTCTTAATTCTCCCATAATAACCGCCCATCCTAATTCAAATTTTGGGAAGTTTCATAGCAATTAATCTCCCTCCAACCCAAGGCAAAAATCTGAAATTCAAATTCAGATTTTTCTTCTCTTGTTCTTCCCTAGCTCTTGGCCGACCCCTCCCTTGCCCCCTTCCCGCCTCGCCTCAATGTCAAATGGCGGATCCGGAGCTTGAGTGGGGGTTAGTTTTCCACGCCGACGGGAGCATCGATATCCTACGCTCGCCTTGCTTCGACGTCGGATTTGAAGACGAAACCACAATCGAAGAATACTTAGAGCGAGTCGTTCCAATCCTCGCAAGTATCTTTGACCGACGATTTCGTGGTTACACTTGGACAATCATTGGACGTCATCCACCACCATCTTCTCCGGTGACTACTTTTCCGGCAACAAAGTCTTCCATCGCCTTCATCATAGTGGTGCTCTTCATCCTTGCATGGTTCTTATTCTCCGCTTAAGCCCAAGAGTGAACAAGAGAGAGAGAGAGGTTCTCAAGGTGAATTTCTTTATTATTAATTGCGGGATTGTCGTTATGAGCATTTAATTGTTTCTTTTATCTTTGAATGATTAGATTGATTTGGTAAACTCAAAAGCATATCTTCGCCTAAGCAAGTTAATTACTTTGAACGATTTAATCCTTGACTTTTGTTGGTAATTAACTTTGTGATGACAATGTTTTGAATAATCTTCATTTTCAATTCTAATTGCAATTCCTACCTTGATTTACATCAGATTAAGCTTAGGTTACAACATGATACCAATGTTTCTTAAAATCAATTTTGATTTATGCCATATAGGTCCACTATGAAAGCTATAAATTTGCTAAGAGGTTTGATTGAAAAGTACATAGAGAGTAGGGAGGACTCACAAATGATATTTATTGATTTAAAGAAAGTACAAGAAAAAATTTCAAAATAAATGTTACG
Source organism: Dendrobium nobile (assembly GCA_022539455.1). Classification (NCBI taxonomy): domain Eukaryota; kingdom Viridiplantae; phylum Streptophyta; class Magnoliopsida; order Asparagales; family Orchidaceae; genus Dendrobium; species Dendrobium nobile. Next base: position 35,737,285 of record CM039729.1, read on the forward strand.
GAAAGTTCTAGAAAGAAAGGAGTTAATAATGTTTATATTCAAGTCATTAAAGATATATTTAAAAGAGTTGTTATCAGTGTACAAACACAAGATGGTTTGACCAAATATTTTCCTATTTCTGTTGGATTATATCAAGAATTAGTTGTAATTCAATATCTTTTTGCTTTAGTCATGGATGTTCTTAGCATGGTTTAAAATTGCGCAATATGAGGCTCGCCTTGAGGCCCGCCTTTGCGCAATTCCAGTAAAAAACGCCTCGATGCTTACGCCTCGAGTTTTTTTATGAGGCTTGCGCCTCAACTTGGTTGAGGCCCGCCTCGCCTCACTGGCATGAGGCTTACGCCTCACGCTATATATAGTAAAACTTACATAAATCTTGAAGTAAATGCCCGACATTGGACTATATAGGAGAGGAGGAAGGGGAGAGAGCAGTTCATCATAATAATGATTCAAATGAATAACCCCTTAGTGATGACAGTGCTGATGACTTATGAGTTCTTATTTGATATGTCATTGCTATTTATTTTTGGAAATTGAAATTATATGTTAATGAAAAGAATACTGGGATTTGGGAAAGATAGAATTTTGAGTTGAACTATATTTCATGTTGTCTTATTATTGGGTTATTTTGATTTCACTTCATATCTTATGTTTTTTTATGTTTTATATTATTCACTCATTAGTATATAAAAAATTTAACATTTTATGTTTACGCAATCTTTTGACTTTGAGGCTTACGCCTCAAAACGCCTTGAGGCTTACGCCTCGCCTCACGAATGAAAAACGCCTCAATACCCGAATACGCAATTTTAAACATTGGTTCTTAGTAAACATTTGTAAGAGGATGTACCGTGGTGTATGTGTTTTGCATATAATATTCTTCTAATTAATATCAATAGAGAGGGAGCTAATAAAAACTTAAATTATGGTGGTCAATCTTAGGGTCTAAAGTTTTCATTTGAGTAGATCTAAAATCGAATACATGGAATATAATTTTAGTAGTAATAAATCTAGTTGTCGGATTGTGACATTGGATGATCAAGTCATTAAAAAAAGCACATGTTTTAGATATTTTGAGTTTATTGTTCAAAGCGATGATGAAGTAGATGGATATTATCAGTAGAATTCAAGTTGGATGGTTGAAGTAGAGGAATGCATCAGACCTATTGTGTAATAAAAAAGCACCCCTCAAATTTAAGGGAAATTTTTATAAGATGGTGGTTAGAGCTGCAAAGTATTATGGCACAGAATGTTGGCCATTAAAATAGAAGCATACAATTAAGTTTTGCATAGATGAGGATGCTCAGATAGATGGGTGGCTATATACTTAAAGACAAAATATGAAATGAGTATAGTGAAAAGGTTCAAGTAGCTTCAGTGGCAAATAACATTAGAGAAAGTCGCCATAGATGGTTTGGACACATAAAACGTTGGCCTTTTGATGTCCCAGTTAGGATAGTATATGTATTATATCCGACCTATGTTAAAAAATATACAAATAGACCTAAAAGGATTTTGTTATAAAGTCTTAAAAATAATATTTTTATTAGATTTAAATGAAAATTTGACTTTTAATAAGTCACAATGGAGAAAAAGGATTCATATAGCCTATCCCACGTAGTGGGATCCCACGTAGTGGGATAAAGGCATATTATTGTTGTTGTTAAGATCATAAAAGTTTGCATTTTGTCCACCCGCAAAGACCAACATATACTTACCGTGCAAGACTTCCAACTTGTGGTGGGGAGCTTCCCCCATTATTGTTGCCTCTATATAAGCTTCAAAACTGATTCGCGCGAGCACTACTAGAACAGCATTTGAACTAATACAATGTCACATGAAACGAGCATCGAAACATCTCGATCATAGTCGAAGTCACCCAAACCTTGTTTGTTTGCATAATGAATCACATCAATGCACTCAGGATGTCGAATTTATTAAAGAAGTGTCACTCGCATGTGACTTAATCTAGCCATGATGAAAGCGACAATTAGCAAGCTCAAAACTATAAAATTGCCTAAATGATGTATAATCGTAAAATGGATTGCACTATTGGTTCTAAAATGTAGAAAAACACCCAAGGTGGACCTCTCGCAATCTATTTGAATAAACGTGAGCAAAAATGGACTACGAGCACGAGGCTCTCTGAACAACATTAGTTAGAAAAATGGACTTCATCGTTGCATCTAGAACATCCAAATTACACAGAAAAGACACTAATACTCCATGGGTGGTCTGCACTAATGAAATAGCGAAATTCGCTAGCAAGGCACTAGCACAAAAATCGAGACCCACATAAAATGAGTAATATTGTAAGGGTTTGACTAACATCTTTCTATCATATATATATATATATATATATATATATATATATATATATATATATATATATAATATATATGAAATTATTCTTACCATATCCCGTACATTGTGCAATAATCTCGTAGCACAAACATCCTATTCCTTTCATCTCAATCTATCAGTACAATTAAAAAAAAAATTTACAACAAAAACCTAATCTAAATCTCTTATTCTCATCTCTCTCCTGGACCTTCTCCCTCTCCTAAACTTCTCTATCCCACTCCCTCACCATCTCATTCTAGCAGCTCCCTCACACAACCATTCACATAATTCGCAACCCATCTCACCTCTGTTGTTCTCTCTAAAAAGAGAGACCTCTCCCCTCTTCACACCTCCCTACGCATGCTTACAAACCCGAGCTCCCTCCAGGCCCATGACCCATGACACCACAGCCTCCAAGCCCAATCGAGCACACAAAATCCCAACCCTTCCTCCTCCCAGCTTCAAACCACAGCAGCATGATCTCCACAATCCTCCTCCTAGTAGTACTCATCTCAGAAACCACCAAAATTCCTACCCTCACTCTCGAAGCTGTACACTTCCACTCAACTCCATTCAACCCCATATCCACACCTCCGCATCACACCTCCTGCTGTAGCAGAGCCGAAAAACTAGCTTTCCTCCTCACATTGCCATCGTTATCCCGTTTTCTTGCATGAATCCATCCACCTGCAAACCACTCTAAAACAAATCAAGTTCCTCTTTCCTCACCAATGGCAGGTCAAACACGCCTTGATTTCACACAAGTCTGCTATCCAAACCAGGCCCCATTCTCTCTCTCTCTCTCTCTCTCTCTCTCTCTCTCTCTCTCTCTCAAAGCAGCAAAAAAAAAAAGAGGGAAAATATATTTAAAAAGAGGAGAAAAAATATAATTTTGTGTGTTTTGACTCTAGTTATGAATTTCTCGTTGTCATCATCGAGCCCGTGCCAGGTATAATTTTGAAAGTCTCAAAAATAACTACCCATTCACATAGTTACAGTGTGGCGGGGAAACCTGCAAATCTAAATACAGGTTCACATAGTTTCAACATGAAGGGAAACTTAATTTTCACTCGTACAGGTATTGAAAGTCTAAGCAAGCTTTTTTTTAAGTGTGGTGGGAAGAAGATCCCTGGCCATGGTTCACCAGATAAGGACCATGCAAGTTATTTTAATAGTGATGGGCCAGCCCTGTGTTTTCCCGATGATGTCCACTATGAGAGGAAATTGTAACGAGGCTGCCAAAATTGACGAAATTGAGTCGCAAACAACAAAATCTTAGGAAGTCATACTTGAAGATTTCAAGTAATCCCTAACAAGAGAGACAAAAACAGCAAAACGCTCCACAAATTTGATGAAAAAAATCAGCAAAACAGTAATTTTTATTAAAGAAATCAAATTAACGGAAGAAATAAAGAAAGATACAGTTGATCCTCAATTCGAGAGGAGGATCATTTTCTCCCAATCCCTAGATGAATCTAGGGTCCAAGACACCAAGAACAATAACTCCAAAATCAGCCACAAAACAAAGCATCCCCCTAACCCTAATCATCTCTTCCTATTTAAAACAAACAATTAAACAACAAATACCGAAACAACCCTCCCCTAATTCCCTCATTTTTCATTAATTATTTTCCTCCCAAATCAGCCCTCCAATCATCCAATAAATCTGCCCTTTTCAATTAGGAAACATTTCCTAATTAATCCCCCCAAATCAGCCCCTAAATATGTCATCTTCAATTAGGAAACATTTCATAATTAATCCCCTATAAATCAGCTCCCATATATGCTCTCTTCGATTAGGAAACATAGGGCTGCAAACGAACCGAGCCGAGTCGAGTATGTGAGTGTTCATGTTTGTGTTCATTTAATATCAGCTTGTTCAAGTTTGGTTCATGCTTGTTCGAGCTTTATTGTTTGTGTTCATGTTTGGTTCATTTAAATTAATGTGTTCATGTTCGGTTCATGTTCAGTTCATGTTCGTTCGTTTAGTGCTTATCGAGCTTGTTCGCGAACATATTTAACGAATTTTTTTTAACTATCAAACAAACACATTCATGAACATATCTATGAACAAACACATTTATAATAAAAGCAATAGTCTATGTAATAAAGGCAATGATTATTTATATTTATTAATTCTATAGTCAAATATTAATTATTTTTATCGAGCTTATTCACGAGTTCAAAATTGAACACGAATCGAGCTTTTATCGAGCTTCTTATCGAGCTTAATGTCGAGCTTGTTCACGAACTTCAAATGATGTTGTTCGCAAACATAAATGAGTCAAACGTATTAGTGTTCAAGTTTGTTTATTTAAGAATCGAGTATTTAAAATATTGTTCAAGTTTGTTTGTTTGGTTAATTAAACGATCACAAACGAGCTTTAATCGAACCGAACAACGAGTTGCTCGTCGAACGTTTGGTTCGCTTGCATCCCTAAGGAAACATCTCCTAATTAATTTATTTTAATTAAGAACCTTCCTAAATAACCCCCTCTTAATTAAAAAATTTTCTAATTCCCTCCCAATACTCCCTTCCCAAAGTAGCACCATGTCCTCAAGGTGGAACAAATGAAACTACTACTGAAGCACTTGACTAATAACATTGGACTAAAAAGTGGACTGACACTAGGTCAAATGATCCCTGCCTTTAGCATCTCCCTGATCAATCACTCGATCTCATCCTTCTGGATTTGAGGGTAACGATACAAATGAACATTGATAGTGAGACTATTTCCTTCAAGATGATAGCATGCTCGTGTTTCCGCAGATGTGGCAATCCTTGAGATGGATGAAAAATCTCACTAAATTGCTAAATCAATGGTTGTACTTAAAGAGGAACCTCCCCTCCCACCTCAAGTCTAATCCCATCCACCCTATGTAGTTCCACCAGATAACCTTCCCCAACCTTTTGCGTGCTCCTAATCATGGTTTTAAGTAAAACCATGGCTTTGGAGAGCCCTACATCTCCCCTTATCACCCTCCACCACTAGCTCCATAATCAATGCCCCCCTAGTTGACATTGGTGTCTCGTAAGGTCTGCAGCCACTTCATCCCCAAGATGACGTCAATGGTCCCTAACTCTAATGGGAGGAAATCCTCCCTCACATGAACTCCCTAAATAGTAAACACTACTACTCTACAGATCCCCTGGCCCATCTCTACCTTCCTCGTACCCATCATTACTCCATAATGTCATGTATCCACCAACTTCACCCCCAATTGGTTTACAACCTGGTTGAAGAACTGTCAATCAACACCACTACTTCCTTGTCCGCTATTCCCCCTTCACCTTCATAGTATGATTCGGAGTGAATCCTATCACTGAGTGCAGGGAGACCTCCGCCACATTTAGATGCAGCTTATCCTCCATCTCTCCCTCTACCTCACCCTCTCCTCCCTCAGCTTCCTCGTCATCACAGACGAAGAGAACCTGAATAATTCGGTCCTTACACATGTGCTATGGAGTATAATTCTCATCACATCTGAAGCTAGCCCCTTCACCTTCTTGTCCTGCATCTCCTTCTTCGTTAATCTTTTAAAGTTGCCCCCACTTCCTCCTTCTACTGGCTTCTCCCTTGACGCCTCTCGAAGATGGCCCGCTGCAGGACTCTTGGGTGCTAGATGAGTGATAGTCATCCTGTAAGAGCCACCTGAACTGCTTCCCCTGGCTCCCCTCTCTTAGTACCTCTGATCTTCCACCAACTATGTCAATTCAATTGCTTCTCCCAAGTCATGGGGCCTCATGACCCTCAACGCAGCTCTGATATCGGATTTGAGTCACTTCATGAAGTTACCCTCCAACACAATCTCTGATAGTCACTCCACCCGACTGGTCAAGTGCTCAAATCTATCGCAGTAGTCTGCATTGATCCATCTTGTACTAGTGCAAAGAACTGCTCAAAAAAGTCTCCTCCCCTTCGAAAATGTTCCAATAAGCATTCTTTGAATTCACTCCAACTCCATATAGGTCTCCTCTGACCCCTCCACTGATATCAGACAATGCCTTCCCCTCCAAACAAAACCGTAATGGTGTCAACTTTTCCTCCTCCGTCAGCCCATTGATGGTGAAATGCCTCTCCACCTTGTAGATCCACCCTGTGCATCCTCCCCTTCAAAGATTGGACATCTTCAGCTTCCTCACATTCGGATCTCCCACATTTCCCCGTATTCTTCCATAATTTCCCCTTTCCCAAGTGCTTGGTTCTCCCCAAGTCTCCTGATGTTCTCTTCCCTACTCGTACCCAAACTCTTCTTCACTTTATCATCTCCTTCCTTCAAAATAAGCACCTCTCCTACTGTAATCTCTATCTTTTCAAAATTTAATTATGTGATAATTGCATGTTGTAAATTTTTTGTTAGTAATATGTTGTGTTGATTAAATTGTCATCACCATTATTATAACTCTTGAAAAATTTATTAGATTCCACATTAACAGATAGTATTGCCTCCGTATCAGTGTGCCTATAGACAAGTTCACTTAGGTTTAACATCCTCATCGAACTTTCACTAGTCACCAAAATACTGACTTCAAATCTTTGTACATTTTTCGAAATTTCTGAATGAATAGTATATCCTGAGTGAAGAGCTTCCTACAAAATTTCTTTTCTCAACTCAAACACATAAAATACCCATAGATGCAATTTATTCTTAACTCTATCATCAGCAATAAACTCTTGTTTTTTCATGAATGCACTTATTTAATTAATTTCTAATATTCACCGTTGACTTTCTAAATTTTATTAATTCTATTTATAAAAGTTAATTCACACAACTGATGAAACACACTTATATTATCAAATCTTTTGAACTATTACTGCAAGGCCGCTTCTTAACTAATTCAAACTCATGAGTAATCATCCAACAGAATACCTGTGAACTTTCAACTTGAAGTATAAGCTATTATATTTGCCTTTCTAGGATAATATTGAATATTAAAATTATAATTTTTGATGAACTCAATCCATCTTTGTTTCCTCCAATTTAATTCTTTTTTGTGTAAAGATGTATAATCATAAAATATTACTCATTTTGCTCAACATAAATAGTGTCTTCCGAATCTACATAACACTCGGAAAACATCTTAATAACTCCATCAGCCAAAATTCACACATTGAGAATTTCACATACAATTGATTTTTCCTTAACAGCTCCAATGCTATCCTTAAATATTTAGCATAATTTTTGTTAGACTTAGAAGATATCAAATATCATAAATGAATATGATCATAAAATGATTTATAAATTATTTGAAAATTCGATTCATCAATGTGGGCTCCAAAAATTCGCGCATCTACCACTTCGCGCCTTCTTTATGTTGACGGGGAGAGTTTTAATAGATTTAAATTCCGGGGTAAATTTTTAAAAGGCAGACTATCTTTTGGATAAGAACTACCCAGAGATTTCGCCCTCATTTTACGATGACTTTATGATCCGAGTTCTTCTTTCTCATAGGCACAAACCCCTATGCTTAACTACCCCTTCCAATAATGAGAGAGAACTTTTGATTAAGGCTAGTCGTTAAATAGGTTGCAATAATTACATGGCGTATGATAGCAGCAATTTTAGGGTTTGAATTCGGTTTTGAGTTTTTAAGTTTAAGATATGAAATTTATCACCATATACTTAAAGCGAGTGATGTGGGAATGATGACGGGCTCAACAAGATCTCATGGTTCAGTCATCTCAAGCTATCATGGTCCTGGACTACTTAGCCAAAGGAGGTAGTTAATCCAACCTGACAAAAGGAATCTTATTGGCAGCCATGGGTTACTTCGTCCAAAAATATCTTGTAGACCTGGGGTGGATGTTTGACTAAGATGATAAATTTTTTAAGTCAACCTAACTTAAAGATGGTTTTATATCTTATAGCATGCACCCTATAATTTATTACTCAAGCGACTTTTAGCCCTTAGAGAACATATGAGCTTTGGCCATGACCGTAATATAGTGATGTCATTTTGCATAAAAATCACATGGTCAAAGGGCATGTGCCACATCCTTGTTGGCAATGAATCAATTGAGAATTAATTGTAAGTTTGAATTTATTAGGTAGATGACAGTAGATATCACAACATAAATATTAGGTTAAAGATGATGGGTAATAGATTTATAAAAGGTAGGTCGAGCTTCATACAAAGAAAACTTATATGCATTAAATAATGAAAATTTAGCTTCATATTTTAACAAGTCAATACCCCAAAGCAAAATTAACTTGATGACTACTAGTTCCAAATAAAATCTGAACTACTATAATTTTTATAAAATGTCAAAATTTGTAAGTTAAAAGTTACACTATCAACTCATATCATGATGAAGGATTATGTTGACCAATGTTAGTGGCCTAAACTTAATGATCAGATGATTAAACCTTCTTTAAACCATGATCAACATATGTAGAAGCCTACGTGAAATCTCCATTTAATCTTATAAACAAATTAATCTAGAGAAGGTATATGCAGTTTGAACGATCTAGGTTGAGAAGGAGAGGATGTAATATAGATCCATATATAATTTACCCTACTTTAAAGGTAGGAGAATAAAATCTTGCAATTGGAGTAGATGTTCTCACAATTCATCTAACAAGTAATAGATTGTGCATTGTTTCTAGAATTACCTCATGGTAAACAGAGAAAGTGAGCATGGGAGAGAGAGAGTGAGCAGGAGAACCTAGGGAGAACAAGGGGGCCAGCCTACATAGATGAGAAACAAAATGTGTGGCAAATTAAACCTATTTCAATTAGTACTCGAATGGGAATTGGAATTCAATTGCATTTCGAACTCTTGATGATCTCCAAATTATACTATTAGGAAATAACAAGCCATAAATAAACTAAGAACTGAGATTCATACTTTTAAACTAAATACAAATAATTTATTAGCCACACCATGAAACAAGGAGATGGTAACAAACACCCTGGCCTCTAATAGGAAGGGGGGGATAGAGAGAGAGAGAGAGAGATATCAAATGGATGACCACTCGCAAACCGATATGGGCTCTAATTGGCTTTAATGATGTGCGCTCAGTAAAATCATGCTTCTTGATGATGAAGAGACTCCTTGGAGTTTAAATATAATTTTCTCGTGTTTTTAAGATGTAGCCTTGAAAAAGTTTCCTTTGGGTCCATAAAATATGATATGACCCTAAAGTTGAAGTCACCAATTACAGCCGAATTGGACCATTGGTTATCTAATTCTGAGGCAACTGTCATATTTTGCTTGGAGATCCTTGATCATATCACAATTAATTTTAAGTTGTTAGTTGGTGCAAATAAAATTAGCAGAAACTGATAAGAAATTTAGTAAACTCTACAATAACATTGTTTGCCCAATTATCGTAGTATTAGCCAACCCATTAATGATGTGGTGACCGATCAAATATAGTTGTTCATGATGTACACAACCCAAGTAGTGGCCAAACCAATTGGAAAAGTTTATCCAGAAGATGTAATAGTCACCTTTGTCATCACAGTTGACTTAATGATGGATGTAGTTGCACATATCACTGGAATCCAACCAAATGATATATGATAGAACCAACTCATTAATGGTGTTGACCCATTATAGTTAACCATGCTACCATAGAGTACCCAACCCATATTAGAGTTGATGGCGTACCTCAATTCTCAATGTTTTGTAAAGATCTCGATAATGTGTTTGCTCACCTATTTTGATATTTTATCACCATAATCAAATAGTAGCACTTGTAAGCGTATTTGAATGCCCCATAAGTTGCTAAGACTCAATATGCTATCTCCATGAAGAAAACTTCAGCATGCATAAGTTAATATGAAAATGTTGTTCCATACTAACACTTAATTTTGCTTATTGCATTCTCTCTTCTTTCTCAATTTTAGCATTTTCATCTTTAATCAAGATATCTCCACAACCTCATTTGCATCTATTAAACTTATGTCATGCGGAAATTCCTCACAGTCCAAACACAGCAATACAATTATCAGGGGCGCGCTCTACCATTTGAGCTAATAGCTCATCGTGTGGGCCCATCTAAGTTCTCGGGTTCTATATAATTCAAGAATTTAGTGTCATGAATCTCCAAATGCATAATAGTGTGAAATGCCTTTTGCATTTTTTCCAACACATCATTCTTCTTGGCATATTTTCAATATAATTAAAGATAACATTGGGCATCAATTCAGTTTACATAACACTTACTAGGGATGACTCTTTATTTGAATGATAGAAAATATTTTCACAAATTATTCAAACATATTTTTCATGTATTCAATAGCTAATCATAATGGTCCCATTCCACATAAAACCTACCTAACAAATGAGTTACTATAACAAAACTCATCTCTTATTTGCTTCCCACAATAGGACTATCCTCTAATACAATTAAATTTGGGATCAAGATTACGGTTTGGTAATCCTTCTCTCAATCTAAATGTAAATGATTCAAACTTGAAAATAAGATTATTCATTAAGCATAAATAAAGTGGTTATAGAAAAGTAAGACTAAAAGCATATGCATGCTATTTAGCCAATCTACATTGTAGAGAGAGTAGAATCTAGTTCTAAATCTTAGGTCAATTTTACATTCCCTTAAGTAATAAAATGATAGCTTGCCATTGTAAGTGATCTTCCTCGAAATCACCTTGCTCCTTGATGTACCTCACAAGTGGAGAAAGAATAAGGAGAAAAAGAGATAGACAACCTAGAGAGAGAAAGATGTTTATAGTCTAAAGAGAGAGAGTATAGCAACTTGAATCTATTTCATTAAAATTATATTTGGAATTGAAAAATGATTACATTTAGGCTATCTGGTCACATTAGCAACAATAAGAAATAACAACGCATAAACAAACCAGTAATCAATATTTAAACTGATAATGCCGGCAAGCAAAACTTAGTTAAATTTGGTAGAATTGATCCAAATGGCCATCTAGGTCAAGTAACCCATTTTACTTGTAGATACTTCGGCATCAAAGCACATAAGTAGCATATCATCTTCTCTTTTCTTCTTCTTCTTTTTTTTTTGGTGGGAGGAGTTATGATGTATCAAATCATCTTTATAGCTTTATAAGGGCAAGAGTTAACAAATACCGGTAACTTGAAACCCCAATGTATAATCATCAAAATTGATTATTCGACTAGTATAAAAAATTATTAACTATTTTTGGCATTGTAGGGGTAATGTTGTGTGCACCCCTCCCACAAATCAGGCACTTAACAGGAGGGTCATGTATATGATTCTCATTTTATTTGTGCATTGTATTAGCTTGTTATGGTAAATTTGATTTGAAATAACCTTATCAAAAGTAATAAATGGACCAACTATAAGAGATCATGCCAAACTTAAGACTAAAAAATAAAAGTGTATGAAAGATTATTGTTGCAATTGAAATTTCCCTAAAGTATAGATCTTTGATTTTCTATATAATTAACACTAAAGCAACATTACTTCAATTCTTCATTTATCAGTATTTAACATGGTCCAAATTATCAAATCCAGTGAATCATATGCACTTGGCATTGTCAAATGTTCAATTTAATTGTTATCATTGAGGATTTCTTCACAAATTGTGACCTTACATGCAACAAAAAACATCGGAGTGTAAGGCAGCCACCTTATGGATTTTGTCAATGACTTTCATGTTTATTGCATGCAAGGAAGTAATAGGCAATTTTGGTATGTCAACACTGAGAAGAATTCACTTTGAGATCTATTATATTGTCCTAAATTAGATCTCGTTGTTATTCTAATTAATCTCTCTTTATGGTTCTTGTACTCCGTAAGATATTTGGAGGTTTTCTAATTCGATGTCCAAGGAGATTTGGGCCTCTTAGTGGATAAGACCGATTTTCATTTGCTCCATTAATATGTACACATATGACTTTTGATATTAGTATATTAGTTCATGTATCCTCTCTCGTGGATTTAAGATATTAATGTTCAATAAATTTTGGTATTTATTTTGTGATTTATCTCATAACCATTTACTTTATATGCTCATAATAGTTTATCACTGTACTTGCCTTTACTTAAATAATTTATGCCTCACTAATTGATATTCAAATTGATTCTTATCTTAAAACAACAAAAAGTTGTTAGATTCCATGTTGCTTTTTTTGGAGTACAAACACCTAATGTGCATTCCAACTAATAGCTTTACATAGCAGATGAAGAACTAAGTCAAAGAGTTCATGCGTTCAAAGGAAGATCTTGAGAAGAAATTTAAAAATAATGAATAAGAGCTGAAGGAAGTTCATTGAACACCTATAGATAGTTGATGAAGGACAAAATGTATGCACTTCTAGTTACAATAGTAAAGTGTAAGTCCATGATACCTCCGGAAGAAGAGTTTACTCATCAAAGTTTATGATTTCTTTTGCCTTCGGTTTCTTCATGTCAACACACTAAGTATTACCAAGCTATCCCTCTTCAAAAACATCCGATGAGTATTGCAAAGCTATTTTTTAGATTGAAATGAGTATTATTATTAGACAATGAAAACTATGCAACACAAATCAAATGCAAAATATTTTTAGATGACAAAAAGAACATAAAAAATATTATACACCAACAAGGCCAACATATGGAGAATAAAGCAAAAGCTTGAAAAGAAGAACCCCAATGGACCCCTTCCAAAATGCCTAACTTGAAGCTTGGTGTATTGTGGAGAGTAGCAGTATACTTAGTTGCTTTTTCTTTCCCTCATGTAATAAACAAGTTGAAAATTTGCATCCACTAACTTATTAGTAGTATAAAAGCTAACTTCAAAAGTAGCATAAAGAGAATCTAAATCACCCAAGGCCCCCGCAGCAAGAAAAGTTGAATATAAGGTGCTAGATTAATAAAAATTGTTGGGCTGGCAACATGTTGAGGCATTGATTCCAAAACGGGATTTAAAGATGATTCATAGTTATGAGCATAACCAACTTTAAAGTAGTCAAAATAGCAACTAATTAATTAGAAGAAAGATTTTTATCAGGTGTAAGAACACCCCCCCCCCCACCCCACCCCACCCCAAACATCGCACCATGTTATTTACGTAGCTCTACGTATGCCCTAAAGCATTCTAAGAAATTCTATAGCCAAATATCTCGCAAGAACAACAATATGGAAGAATCATACTTATCAATGGCGAATGGCGCACCACGGCACAAAGTTTCCCATAGAGCCATAACACATAGCGCATGCTGCGGCGCACACCATTTTAAACATGGCACTATTAACCTCATTTTTGTATGAGATCACTAAGACCCAGTTGAGTTTCTTCCTAGTGAACTAATGATTAGAAAGTGTCCACTTCCTGATCCTTTAAGTCCTAGGTAAGACCCAATTCACTCCCCATCAAACTCAACTCCATATCCTCCAATTCAATACTTGGTTCAACTTTCAATCAATATTCAATCAACTTCCAAATTACATCCAGTCAATCTCAATCATCTAATCGACCTCCACTGATGTGAATGAGCCAAGTCAAGTCATTCAACTCTCAAATTCAATCTAATTCCAAAATTTCAAACTAAATCTAAGTGCTAAGGACTAAGATCCTGAAACCCTTTTTAGGAGAATTTTCAAATCCCATGGAGACCAGCCTAATGACCTCTGTTTAGGGTCTATCAATTGCATATTGTTTAAGCATGCCTCTAAGGTCAACCATCCAAATTTGAGCTTAATCCAACATTCCTAGCCCTTGAAACTAAATCTTTTCCCAAATGCTGCAAAACCTTCAGTTATTTAAAGGCTATGCCACTGGACTTACTATCCAATGGAATTTGACTTTGGAACCCCTTCCAAACCTTCCAACCATACTCATGGCCTTTATTAAGACCTCTTGACCACAAACCTATACTTTCCTGCATCTAGTTTGACCTAGTGTTGACTAAGGGTCAAAATGTCATTTAAGGAATTTTTTGTCTTTTCCCCAAAATCCAACTTGGCCTTCCTTCATCAATCCTCAAAACCAATCCAAATGGATCATAAATATCATTTGGAATCCATTGGACTCAAACTCAAGTCTTGGTTTGACCTGTTTGACCAAGTCAACTAAGGCTAACCAAAATGACCTTTAAGGCTTCATATGTCAATTTTAACCCAAATGACCTACCCAGTGCTTGGAATCACTTCCATTGGTCTCAAAACATTTATTTGAACTTGTTGACCCAAATTCAACCCAAGGTTTGACCAGATTAACCAAGTCAAATCATAGTTGACCAAATTAACCCTTAACTCAACCTATGGTTAAATCCAATGTTTGAATCCATTCCAAACCCAATCAACCCCTCAAAATCATTTAATTGGACACCCATGACATGTCCAAAGACTTTTAAGTCAATTCTCCCTAGGTTTGACTTGGTCAAAACCCTCTCCAAATTCATATATTTGCTCAAAGCTTCAACCCCTTGACTCCAAATCTCTTATGATTGACTCCTAAATCACCCATGACTCCCTCCATGCATATCCTAGTCACCATTGAATGGTCAACAAGTCAATGGGGTCAACAAAGTTTTGAAATTAGACCAAATCATGGCCACATCACCAAGCCACCTTGGCAATCCATGGCTTATTCTAAAACCTTCTCAAACCTGATGTGATGTGACTTATTTCCTCTCCTAAGAGGCCATAAGCCAGCCCATTAATACAAGCTTTGGTTTTGTTCATCCAAATAGGGGAAAAGGTGTGGTCCCCTTTCCCATGGACAAAGAGAGGCCACACTCACCACCAACCCTATTCCCTGGCTTTGGGCAGCTTAGGAGACACATGATAAGTGTCCAAAACACCCTTGATTAGATCCAAGCCATCCATTTCAAGTCATGAGGGTTAAGTAGGCAAAACTTGCCCTAACCCTAATATCCTTGTATTTCTCATCCAAGCTCCCACTCAAGCATCCTTCTCTCCGAAAAACCTATTTCCCATATACTCCAAGCCTTTATAAGGCCATTCCAAGCCTTTAGCGCGATCGGACGACCCAGAACTTGTCGTTGCCACCCCCCTCTGATCATGCACGTTCTCATGGATTCGAGCGTGGGTCAATTTAGAATGCGAGATGCCACCTGGCTAAATCGCAGCCGTCGGTTTATCACGCGGTCGATCCCACGGCAGGATCAATGAGCTGACGTGGACAAGTGGCCCATTCAGGGATCAAAACGTGCCGCCTTGTCGTGACGCTGCGCCGCCGCAGCCGATGATTGGGCTGACAACTAATTCGAACCAAATTTGAATAAAAAATATTTTAAATACCTAGAATTTCCAAAATTCATAGAAAATCAAAGTTTTCACCAAATTATATATTTTTGGGTTCGTTGGAAAGGGAATTTAATGTAGTATTTATTAAAATTAAAATAGACTTGATTTGATTCATGGATTGTGAGATATTCCAATTTGTTTGAATTTAATTTTTTATAATTTTCTCACAATCCAGTGGTCAATTACAGTCCAAATTTTGGTGAATGATTTTTGGGTATCTTAGACATGTTATGTGATTTTTCTAGGATCAAATATTGAGTAGATTTCTATGATGTGAATTTTCAAGATAATTGGTCCATTTTGGACCCAAAACTTTGCAAATTCATAACTCTCTAGACTTTCATTATTATGCTTTGAAATTTATGTGGTTTGTATGCATTAATGTCTGGGTTAGATGGACAAAAATGGGAACCAACTAAATATATTTAATCAACCCCGATTGCTACTGGATAATATAAACCTACGAGGATATTAACTTAGCCTTAAGAAAGGTGAAATAAATTTCACGGCCTCAGTGTTCAATAAAGGTGACAATCATTTAACAATTAAAATATATCCAAATTAAGATTTAACATATTAATATTTAAACTCTAATTAAAAATCCCCCTTCAGCCTTTAACAAATTCAAACATTAGACAACTTCAACTAACAACCCAGTTTAGGATCTACCCCAGTCACACGACCTTCTACACACTTTAAATGGTTTGTTATGACAACCAACTCTAGATCTAGGCTAGGCCGGTGTTTACTTTTCTGCTGAGGGCTGAATTTTCGAGATCTCATTTCATGTTGTGATTGAAATTGCTTGGTGTGTCTGTTTACTTCTACTGCACTCTGTGAATTGATGATGTGTTTGGCAATTAAATTACCCTTAGGTTAGGAACGATCTAAATGCTCACTGAGCTTTTCGCAGGTGGACGCGCTCATGCAGAGCAATAAAGGGGGCTAAATAAGTAATAAATATAATTGCTACAGGTGCTTCAGCTGCTTAGTCCTAAAATAAAAAAGAGTATGACTAGTGTGTTTTTTTTTTTTTTTTGCACATATATATTACTTGGGAATGAATTTTAATATTTAAATACTTAGGATAACCTTGTATGAGAGACTACATTTTCATTTTCATACTGATGTAATTCATTTGAGTATTAAGTTGTGAAAGTCTACATTTGAGTTGGGATACACATATCCAAAGGTTGGATTCCAAAGAGAAAAGGATACCCCTTAGGGGGATAATCTTTTTTCCATTTGGAAGTCCAAATTTGAATTATCTTTTTATACCCAAAGTGGTAAGGGTAACCTTCCCCTCGAGAGAAGAGTTCTCTTTTTCATTTGGGTAGCCAACTACGAAGAATCAAAGGAGCCCGAATGAGGAAAGACTAAAGAATTGAAGACAAAGAGTATCCCACTCAAAGTCACTTGCTTCTATACTAGGATTAAAATCCGGATTATTATCAGTGATGCCTGACTACTTTAACTTCTGCATTTCTGGGTTGTAATAAGCAAAGCAGTTTGCCTGTGGACATTTATTAATTAATTTGATTATATTTGATGTGTTAACTTGATTGCGTATAGGATTGTCTGCTTTTCTTAATTTTTTTTATGATTGTGTGCCGCTCTTTGTTTTAGCCTATATACGTGAGACTCAGAGTGAAAATTCTTTTACTCGTAATCAAAATTTAAAATGTTAGGAGTTAAATAACATAGAAAGATAATGAATCTAGGAAATAAGCCGGGGATCGCCTCCAGAGTCGTATGCATATTAATGTATTAATCTTTTTCTTGTTTTAGATACTTCCCCGCCTGCGAGTAGAGTTCAGATAATCCGACCTATGAGGATGAGGTACTGAACCTAGGGAAGCCTAGTCTTCTTAAAAACTATTTTTTTAAGTCTTTTTCAAAATTTCAAGCGTTCATGATTTGAGTATTCTGACCAGCACGCATTTAAAAGAAACTAAACTTTAGTTGTCTATCTTGAAAAGCACATTTTGAAAGATTTAGGCTTCGTTTGGGACGGCTTTTTTTTTACTTCTTAAAATAGATTTGTAGTATAAAAATTTTCTTTTTTTACTAGAAAGCTGCTTTATGAAGCAGTAATAAAGCCGTCCCAAACGAAGCTTTAATCTTATTTGGGAAATTTGATATTGAATTTACAGTTTCAAAATCGAATGCCTCGTTATAAACAATATATTGCCCCTTAAGGCAAAAATATCGTTTGGTAATGGATTCAGATGATGAAACTGAAAGTTGTCATCCTGATTATAGTAGATACGGACCCTTGCGAAAAGGCTAAAGCCTCCCATACCTAATCCTCAATGAGTTGTTTAAGGTCCTTCTAGGGTGGTGCTAGAGGTACTGTAAGAACTGAAGGTTGGATTGTAGGCATTTCTAACAAACAGGGAGGGACTACTGGCACTGACTCAGGAGCTCTGGGACTGGATTACGCTTTTTTAATCTATTCAGAGATTTCAAGAGCTGACTATTATAGTTTGAGAGAGGCTTCTTATGACTTATCTAGTCGTTCTTGCATTTCTCTAACTTGTAACAACATGTCTGCAACTTGTGTCACCAAGTTCTTTATATGCTGTTCATCTTTGGCTCTTACTGATTTATTAGAATCTGACTCAACTGCGGCTGAACCTTCTTTGTCTGATCGGCATTTCCTTGATTTAATTTTATTTGTTAGATCCTCTAGTCTCAACCATGCAAATATTGTCGGTGGGTTCATCCTCTTCTCCTAACAAGTCATCCAAGTCGGGATCGAAGGTTGTTATCCATTCTTTCTTTTGTAGGATGTCCCTTATCTATCGATCGGTCTCTCATTGATTCGGAATCAAGAGATAAGTACCCTTTATATTCTACCATATCAAAAAGCTCATCTAATTCTAACTTAGAAATAATGGCTTGAAGTTTGGGGTTGTTATCTGGCAAAGATTCTAAAGCTAACACTACAGGAAAATCTCCTATTTCTGGCAGATTTTTCGGCGGAATATTCTGCAATTTCCGACAAATTGTGAAAGTTTCAGGCGAATTTTCGGCGAAATTTTTTTCTCCAGTTTAGCGAGCGCCGGAAAATTTTTCCTTCAAAAGAAATCTGCCGGAATAAAAATTCCGGCGAAATTATCCCGTCGGAAAAATTTTCCAGCGCGAAAAAACTTCAGCGGAATAATTAAACATTTTAAAAATGCCCACCCCGCTGTTCGCGCCCGTCACGCGGGTGAATCCACCTTTGCACCCCGCGCACGAACACGTGCCCGTCTGCGCTAGGATTCGAACTGAGGATCTCCTCTTCGGTTTCAGAGCATCAACCACTCTTATGCGGTGTATAATAAGCTTTATTTTTAACTATTTTATATTTAAATAAACAAAGTAAATTTTCAAAAAATAATTTAAATTGGCAATAAAAGTATTAATTAAAGGAATTACAAATAGATAATCTTTTTCAGAAATAATTAAAACACGGTGGATTTGCCGCCGGAAGGTCTGCCAGAAACAACGGTGTAAACAAATTCACCGGAAATCCGTCGGAAAATCTTCCTAAAAATCTGTCAGAAATATTTCATATTTATCCATCGGAAAATCCGCCATAAAATAGTCCGTCGGAAATAAACGATTTTCCTGTAGTGTGACTTGTCAGAGGTAATTTCTTCCACTGTCAAGTTTCTATCCATGGAGAAGATGAATTTTCCAGCCATTTGAGTGTTTAAGTTCTTAGAATTAAGGAAAAGCGGTTTAATTTTGTATTAGAATTTAAATTTTGAGCATGATTAATTTTCTCAAAATCTTGAACCTCAACATGTCGAGTTTTCACCTAATAAGAGAGTTTACAAAATTGATTGAGAATATTCAAGGAACCTGGCTTGACTCCTTTGATCTACCAATTAACTTGGAGGCAAAATGTCAAAGCCCGACTTAGATAGAGGTTTCCTCACTCACCTCTCTATTTGATAGGTCTTATCTTTTAGATGTTGGCCACACTCACCCAAGAAAGAAATGGATAGATGGATCAACGGAAGAAAGGTAGTTAAGACTATCGATGAGACAAAATTTCGCCAATATTAAAGATGGAGACAGAGATTTGGTCCCACCGGGCGTGCCATTTTTTTGTTGGTGGAATTTTTGGAAAACGGGTTTTGAAAAATATTAGTTTTCTTTGAGGATTTTAAAATTGAGATTTAATTCTAATTCTAAAGTCGAATCAACCCGTTAGAAAAATTATATCACCCCGAAGGATAAAAATAAAATCTCATAGCAGCGTTCAGACTTAGAATTATGGAACTCATCTTAAATATTACGATCGGATTCTAAAGAAAAATTTCATATGGCCCCGAGGGAACAGAATGAAATTCAACTAAATATCCAATTATAATATTCAAGAAGTATGATCGTCGAATTCACATCCAAAGTCTTATCAAAGAAGGATGTATCTCCCCGAAGGGAGATAACACCATTCAATGATAATCCTCCTAATGTAATAAAGACAGTCATTTTTTACCTTTTCCCAAAAAAAAATCTAATAAGGTTTTAAAAAATCAATTTTAAAATCAGGTGCGTGTGTGGTTCCAAATCTCCTACGAGCGCAAGCCCTCGTAGTTACTTATATCGTAGGTAGATAGAATCTCCTACGAAAACTCCCGATTAAAATAGTGGCGGAATTTTGTTAGATTTCCTAGGAGTGATATCAAAAAGAGATGAATTTTGGAAATTCAACTGGGAATGGGTCAAAATTGAACAGTTATTGACGAAGTTAAGGGAGGAAATGTAGGAGACACTTTGAGATTCCGGAACCATCCGGAAGTGTCGCAACTTAGTCTAAGTGTTGGGCTTTATATTTTAGAATCAAAATGATATTTAATTAGAGTTGAGCATTTTATTAGAAATTTGGGATTATATTCCCGAAATTTGGGGTCTTATAATCAAAGATCTGCCTCAGATCCTAAATCTATTTTAGACACTGGACCACAGTCGTCCGATCCTAACTAATGCAGTGCAAGGTCTGGACTTACCCCGGCCTGGATTGGGGAGCCAGCTAACCACCTAATCGATTTAAAAGAGATGAGTCCGATCTTTTATGAAAGAGTGGTAGGGACGTTGTATTTAAGGTTCTGGAGAGTTGGGCCGATATCTAGAGATTCTCCTATTTGGCCCCTTTAACTTATGTTGGGTGCAAAATGCTAAGAACTATGCAATTAAAGTTTTGACTCTTTTAATTTATTTCTAATGTAATGCATGCTAGTTAATAATCTCAAATTAAGTATGTTTGAAATTTTAAAAACAGGCTTAGAAAATAATTTTTTAGATGACTGGACTTCCCCAGGTCCGGCACCTCGTCCTCATAAGTCAGACTATCCGGACTCTACCCGCAGGCGGGGAAGGGTCTAAAACAAGGAAAGAATATGCAAAACTATGCATGCGACTCCGGGGTCGATCCCCGACTAATTTCCTAAATTCGTTATCTTTCTATGTTATTTAGACTCACTAAAAGTTTAGACTTTTAAAGTTATGAGTATAAAACTTTCACACCCTCACGAGCCTCTCGAGTCCAGGCAAAAACAAAAGAGGCGCGCAATTGCCAAAAAACTAAGAAAAACAAGCAATCCTAAAGGCAATCAACTCATCACATTAAATATAAATTAATTAATCAATAAATGTCCATAGGCAAAGTTGCCTTGCTTATTACAAACTAGAATTTTGCAGAAAGTAAAGTGGCCGGGCACCACTGACAACAACCCGGGTTCTAAACCTAATAATGACGCAAGTCGTTTTGAGTGGGATACTTTCTGTCTTCAATCTTATTCTCCTTCGGGCTCATTTCCTTCAGGCTCCTTGGATTCTTCATAGTAGGCTACCCAAATGGATAAGATGGCACTTCCTTTGAGGGGAAGGCAATTCTTTCCTCTTTGGGTAGGAAAGAAATGATTCAAATTTGGATCTCCAAATAGAAAAGGGCCACTCCCCTAAAGGGGTGTCCTTTTCTCTTCGGAGTCGAAGCTTTGGACCTATGTATCCCAACTCAAAATCTAACTTTCACAACACTTAACACTTATACAAATTACATTTATATCAAAACAAAAATCTAGACTCTCCTGCAAGGTTATCCTAAGCAGTTAATGAATCAAAGAAAACATATTACCAAGCAGTTATATATGTGCAGAAAAATAACTAAACACACTGGCCACGCTCTTTTTATTTGGGGGCTTTAGCAGCTGAAGCACCTGTGCAAGCATTTATAACAATTGATATTTACTATTAACTTAACCCCCCTTTTGTTGCCCTACATGAGCGTGGCCACCTGCAGAAAACTGTGTGAACATCCAGGTCGTACCAAACCTAAGGGTAATCTAGTCGCCAAATACATCAATCCATCCACAGAGTGCAGAAAAGTAAGCAGACACAGCAAAGCAAATTCATTCACAACATGCAGTGAAAACTACGAAAAATCCGGCACACAGCAGTAAAGTAAACACCGGCCTAACTTAAATCTAGAGTTGGTTGTCCTAGCACATCATCTAAAGTGTGTGTAGAAGGTCGTGTGGCAGGGGTAGAACCTAAGGTGGGTGATTAGTTAAAGTTATCTAGAAAAGTTCTGAATTTGTTAAGGCTTAAAAGGGGATTTAGATTAAAATTTAAGTATTAATAGATTAAGAATTTTAATTAAACATATTTTAAAAGTTAATTGATTACTACTTTTGTTTCACACCGAGGCCGTGAAGTTTATTTCACCTTCCTTGGGGCTAAGCTAATAGCCTCGTAGGCCTGGGTTACCCAGTAGAAATCGGGGTTGATTAAGTTACTTTAGGTTTGTTAGAATTAAGAGGCATAAATTAATATTAAGGGGAATTGTTTACTGATTTTAATGGGTTGGTTAAGAAATTTATTAATCTATTAAGAAAATTCTGGAGTTTGGGGGAATTAATAGATTTTGAAGGTTATCCGGATATGTCGACTAAGGGGTCAAAACTTGACTTTTAGAATTAGAGGAAAATTGAAAATTTTCAGATTTTTAACAAATACTAGACATTATTATGAGTTGTTAGACATGTGGTACATTCAATTTGGAGTTTTCTATGAAAAGTTATGATTTTAAGAAGTTTTAACCCGATTTTGACATAGAGTTGACCAAAATGTTGACTTTTTGAGTTTGACCAGATTTTGAGGGTTTGACATTTTTTGAAAATACTAGATTTTAATTAGAGTCATTATCCACTTAGTTTGATTGATTTGGAATTTTCTAAAATTAGTAATGAATTTTGAAAATTTGGGTATTTATTAGAATTATTTAATTATTTCAATTCATGACCCTTTTAAACTTCTTGAAATCAACTCCAAAGTTTAGAAATGATCTAAGGAGAGATCAGCAAGTGTTTAAAGATTTTTTGGGATTTTTAATTAATTAAAAATTGATTAAACATTGATTTTGATTAAAATTAAATTAAAGTGAATTTTAATGTCAAATTAAAGAAATTTCAATTTTCAATGATTAAGAGTTGAAATATGGTCTATTATAGGTATTATGGGTATTTTTTGGAATTAATCTAAATTTATGATAATTTATTGAATTTTCTAAGTCCTTAAAGGGGCTAAAATTTGACATGCTCAATTTTCTAACCTAATGACCTCCAAATTGAGTAAAATTTAAACCTAAGGTACCTGATGTCACTAAGTTTACTATGTTCAAGTTTCACCCCTATTGGGTGTGTGTACAATCCCCTATGAATTTTCTAAGTTTTCTAGACATTTCCTTAATTATTTTTCCTAGGTGTCTCTACTTTTCAAATAGGCTTAAATTTGATGTGTCTAACCCTGACATACATTACATCATACCATAGAAATATCACAGCAAAATAATAAAACTCTAAGGAGTTATGAATTTTCAAATTTTTAGGGTCCAAAATAGACCCTTTATATTAAAAATTCATATCACAGAAATCTATTGAGCATCTGAACCTAAAAAAAATATTAAACATGCTTAAGATACTCAATAATCACCCACCAAAATTTGGGCTTCATTTGATCACTGGATTATGAGAAAATTGTAATAAATGAAATTCAAATAAACTCAAATATCTCACAATACAGAAATCAAATCAATATAATTTTAATTTTAATTATTACTACATTCGATTATCTTTCCAACGAGCCCAAGAACGCCCCATTTGGTGGAGAACTCGATTTTCTGTGAATTTTGAAAGATTTGGAGCATTTAAAGCATTTTTTATTCAGATTTGGGTCAAATCAGCTGACGGTGACGTGGCGGCGTGGCATGATGCCACGTGTCAGATCTCGGGCGGACCCGCGCTTGACCAGAGGAGGAAGTCGCGATATACCCAGATCTGAGCCGTCTGATCTTTGATCGGACGGTCTAAATCTTCTCCAGTTCATTTTGAATAGAAATCTTTAAATGCTCATATCTTTCAAAATACTCAACGAAATTGCACGAAATTTGAACTGTAGCTAGAGGGCAATATGATCTTGCAATGCCTGGAGTTTGGAGGCTCCATTCATTGTAAAATCGCTATAGTTTCAAATTAAAATTTAAACTTAAAATGAGCATAACTTACAATCCAACAGTCGGATTTTTGCGATTTTTGGCTTGTTGGAAAGCTGCAACAATCCTCTACAACTTTGCTGAAGAATTTAAAAGCCGGATCTTATTGGATCGAAAGTTATATTGGAAAGTCCTCTTTCTCTCTCTAGAATGCTCTCTCCTCACTAAAATAGTGATTTGAGGCTTGGAAATGATTGGGAAAAGCTTGTGAAGGACTTGAAATGTGCTGGAGTGTGTAGGAGGAGCTCTTAGAAGGTTGGGGGCTGTTGGAGTTTGGAGCTTTTGATCATATGAGAGAGAATGATGAAGAAGCCACATTTAGGTCAAGTTTTCCCCCACTTTAACTTTGGCTTTTGGATTGGATGGTTGAGATTTGATTTGGTGTGGTTTTGGATGAGTGCCAAGTGTCCCCTAGCTGCCCAAAGCTAGGAAATAGGGTTGGTGGTGAGTGTGACTTCTCTTGGTCCATGGGAAGAGGGGACTACACCTTTTTCCCCATTTGGATGAACCAATGCTTGGCTTAGTTAATAGAGCTTGTTTAAGGATCAATTAAGGAGGGAAAAAGTATATTCCCATCAACCAAATGGAGATTTTGGCCTGGAGAAAGGGTTTTCTTTATGGGATCATGAGGTGGCCAAGCTATGGTCTCATTTCAAGGGTTATTTTTGACCCATTGACTTGTTGACTAGTCAATGGTGAGAAGGATGTGCATGAGGGAGGTCAAGAGTGCTACAAGACATCATACCAAGAAATTTGAAGTCAAGGGTGTATAATTGACCAATTTTGATGGGTTGAATTGATTCAAAGTAGCTTGAATAGTTAAAATTGGTTAGTGTTGGGTTAAAGGGTTGATTTGATCAACCATGGTTGACTTAGTCAACCAGGTCAAACCAAAGAGTAAGTTTGGGTTCAATGTGTTCCTAAAGTCATTTAGGATTCATTGGAATGACATTTGAAGAAGATTTCAAAGGTTGATAAGTCAAATCAAGTTGAGTTTAGGCCAAAAGTCCAAAAATCCTCATTTAAGGGCATTTTGGTCTCAAGTCAATTCTGGGTCAAATTGAATCTAAAAAGATGTAGATCATTGCTTAACAAGTCAATATCAAGGTATTAGGAGGGATCAAAAAATTAGGAGGGGGCTCCAAAGTCAAATTCCACAAAGTGAAAGGCCTAGTGGCATGGATTGTAAATATTCGAAGGTTTTGCAACCTTTGGAGTTGAATTAAGTTTATGGGATTAGAGTCATCCGAATGCGCTCAAATTTGGAGGGTTGCCTCTAGAGTCATGTCACATCAATATGAAATTGATAGACCCTGAATCAGATGTCTTTTGACTGGCTTTTGAAGTATTTGAAAAATTCTTGGAAAAGGCTCTTAGGACAAGGCCTTTGGACTTAGAATTTTGGTCTGGATTTCTGGGTTTGAATTGAGTTTTGAGCTTGAATGAGTGGATTTGAATTATCCATATCATCTATAACCACTTGAGAGGATTTTGAATGATAGGATAAGATTAAAGTTTGATAGAAGCACAATCAAGTTTTGAACTGGATTTAGGAACAGGATAGATTTAAAGTCTTGATAGATTTGAAGTCTAGATTTGATTTGAAAATTGAATTGATTGAAGTCTAGATTGGTTTATGATTTGAATTGATCAGAGATTTGGATTGATTTAAATCTAGATTATTCCTAGAGTCTGGAGGGATTCTAAGATCTAGAATTTATAAGGGTTCTAGGATCTGAATAGATCTTAAAGTTTAGAATCTAGAAGGATCTTAGGGTCTAAAAAAATCCTAGGGTCTGGGGTTTGAAGAATCCAAGGGTCTAGAATAGATCCTAAGGTCTAGATCTAGGAAAATCCTAGAGTTTAGGTTAATCTGGAAGAATCCTAGGGTCTAGAGTAAATCCTAGGGTCTGAATCTAGGAGAATCCAAGAGTTTAGATTGATTTGGAAGAATCCTAGGGTCTAGAGTAGATCCTAGGGTTTGGAGTCTAGAAGGATCCTAAGACCTAGAATAGATCCTAAGGTCTGAATCTAGAAGAATCCTAGAGTTTAGATTAATATGGAAGAATCCTAGGGTCTAGAGTAGATCCTAAGGTCTAGATTGATTTGGAGTCTGGAAGGGTCTTAATGACCTCATGAAAAATGAGGTCAACAGCGATGCAGGAGCTTGAAGAGTAATAGCTCCTACATCGGGTAAGGTAAGGTCCTCAGACCCCTGAGTAGAGAGCCCAGGAATGACATATAGACTTTGATCAAAACTATCAGGGACATCAACGAAAACAGTAAGCAAAACATCAACTGAGCTGGAAATAAGAACATTATCTGCTGTAGCAACTGGAGCATCAGTACAAACATCCATTGTACCTACCGGGACTAGGGAAGCACCGGTTAGAATTTATTTTAACTAGAGGGTGAACTTAGTGGTTCTGGAGATCGATGGAGGGATATCCAACTTAGTCTTCTTTCGAACAAATCTTTTCTCAGGAGACTTGGGCCTCTTGCCCTTAACATTTAACATTCTCTGAGCTTCAGGAATTTTTTAGTCTTTACAACTATTGAGGCCAACTTTTGAAATTTTGGAGAAGGGACAGGAGATCTACCTGTAGGACGATGGCCTCTCTCGGACCCAGTAAGTACGATACCCTCCGATTTGAAAGACGGATGGCGTGGCACCCAGTGGTATCCATCAGCTAGTACAGAAGTTGTGGGTGTCGAACAAACTTTTTATTTTTTCAAACAGGTTGGGGAGTTAGATTATTAGCTTCAAATGTTTCCTCTTTTAGAATTTCTTTTTGGAAGTGGTTGGCGATAATTCCCTTCTAGTGTTTAATGTATTCTTCCTTTGTTAATCCAGACTGGGCAGCACAAGAGTGGACTATGTTCCTTAATGTTCTTGTCCTTTGGAGATGCTTCTCCTTAGGAGTGCGTCTAGTCGAGTAGTCGACCAGGCATGATGGGGAACGGGCTATCCTAGCTACCCTCTCCTCCCCTTGAGCAACGGCCAGGGGGTAAAAACGACACCCTTTTAAAAGGGGAGAGGAAGCAGGAATAGGTTGCTCCTCGACAGCCTCGGGCTCTATCTGACATAGAGCCTTAAATGGAACAACTTTCCTTACCTGGCAATTTTCTTTCTCAGTCTCAAATAATTTTTCCACTGATTCTTGCTAGTAAATGTGATCCCAAAACTTGATCCTTCCTAAAAAACGGACTTAACCACTGCGAGAGGCTCAACAGTCAACTCAGGTTGTTTTTCTTCATCACTAGACACAAACAGAACAGGTCCCGTCCCTACAATTAACTCCACTGCATAGGGGACTTCCTTACTAGCATCCAAGTTAATTATCTTATGATCGTCCATCCACGGTTCAAGGGTACTGAAACCCATTCCAAACAATATGTTATTTCCCAAATCAATCACTTCAGAAGTCAACTCTCTGTCAAAGGAGAAGATCAACTTGCCAGCCATTGTTACTTGATTTGAGTTTCTGGAATTGAAGAAGAAGATTGGAATTAGATATTTTTAAAAGAGATTTTTCTTTTAGAGAATTAAAATCATAACAAAATCTTGATTCTATGATATATGCCGAGTTGCAAGAACTATAGCCCGACATATGATGATAGGATACAAAAATTAGTTATAAGCTCAAGAAGAAGTGAAATCTTTACGGCCTATACAAGCCCATAAGGGGATGTTGTGGACAGCATATGATAGTATAGATCTCAAATTAAGATTAAAAAGAATTTTTAGGAGGATTTAGATTTTGAAATCATCAGTGAACTTCTCCCAATTTCTGAAACACAACCGATCAGACTTTCTTCTTGCTTGAAGGCATATAGAATATTCAGAAAGTGCAAAGAGGATTAGTTGCATAACTCTCTCCACATCTATTATAAGTCAAGGGGAAATGGGAGGTTAAGGCTAAAATATTGACAATTTAAGATCTTGAGAGCAAGATCTGTGAAACCCGCAAAAGCCATTTCAGACTTCGCACGCTTTTCAAAGCGCCGCGACGTACTTTAAGTGAAAAATTCGAAGTTGTCGGATTTCGACGCAAATAATTTTATAAATTAGAGCGCAAAATTCTAAGAAATTTGATGTAAAGGACTTATATTTGATTTTGCTTAATTTAGGAATTAAAATTAAGAGAAGTCTCATAATGCCAATTCTACCCCTAATGTTTATTCAAGTGTGGGTTACTTAAGTGAGGGTAGTTAGGTCTTTAGGCTTTTCCCATTACTCCCTATTAGGCAAACCGAACCCCCACTCCTCCCCCCTCATTCGGTCTTTTGCCCAAACCGAGCGGACAAAGAGAGAGGGGAGCGCACGGGTGGAGGCGACGGGGGAGCTTCGGGCGGCGGTTTCCGGCGTCAAATCTTGGGAAAAATTATAGGGAAGATTAAGAGAAGGCTAAGGTAAGTGTTTTGCAAGTGTTTCCCTTCCTTTTTCTTGAGTTTTCTCTAAAGAATGAAATTAGGGTTTTAGGAAAAACTTAAGTTTTCTTTGAGATTCTTTTGAGAAAAGTTTAGGGAAGGTTAGGAGGATGTTTCTAAACCCTAATGTGCACTTTCTTTCATCAAAGTATGAGTTTGGAAAAATTAGGGTTTTGTTTAAATGATGATTCTTTGTAAATGTCTTCACAAAAGAGGTTCCTATTAACCTAAGAAAGCTTCTAATTGAAAAATATTAATTGAACGATGAAAAATTTGGAGTTAGGAATTTAGGGTTTCTCCCTAATTAAGGAATTTTGATCCCTACGATTCCAAAAAAGACTTTTAGAAAGATTTTTGACATTGATTTATGGCTTTTACTTGAAGTGCAAGTTTTCATTATTGTAGATTACTTTAATCCAAGAAAATCAATGATGTTTTAATTAATGGTTGGTAGTAGGATAAATGTTTGCTTATATAAGATCCTTGTTTTTGTTAAACTAAACCCTAATTGAGAGTGAAGGGTAGTGAGAGATATCATGTTTTAATATGGAAGGTTTTGAAGTAAAACTTATGCAAGACATTAGATTGAACTCCACCTTATTTTCGATTAAGAATTTAGGGAATGGTAAGAGGAACTAGTTACTTATGCTTTTCTTGTATGTTTCTTTTAGATAAAAATCGTGTGGAGGGAAAGGATTGATTGGTCAAAGGAAAGGATTACAAGGATTGAGGTAGGTGGAATGGATTTTCTTTTAAATGTTAAACAATTTTTATTTCATTGAATTATATAGAAATTGCCAAATCAATTATGCTCAATTGAACTCTTATGTCTCAACTTTGCTTTTGTAAGTTTATGGATACTTGAGGCAATTACAAATGTTTCCCTATGAAATGCTCAACTTATGATTGGATTTTATACTCATTTCCTACACATGCTCTATATGATTTTCTCTACCTTACATGCAATGTTCATACAAGCATAGCAAGCATACGAATCTTTGAGGAAACATACACTTGCATAGCTTATGGATAGTTCTACATTGAGCATCTTTATGATTATATAAATACTAAATGTATGTGCATGTTGACGCGGGAGTATCACATGGAAAAGGAGGCTCTTTGAGCCATGGAAAAGGAGGCTCTTATGAGCTATGGAAAAGGATGGTTCTTATGAACCAATGGAAAAGGAAATGGCCAATTTATATGTACCTGATCAGTACAAGTGATACTCCTGAGACGGGTGATATAGTTATATGCATAATAAGCTATCATGAATGTTTCATACACATGTTACATGCAAATGAGATTATCCCTTGAGGCATGTTTTTTTTTAAAAGAAAGAAAGGAAAAGGTTATGAAAGGATTATGTATTTGAAAGATGAAGTAAAGGCATGTTTTTCCCTGAGCACAACTTACTTTATGATCAATGATTCTTCTATTAAAATTTTCCAAGCATGTTATAGTTTTCTCTTATTGATTTTATGTTTAATTGAATTTTCATTCTCACCTATTGAGTAAGACTCACCCTCGTTGTGGGATCACATTTCAGGAGGATCTAGGAAGGAGTAAATGACTGACCAACCTCCGCTTACTTACCGTCGTAGGGAGACGACGGGCGGCAGGTTCTTTTGTCTTTTGTTGTTTTGGTTGATAGATGGTAATAGTTGTAGAAAAGATTTTGGAGAGATGTACTATTGTTTAGATTCCCATTTTGGGGTGACTCTCTTTGTACATAATTATTTTGATTAATGAATGAAAGAAAAAAAAAATAGAAAAGGTTAATGTTGGAAAAATGGTAGTGGCTCTTTCCATATTGTTGATGTTTCAATTGATGTTATGTTAAGTTCCTTTTAACTTTTACGTCCGACCTCTGTTCCCGCCTCGCACTTGCGAGCTAACCGGGCCGGGTCGTGACAATAGTGGTATCAGAGCAAAGGATTTGAGGATATTGATTTTCATGAAAGAGCCGATAGGAAGATCTTATAGGTTAGAATAGGTGTAAGGTGCTTGTGTATTTATTTACTTAGATTGCTATGTTGCTTTATGTCTCAGGGTTGAGGAATCAGAACTAGATGCCACTGATGGCAACACGGGAGAGGTTAGGAGAGACCTACCTTCAGTAGTGGAGCCACAAGGTAGTAGCATTGATGCTACTTTGGACTCTTTTACCCGAATGATGGCGGCTATGACGGGGATGATAAAGAGTACACAGACTCAAGCTGGAAGTAGTGGAAGTGCTCCAATTGACAAGTATTTAAAGTTATTCCAGGACATGAAGCCACCACCATTTGTGGGAGGTGGAGCTATAGAAGCAGAGGACTGGTTAATGGAAGTTGAGAAGATTTTGGAGGGGATGCTATGCCCTCAGGATAGGAGGGTAGCCTTAGCTACTTATGCCTTCAAGGGGGAGGCAAACAGATGGTGGAGAAGACAATTGGAAGAAACTTTTACTGGGAGATCTAGCAGTCAAATCAAATGGGAGGAATTTGTCAAAGTGTTTAGAGATTGGTATGTGCCAATGACTGCTAGGAGAGCAATGCAAGATAAATTTAATAGATTGGTACAGGGAGATAAGACTGTTGCAGAGTATGAGACTGAATTCACAATGCTATCTAGGTATGCCTCTCATCTGATTCCTAATGCAGAAGAGAAATGCCACCGTTTCCTTTGTGGCTTGAGGGATAGCATTAGACAGCCATTGGTTCCTTTGGAGATTGAAGATTACTCTAAATTAGTTGATAAAGCACGGAAGGTTGAGCTTGATTATCAGAGTGTTCAGAGGAAGAGAGACTTCCAGAAGAGGAAGTATGAAGATAAATCAAGGCCTGCACAATCTTTTCATTCTGGAAGGCCAAATTGGAAGAAGCCCAAGCCCAACACTTCAGAGAGCAGTACTCCATCTGCTATGTGCAATAAATGTGGAAGGGCTCATAGGGGAGAGTGCCTTTCTGGCACCAATACCTGTTTTTGGTGCCATCAGCCAGGGCACATGGCCAAGTTTTGCCCTACCTTGGGACAGAAGTCTACCCCAGCGGCCAGAACAGGAAACACTTTTCCCCAGAGGACAGCTGGCAGGCCAAGAACTGTAGAGTCTACTGGATCTACCCCATCACAAGGCCAAGCTCGTCCCCCGGTTCAACCAAGAGTTTATGGAATATCACAACTTGAAGCAAAAGACTCTCCTGATGTTATCACAGGTATGGACTTTATTTAATGTCAATGAATCCCTTTATACTGTTTAAGTAAAATAAGCTTTATGTTATGTTACATGCATGATATTTAGGAACAATCCTTGTTTGTAACAAGCCTGTTAAGGTGTTGTTTGATACGGGAGCATCATGTTCATTTATTTCGGAGGGGTTTGTTAAGTCTGTTGGTTTGTCTTCTTCATGTATGCCCAAACCATTATCAGTTTTGATGCCTAATGGGAGTCAGTTGGAAACCAACAAGGGGTGTCATGTGGAGATGATTGTAGGTGACAGAAATTTGGGCGCAGATCTTATGTTATTGCCTTTAACGGAATTTGATATGATCTTGGGGATGGATTGGTTGTCTTGTCACTTTGTGACCATAGACTGTAACAAGAAAGAACTCAAATTTTGTACGCCAGGGGAGAAAGAATTCAAATTTGTAGGGGAAAGAGGCATAACTTCCATGATAGTCTCTTCATTGGTGGCCTACAAACTATTGAGGAAGGGTAATGAAGGTTTTCTAGCCTATGTTAAGGAAGAGAAGAAAGAAGAGAGGAGGATAGAGGAAATACCTGTTGTGCAAGAGTATCCAGAAGTATTTGCTGATGATTTACCTGGCTTGCCCCAAGCAGGGAGGTTGATTTCACCATTGAGCTGGTTAGTGGAGCGGATCCTATTGCTAAAGCACCTTATAGGATGGCCATAAAAGAGCTGAAGGAACTAAAAGATCAGTTGGAGGAGTTACTTAGTAAAGGATTTATCAGACCTAGCACTTCGCCTTGGGGTGCTCCTGTGCTTTTTGTGAAGAAGAAGGATGGAAGTTTAAGGCTCTGCATAGACTACAGAGAGTTGAACAAGCTGACTATAAAGAATAAATATCCTCTTCCAAGAATTGATGATTTGTTTGATCAGTTGGAGGGTGCCTCTGTGTTCTCTAAGATAGATTTGAGATCAGGATACTATCAGCTTAAGATCAGAGAAGAGGACATAGCAAAGACAGCATTCAACACTAGATATGGGCATTATGAATTTGTGGTGATGCCCTTTGGACTTACAAATGCCCCTGCAGTGTTCATGGATCTTATGAACAGGATCTTCAAACCCTTTATGGATCTTTTTGTTATAGTGTTCATTGATGACATTCTAGTGTACTCCCCAAATGAAGAGATCCATGCAAATCACTTGAGAATGGTGTTAAATGCATTGAAGGGAAATGAATTGTATGCTAAGTTCTCCAAATGTGAGTTTTGGTTGAAGAGTGTACACTTTTTGGGTCATGTGATTAGCAATGGAGAGATCTCTGTGGATCAGCACAAGGTGCGAGCTATAGCAGATTGGCCACGACCCACTACTGTGACGGAGATCAGAAGCTTTTTGGGTTTAGCTGGCTATTATAGAAGATTTGTCGAGGGGTTTTCCCGTATAGCTATGCCCTTATCGAGATTGACTCAAAAGGCAGTGAAGTTTGTATGGACAGATCAATGCGAAGAGGCTTTTCAAAGATTGAAGCAATGTTTGGTGACTGCTCCAGTACTTACCATTCCGTCAGGGACGGATGGTTTTCAGCTTTTTAGTGATGCCTCTCACAAAGGGTTGGGTTGTGTTTTGATGCAAAACGGAAGGGTCATTGCCTATGCTTCAAGGCAACTGAAGAACCACGAAAGAAACTACCCAACCCATGATTTGGAGTTAGCGGCAGTGGTCTTTGCCCTGAAGATATGGAGACATTACTTGTATGGAGTGAAGTGTGAGGTATTTACTGATCATCAAAGTTTAAAATACATCTTCACTCAGAAAGAGTTGAATTTGAGGCAGAGGAGATGGTTGGAGCTTATCAAGGACTATGACTTGGATATCCAATATCATCCAGGCAAGGCAAATGTTGTAGCAGATGCTTTAAGCAGGAAGACTTCCAGTGCCAGTTGGATGATTACACAACAGCTTGAATTGATTAGAGACTTGGAGAAGTTAGAGATTTCTGTAGTTCAGTCCAATGATGCAGAGTTTGTTGCTTTGAATCAGATGATCATTCAGTCCACCTTAAAGGATAGGATAAGGGAAGCCTTGCCACAAGATGCAGAATTTGAGAAAATCCTACAATTGGTGAAGGTTGGTCACGTAGAGGAGTTTGAGTTTGATGAAGAGGAGTTACTACGGTATAGAGGCAGAATTTGCATCCCTGATGTTGGAGATTTGAGGAAGGACATTCTTCAGGAAGCACACTATTCAAGTTATACCATTCATCCAGGTAGTAACAAGATGTATCAAGATTTGAAGGAATACTTTTGGTGGCCAGGAATGAAAAGAAGTGTAGCAGAATTTGTGGCTAAGTGTACAGTTTGTCAGATGGTTAAGGTAGAACATCAAAAGCCAGGAGGTTTATTGCAGCCTTTACCCATACCAGAGTGGAAATGGGAAGATATAGCTATGGATTTTGTGATTGGATTGCCTAGGTCCAGAACTGGTCATGATGCTTTATGGGTGATCATTGATAGATTGACCAAGTCAGCACACTTCTTGCCTATCAAGCAATCTGATGCTGTGGAGAAATTGGCAAGTATTTATGTTAATGAGATTGTTAGACTTCATGGTGTACCTAGATCAATAGTTTCAGATAGAGATGGGAGATTCACCTCTAGATTGTGGAGGAAAGTTCAGGAGGCAATGGGCACCAGACTCACTTTCAGTACAGCCTTTCACCCACAAACAGATGGTCAATCAGAGAGGACTATTCAGACCCTAGAGGATTTACTCAGATTATGTGTACTAGATTTTGGTGGCAAATGGGAGACACACATTCCACTGATTGAGTTTGCTTACAACAATAGCTTCCAAGCAAGTATAGGTATGGCGCCTTATGAAGCTCTGTATGGAAGGAGGTGTAGAACTCCTTTATGTTGGGCTGAGGCAGGAGAAAGAAAGATAGTTGGAGCTGACCTAGTAGATGATGCTACTGAGAAGATAAGGCTGATTCGTGATAGATTGAAGGCTGTTCAAGATAGACAGAAGAAGTACTACGATGCCAAGCATAGATTTGTTGAATTTGATGTTGGAGAGTTTGTATTCCTCAAGGTTAGTCCTATGAAGGGTGTAAAAAGATTTGGCAAAGTTGGGAAACTAAGTCCAAGGTATGTTGGTCCATTTGAAATTTCAGAGAGAATTGGCAGTGTAGCTTACAGATTGATTTTGCCATCCCATTTGAGTGGAGTGCATAATGTATTCCACATATCTTCTTTGAGGAAATACATTGCAGATGAAGCTCAGAAGATCAGTACTGAAGCTATAGATATCCAACCAGATCTGACTTTTGTAGAGGAACCTGAAAAGATCATAGATTATGATGTTAAGAAGCTTCGTAGCAGAGAGATTCCTTATGTTAAAGTTATGTGGAAGCATGGAACGGAGAAAGATGCTACTTGGGAGAAGGAATCAGAGATGAGGGAAAGCTACCCTCACCTTTTTGACTAAGGTACGATTTCTTAAGCCTGTCTTAAATTTCGAGGACGAAATTTTAATAAGGGAGGGAGAATTGTGAAACCCGCAAAAGCCATTTCAGACTTCGCACGCTTTTCAAAGCGCCGCGACGTACTTTAAGTGAAAAATTCGAAGTTGTCGGATTTCGACGCAAATAATTTTATAAATTAGAGCGCAAAATTCTAAGAAATTTGATGTAAAGGACTTATATTTGATTTTGCTTAATTTAGGAATTAAAATTAAGAGAAGTCTCATAATGCCAATTCTACCCCTAATGTTTATTCAAGTGTGGGTTACTTAAGTGAGGGTAGTTAGGTCTTTAGGCTTTTCCCATTACTCCCTATTAGGCAAACCGAACCCCCACTCCTCCCCCCTCATTCGGTCTTTTGCCCAAACCGAGCGGACAAAGAGAGAGGGGAGCGCACGGGTGGAGGCGACGGGGGAGCTTCGGGCGGCGGTTTCCGGCGTCAAATCTTGGGAAAAATTATAGGGAAGATTAAGAGAAGGCTAAGGTAAGTGTTTTGCAAGTGTTTCCCTTCCTTTTTCTTGAGTTTTCTCTAAAGAATGAAATTAGGGTTTTAGGAAAAACTTAAGTTTTCTTTGAGATTCTTTTGAGAAAAGTTTAGGGAAGGTTAGGAGGATGTTTCTAAACCCTAATGTGCACTTTCTTTCATCAAAGTATGAGTTTGGAAAAATTAGGGTTTTGTTTAAATGATGATTCTTTGTAAATGTCTTCACAAAAGAGGTTCCTATTAACCTAAGAAAGCTTCTAATTGAAAAATATTAATTGAACGATGAAAAATTTGGAGTTAGGAATTTAGGGTTTCTCCCTAATTAAGGAATTTTGATCCCTACGATTCCAAAAAAGACTTTTAGAAAGATTTTTGACATTGATTTATGGCTTTTACTTGAAGTGCAAGTTTTCATTATTGTAGATTACTTTAATCCAAGAAAATCAATGATGTTTTAATTAATGGTTGGTAGTAGGATAAATGTTTGCTTATATAAGATCCTTGTTTTTGTTAAACTAAACCCTAATTGAGAGTGAAGGGTAGTGAGAGATATCATGTTTTAATATGGAAGGTTTTGAAGTAAAACTTATGCAAGACATTAGATTGAACTCCACCTTATTTTCGATTAAGAATTTAGGGAATGGTAAGAGGAACTAGTTACTTATGCTTTTCTTGTATGTTTCTTTTAGATAAAAATCGTGTGGAGGGAAAGGATTGATTGGTCAAAGGAAAGGATTACAAGGATTGAGGTAGGTGGAATGGATTTTCTTTTAAATGTTAAACAATTTTTATTTCATTGAATTATATAGAAATTGCCAAATCAATTATGCTCAATTGAACTCTTATGTCTCAACTTTGCTTTTGTAAGTTTATGGATACTTGAGGCAATTACAAATGTTTCCCTATGAAATGCTCAACTTATGATTGGATTTTATACTCATTTCCTACACATGCTCTATATGATTTTCTCTACCTTACATGCAATGTTCATACAAGCATAGCAAGCATACGAATCTTTGAGGAAACATACACTTGCATAGCTTATGGATAGTTCTACATTGAGCATCTTTATGATTATATAAATACTAAATGTATGTGCATGTTGACGCGGGAGTATCACATGGAAAAGGAGGCTCTTTGAGCCATGGAAAAGGAGGCTCTTATGAGCTATGGAAAAGGATGGTTCTTATGAACCAATGGAAAAGGAAATGGCCAATTTATATGTACCTGATCAGTACAAGTGATACTCCTGAGACGGGTGATATAGTTATATGCATAATAAGCTATCATGAATGTTTCATACACATGTTACATGCAAATGAGATTATCCCTTGAGGCATGTTTTTTTTTAAAAGAAAGAAAGGAAAAGGTTATGAAAGGATTATGTATTTGAAAGATGAAGTAAAGGCATGTTTTTCCCTGAGCACAACTTACTTTATGATCAATGATTCTTCTATTAAAATTTTCCAAGCATGTTATAGTTTTCTCTTATTGATTTTATGTTTAATTGAATTTTCATTCTCACCTATTGAGTAAGACTCACCCTCGTTGTGGGATCACATTTCAGGAGGATCTAGGAAGGAGTAAATGACTGACCAACCTCCGCTTACTTACCGTCGTAGGGAGACGACGGGCGGCAGGTTCTTTTGTCTTTTGTTGTTTTGGTTGATAGATGGTAATAGTTGTAGAAAAGATTTTGGAGAGATGTACTATTGTTTAGATTCCCATTTTGGGGTGACTCTCTTTGTACATAATTATTTTGATTAATGAATGAAAGAAAAAAAAAATAGAAAAGGTTAATGTTGGAAAAATGGTAGTGGCTCTTTC
The DNA here is from genome assembly GCA_022539455.1 of Dendrobium nobile. Classification (NCBI taxonomy): domain Eukaryota; kingdom Viridiplantae; phylum Streptophyta; class Magnoliopsida; order Asparagales; family Orchidaceae; genus Dendrobium; species Dendrobium nobile. The sequence continues at coordinate 35,774,823 of CM039729.1, forward strand.
CATATTGTTGATGTTTCAATTGATGTTATGTTAAGTTCCTTTTAACTTTTACGTCCGACCTCTGTTCCCGCCTCGCACTTGCGAGCTAACCGGGCCGGGTCGTGACAAGATCAACAGCACTCAAAATTTTAAAACTCCATGTATTGAGTCAAAATCAATATCACATATTCTTAAAGTTAGGAATGAGATCTAAAAAGTCTGATTTGATACTATCGCCCTACCAATTAACTTGGGGGCAGAAGGTCAAAATCCAAATTTTGATAGAGGTTTCACCACTCTTTTTGACGTGTCTTTTCTTTTTGATGTTGGCCACACTCACCCAAGAGAGAAATGGATAGAGTGACAAACGGAAGGAAAGGTAGTTAAGACTATCGATGAAACAAAATTTTGCCATTATTATAAATGGAGAGAGATTTTGTCCATTGTGGTTGGGTCGTTATAAATAACCCCACCACAAAACATGATTTTGTTGTTGGAATTTTGAAAAAAAGGTTTTGAAAGATTTGATCTTTTTTGAGAAATTTGATATTTAAATTTATAGTCTCAAAATCGAATATCTCGTTATAAACAACATATTGCCCCTTAAGGCAAAAATATCATTTGCTAACAAATTCAAATGATTAAACTGAAAGTTATCATCCCAATTGTAGTAGTCGAATTCAAATAAGAATCGCATACAATCCCGAAGGGTCGAAACGAGATTCTATCAATATTCAACCACTATAATCCAGATTAGAGAAAACTAATTTTATATTCCATGTAGCAATAACAAATGATGTATCTCTCCAAAGAGAAAATATCATTTACTATCAATCGACGGAATATGACGCTAGTGATCTCCCAAAGAAGATTAATTTTGAGTTTTGAAAATTAGGTGTGTTTCTAAATTTCCTACGAGCGAAAGACCTCATATTTAATTACATCTACGAATACTCTCGATTAAAATAATGACGAATTTTATTGAAAGATTTTCTAAAAGCGATATCAAAAGAAGTGAATTTCAGAATTTCGAATGGGAATGGAATAAGATCGAATACTTATTTTCAGAGTAAATGGAAGAAAAGTATGGGACACTTTGAGATTATGAAACAATCCAGAAGTGTCCCAACCTAAGCTGAGTGTTGGGCTTTAAGCTTTGAATTGAAAGAATATTTAGTTTGAGTTGAGCGTTTTATTAGAAATTTGAGATTATATTTCCGGAGATTGGGATCTTATGATCCAACATCTGCCCTGGATCCTAAATTTAAATTGGGCACCACATAGTGGTAATTCGAACCTAATTAAAACAATGCAAAATCTGAACTTACCCTCGCCTGGATTGTGGAGCCAGCTAGCCAGCTAGCCACCTAATCATTTTTAAATACATGAGTCTGATCATTTTATGAAAGAGTGGTAGGGGCGTTTTTATTAAAGTTCTGGAGACTTAGGACCGACGTCTAGAGATTGTCCTAAGTGATCCTTTGGCTTATGCTGGGTTAAAATGCTAAAGACAGACAAAATTAAAATTTAGACTCTTTTAAATATATTTCTAATACAATACATGCTTATCAAAATACTCAAATCATGAATGCTTGAAATTTTGAAAAAGACTTAAAAATAGTTTTTAGAAGACTAGGCTTCCCTAGGTTCAGCACCTCATCCTCATAGGTCGGATTATCTGAACTCTACCCGCACGAGGGGAAATGTTTAAAACAAGGAAAGAATAATGCATTAAAATGCATGCGACCCTGGAGGCGATCCCTGGCTTATTCCCTAAATTCGTTATTTTTCTATGTTTTTAACTCCTAAAATTTTAAATTTTGATTACGAGCAAAAGAATTTTCACACCCTCACGAGTCTCACGTATGTAGGCTAAAACAAAGAGCGGCACACAATCGCCAAAAAAATTTAGGAAAAGCAGACAATCCTATACGCAATCAAGTCAACACATTAAATATAATCAAATTAATTAATAAATGACTATAGGCAAACTAACTTGCTTATTACAACCCTGAAATGCAGAAATTAAAGTGGTCGGGCACCTCTGACAACAACCCAAATTTTAATCCTAGTACAGACGCAAGTGACTTTGAATGGAATACTCTTTATCTTTAATTCTTCAGTCTTTTCACCTTCGGGCTCCTTAGATTCTTCGTAGTTGGCTACCCAAATGAAAAAGAGAACTCTTCCCTCAAGGGGAAGGTTACCCTTTCCACTTTGGGTATAAAAAATTATTTAAATTTGGACTTCCAAATGGAAAAGAACTATCCCCCGAAGGAGTATCATTTCCTCTTTGGAAACCAACCTTTGGATCTGTGTATCCTAACTCAAATGTAGACTTTCACAACTTAATACTCAAATGAATTACATCAATATGAAAATGAAAATTCTAGACTCTCCTGCAAGATTATCCTAATATTTAAATATTAAAACACATTCTCAAGCAGTTATATATATGTGCAGAAAAGAAAATACACTGATCACACTCTTTTTTATTTGGGAGCTAAGCGGCTAAAACACCTGTAGCAATTATATTTATTATTTATTTAGCCCTCTTTATTGCCTTGCATGAGCACGGCCACCTACAGAAAACTCCGTGAGCATCCAAATCGTTCATAACCTAAGGGTAATATAATCGCCAAACACATCATCAATCCATAGAGTGCAGTAAAAGTAAGAAGACACACCAAGCAATTTCAATCACAACATGCAATAAAATCTCAAAAATCTGGCACACAGCAGAAAAGTAAACATCGGCTTAGCCTAGATTTAGAGTTGGTTGTCTTAGCAAATCATCTAAAGTGTGTGTAGAATGTCGTGTGGCTAGGGTAGATTCTAAACTGGGTTATTAGTCGGAGTTGTCTAATATTTGAATTTGTTAAAGGCTGAAGGAGGATTTTTAATTAGAGTTTAAATATTAATGTGTTAAATCATAATTTGGATATATTTTAATTGTTAAATGATTGCTATCTTTGTTGCACACCAAGACCGTGAAGTTTATTTCACCTTCCTTGGAGCTATGTTAATAGCCTCGTAGGTTTGGGTTACACAATAGCAATCGGAGTTGATTAAATTGATTTAGTTAAATGATTTTTATTAATCAAACTAAAGATTTCTAAAATTTAAATGAATTATTAGGTTTTTAAGAATTATTGAAATTATTTTAATTATATTAATTAAGGGGTTAAAAATTTTGACTTTTTAAATTAGAGTTAATTTTGATGATTTTAGATTTTTAATAAATATTAGATTTTATGATGAGTAATTAGACTGTTAGCATGTTCAATTTAGAGTTTTCTATAGAAAGTTATGAATTTTAAAATTTTGAGCCGGAGTTTTGACTTTAGTTTGATCAAATAGTTGACTTTTTAACTTTGACTAAATTTTGAAGGTTTAATATTTTTAGAAAATATTAGACTTTCACTTGAGTTAGATGCCTTTAAATTTTATTAAATTAGATTTTTCAAGAATTAATTATGAATTTTCAAAATTTTCTTAATTATTTAAATTTTAAAATTGATTTATTAGGAAGGTCTTGATCATTTTGATCCAAACTCATTCTAAACTTCATGGAATCACCCCCAAAGGCCAGGGATGACCCATGAGAGTGTTTCAAAGTGTTTGGAAATTATTTGGGATTTTTAATAACTTTTAATTAATTAAATTAATTAATTGTTAACTTTCACTAAAAGTTAAATTAAAGCCAAATCAGAGGTCTGATGATAGGGCTTTTATTTTTCTTAGATAGAGGGCTAAGTTTTGATCAGTTTTATATATTGCTTGAATTTTTTGAATTAAAATTTGATTTATTATAATTTTAAAAAAAAAATTTAGTCCTTAAAAGGGCTCAAATTTGACATGATTAATTTTCTAACCTAATCATCTTCAAATTCAATGAAATTTGAACCTATAGGGAAAAATGTCACTAAGTTTACTGTAGTCAAGTTTCACCCATATTGGGTGTGTTTATAATTTATTAGGATTTTTCTAAATTTTCTTGATCTTTACCTAATTATTTTTCCTAGGTGCTCCTACTGTTCAAATGGGTTCCAATTTTTGTCTATCTAACTTTGACATTAATGCATACACACTACAGAAATTTAAAAGCATAATATTGAAAATCTAGAAAATTATGAATTTGCAAAGTTTTAGGTCCAAAATGAACTCATTACCTAGAAAATTCACATCACAGAAATCTACTGAGTATCTGACCCTAAAAAAATCACAGAACATGCCTAAGATACCCAAAACATTTTCACCAAAATTTGAACTCTAAATGACCATTGGATTGTGAGAAAATTACCAAAAAAACTAAATTCAAACAAACTAGAATATCTCACAATACACGAATCAAATCAACTCTATTTTAATTTTAATAAATACTACATGAAATTCCCTTATTAACGAGCCCAAAAACATTCAATTTGGTAGAAATTTTGATTTTTTATGAATTCTAGAAGATTTTAGGCATTTAAAACATTTTTTATTCAAATATGGGTCAGATCAGTCATCGCACCAATCATTGGCTGCGGAGGCACGACGCCACGGCAAGGGGACGCGTTGTCCACGTCAGCTCATAGATCCCGTCATCGGATCGACCATGGGATAAACGGACAGCTGAGATTCAGCCAGGTGCCATCCCGTATTTCAAACTGGCCCATGCTCGAATCCAGAAGAACGCGCGTGATCAGAGGGGGGTGGCGCGGCAAGTTCTGGGTCGTCCAATCGCGCTGAATGCTTGGAATGGCCTTAGAAAGGCTTGGAGTATATGGGAGATGGGTTTTCCGGAGAGAAGGATGATTGAGTAGGAGCTTAGATGAGAAATGCAAGGATATTTGGGTTAGGGCAAGTTTTGCCCGCTTAACCCTCATGACTTGAAATGGATGGCTTGAATCTAATCAAGGGTATTTTGGATGCTTGTCATGTATCTCCTAAGCTGCCCAAAGCCAGAATAGGGTTGGTGGTGAGTGTGACCTCTCTTTATCCATGGGAAAGGGGACCACACCTTTTCCCCTATTTGGATGAACAAAGCCAAAGCTTGGATTAAAGGGCTGGCTTATGGCCTCTTAGGAGAGGAAATAGGTCACATCACATCAGGCTTGAGAAAGTTTTAGAATAAGCCAAGGATTGCCAAGGTGGCTTGGTGATGTGGTCATGATTTGGCCTCATTTCAAAGGTTTGTTGACATATTGACTTGTTGATCAGTCAATGGTGACTAGGATATGCATGGAGGGAGTCAAAGAGTGATGTAAGAAATCCTACGAGATTTGGAGTCATGGGGTTGAAGCTTTGAGCAAATACATGAAGTTGGAGAGGGTTTTGACCCCTCCAAATGGGTTGACCAAGTTAAACCTATGGAGGATGGACTTGAAAGTCTTTGGACATGTCATGGATGTCCAATTGAATGATTTTGAGGGGTTTATTGAGTTTGAAATGGATTCAAACATTGGATTTGACCATAGGTTGAGTTAAGGGTTAATTTGATCAACTATGGTTAGACTTGGTCAATATGATCAAACCTTAGGTCGAATTTGAGTCAACAAGTTCAAATAAATATTTTGAGACCAATGGAAGTGATTCCAAGCATTGGGTAGGTTATTTAGATTAAAATTGACATATGAAGCCTTAAGGGGCATTTTGGTCAACCTTAGTTGACTTGGTCAACCAGGTTAAACCAAGACTTGAGTTTGTGTCCAATGGATTCCAAATGATATTTAGGATCCATTTGGATAGGTTTTGAGGATTGATGAAGGAATCCCAAATTGGATTTTGGGAAAAAGACCAAAAATCCTTTAAAGGGCATTTTGATCATTTTAACCCTTAGTCAACACTGGGTCAAACTAGACACGGAAAAGTGTAGATTTGTGATCAAGAGATCTTAATAAAGGCCATGGGTGTGGTTGAAAGGTTTGGAGGGGGTTCCAAAGTCAAATTCCACTTGATGGTAAGTTTAGTGGCATAGCCTATAAATAACTGAAAGTTTTGCAACCTTTGAAAAAAGATTCAATTTCAAGGGCTAAGAATGATGAATTGAGCTCAAATTTGGATTGTTGACCTTTAAAGACATGTCTAAACAATATGCAATTGATAAACTCTAAATCAGAGGTCATTAAGCTGGGCTCTATGGGATTTGAAAATTCTCCTAGAAAGAATTTCAGGACCTTAATCCTTAGCCCTTATATTTAGTTTGAAATTTTGGAATTGGATTGAATTTGAGAGTTGAATGACTGAACTTGGCTCATCCACATCAGTGGAGGTCGATTAGATGATTGAGATTGATGGGATGTGATTTGAAAGTTGATTGAATATTGATTGGAAGTTGAACTAAGGATTGAATTGGAGGATGTGGAGTTGAGTTTGATGGGGAGTGAATTGGGTCTTACCTAGGACTTAAATGATTAGGAAGTGAATACTTTCTAATCATTAGGTCACCAGGAAGAAAACCAACTGGGTCTTAGTGACATCATACAAAAATGAGGTCAATAGGCGCACAATGTAAAGTAATTAAAATATATATTTATTAATATTAAATACCATTAAATAGCAAACAAGTAATTGATTAAAGTAAAATTTAAGCATAAATATCCTGTCAAAAAATAAAAATAATAATTTTAAATCCTATAGAAACTTGCATCAATAGATTTGAGCAAGATTTAAGCATAATTTATCCCAAATCCCACCAAATAGCAAATATGATAGCTTTAAATCCTGCAAAAAAATTAAATCCTGAGAAAAAAGTTAAATCCTTTAAACTTGTTGATATTTTATTAATTTGATATGTAATTAATTAATAATTAATTGTGATATTAATATATAAACCTTAAAATTTATAATTATAATTTATAGCATGTTAACAAAATAGAATGCACCATTTATGTCTTGTGCCATGCACCATTGCCCGTACATGGCACAAATAGTGTGCACTATTTTGATGCGCCGCGCCAAGCAAATAGCGTCATATTTGCACCGAGCCACACTGTGAATCATGGCATGCACCATTTTGTGCCATTGCAATGTATGGGAAGAATGCCTTCAAAATCAACTTTCTGCTAGTAGCCACAAGATTGGAGTTGATCCAAATTTATAACTCATGTGGGGAAGCAACATTCAATTTGACAAGTACACTTAGCCACTAACGATTTCAATATCCTCGTAGCAATAGCATCCACCTAGAGTGGTTAAACAAAATTTGAGAAAAAAGAGTACAAAATGGATTGATTGAAGTAGTGAATCCCAAAATGTAGAAAAAGTTATGCATTAAAAAGCATACATAATGGTATATTATAAAACTTGCTTGTGATGTGAAAGTGGTACATCAGAAAGTATGTCATATGATGTATCAAAAAGAGGGCAATTAGGTATATTAAAAATGTCAAAAAAATCACTCTAGAAATGTATAATTGTTTGCATGATTTTTCTAGTTATTTTTATTTTTGTATCAAAATTATTTGAGCGAAATACGAAATATAGTTTTAGAATGTTCTTGAAATATTAATTTAAACTATATCAACAAATATCTCGAAGAAGTGTTGAATAAAATTGATATGTGTGAGGTGCCTATGTAAAAGAAATGAAGATAATTATTAGTGCACAACTAAGTTTGGTTTTCTGTTGACAGGAAATTAAAAAAAAAAATTATAATCCTTAGATGTTTATAGACAGAAAATTAATATAAGATGTCGCGCTTATGTGATAGTAGAGTTTTCTTTAATTACATACATGGTATTAGATTCTTAATGCCACTAGTACCATACATTTATTTTTATAGACAGAAAATTAATTAAACTCATTTGTAATCTTCCTTAACATATTTTATGAAATGAGTGATGAAAGAAAAAACATCTAAATGAAAAAACAAAAGATTGTCTTAGAACTTGTTTAATATAAGATTTATGTATATAATTAATTATATAGCATATTTTTATAGTCATAATTATTCGATGAGTTTTACACTGATTGTCGACTACCTAATGTAACCTCCACTTTTCTCATCCAAGGCTTGGGGCCTGGCAATGGCAGTGTTAGATCTAGTGGGGGGATTGTGACTTTGGGAGTCATTAAAAAGAGTACATGTTTTAGATATCTCAGATCTATTGTTCAAAGTGATGGTGAAATAGATGGGGATCTTGTTAGTAGAATTCAAGTTAGATAATTGAAGTGGAGGAATGCATCCGGCCTATTCTGTAATACAAAAGTACCCCTAAAACTTAAGAGAATATTCTATAAAATGGTGGTGAGACCTACAATGCTTTATGATCCAAAATGTTGGTCATTAAAAGAGAAGCATAAAATTAAGTTAAGAGTTGAAGAGATGAGAAAGCTTGGGTAGATGAGTGACTTCACTATTAGAGATGGTATGCAAAACTAATATATTTGTGAAAAGGATGGAGTAGCTCCAATGACAAATAAGATTAGAGAGAGTTGCCTTAGACGGTTTGGTCACATAAAACATAGGTCTTCCGACGACCCAGTTAGGAGAGTAAATGTATTTGATCTGGCATATATTAAGACAGGCAGAGGTAGGCTTAAAAAGACCTGGTTAGAAAGTATTAGAAACGGCCTTTTTTATTAGATTTAAATGAGATTTTAACTCTTAATAGGACACAACGAAGAAAATGGATTCATGTAACCAAGCCCACTATAGGAATAAAAGCTTGATGTTGTTGTTGTTGTTGTGGTGGTGGTCATCATTCTTGAGGCCTTAGGTTAAAATCTACTTAATGGAATCACAATGAAATTTAAATGCACACACTAAGCTAAAACAATCTTGGATAAAACTTTGCACTTGAGTATTCTTGAATACCCCTCATGAGTACATCTTTAAGTAGCCAAAGCTCAAAAGCTAGTCTAGTGAACACCAACATCATCATCATCATTGTTACTAATCAAAATAGCCTTAAAACACTTATCAAATCATTAGATGATACTAAATAATATTTGTTATCATCAAATCAATAACAAGCCACTCATATTCACCCAAGCTCAAGGGGTCCATAGTGTGAGACCATGCATCCTCACTTCTGATGAGTTTGATATACCTATGATGTACTTTTTTCTTGGTTACCTTAAGATTGTTTATCAATTGGATAGAATATACTAAGAAATTTTCTAAAAGGCATGTGGCATGTACTTATTATCAAGAATTGATACATTAGAAACATCCCTTGTTATATCAAAACTTCAAATGAAAGATCATCTTATCAATTAATTTTACTAATTAGAATTCTGTAATATAAGATGAAATTTTCAATTAAGTTTACAATAGTGTCTATGCAACGTCCAAATATACAATGAGGATGACTCCAAACTTAGTTATGAAAGAACTAGCATTAATTGGTGCAGCATTTGTGTTAATGGTTGAAGCTTAGCTTCTTTTAATCAAGCAACCACTATCCCACCTTAATCTTAATATATACCTACTCATTCTAAAAGGAATAAGCAACTATATCAAAATTAATCATGAGAAGAATCAAAGAAACAGTAGAGGAACTTTCCTAAACAATAGCATTAGAAAATATTTTATACTTAAATCCCATTTTTTTACTAACAGAAATAAAGTAGGCCTTGTTTCTTAAACCTAAAATATATTTATTTTCAAAGAGGAAATGCTCTCTTCATGAGCAAAAAAAAAACTATATGAAATGAAGGATGCAACACAAAAAGTTAGGAAAACTAGAATATATTATGGTGACTTATGGGAAAATTATGTTCACAATAATGAAATATTTTCCATTAAACAACCAATACCAAAATATTTTACTTACAGTACTACTATCGCTGCAAGCGAAGCGAGCAAAGTCGTAGGCCATCCAAGCTCTAACTAATTTACGTGAAGCCTATTCGAGCTCGACTCAAACTAAATCCGAGCATTTATAACAATATCCAAGCTTTGTTTATTCAAATCCATGCTAACTCAAGCTTGAATTGAGCTCAACTCAAACATGATTTGTTTTGTGCTTATCAAGCTTTAAATTAGCAACATGTTTATAAATGAGTCTTATAAAGCCACGCTTAAAATGTTAAATTCATTTAAATAAAATTTTAAATGTAGGATTTAGTTTTGTGAAATATTTTTTTTAAATTTTGTTATATTCATTTAATGCAAATGAAAGCAAAAATCTAACAAATAGGATCTACAAGCTCCCACAATTAGGCCTGTTGGTTGTTGCTAAAAACTTATGGTATAAATTATATAAATCACACTACTTGAAAGGTCCAGCTTATGTGGGACAAAAAACCCACTCCATAAAAAAAAAAACTAGTCGAGCTTGTTGAGCTCATCCAACCAAAATTTTAATTAATTCTACCAACAAGGTGTCCAAGCTTATTCATTTAATGATCAATTATTTTAAAAAGTATTCAAGCTTGTTCAATTAGCTAATCAAATGAACATGAACAAGCTTTTATCAAGCCGAGCCACAAGTAGCATGTCAAAAGCTCGATTCATTTGCAGCCCTAAATACCACCACCAAATCATTGAAAATGCAACAAAACAATCACCATGAGAGTGCTAAAGCATTTTGTACAATTTCTAATGATTTGTTTGTATGAAACATAAATATATTAAGTTTGGAAGTTCATGGTTAGTTATAAATCACTAAGATTTGAGATTTTAACTAAATCCTTTAAGATCTTGATTAAATTATTTTAATATTTTTTCTCTAATTTTTCACTATCTTGTTGCATGGAGCAAAAAGATTAATTATATATGTTTGAATTGCAGTGCAACAAAGATCATGGGAATGAATGCACCAGAACAAAGGTTGACTATGTACATCAAATCACCTTGAGGGCCACCATTGATGGGAAATCTCAAGTAAAGGGTCCATCCTTCAATGTTTGAGCCGTGTGCTTCGCATTCTTATAAGATAATTCATTGTTTTTATAAGTATTGCAAAGGGAAATAATTAGGTTTTACGAACATACGAAACCTTTACATGTGATGCGTAAAGTTAATATATCCAGACGAAAATGTGAGTAAGAAAAAGCACAATATGTAGATTAGGCTACTGCAACTCGTTTCACAGCTCTCCTCTCACAATAGCATGAGCTTGCAGCCCATCCTTACAAGAAAACATTCCTGAGTTTGTTGTACTGAAGTTAGGAAGAAATCTTTGTGCGTACAAGGAGAAAAGACAAGTGAATAGAAACAGCGAAGAGATGAATCTTGGGTTTGATTACGACAATAATAAGAATGAAAAAACAAAAGCTGCTAAAATAACAACTAACCTAGGTTGAGAACTTGAAGGCGATCGCTAAAGAAGAATAGTTCAGAACCCTATGGGAAAGTGGCCAACAACGGCGGAGTCGTGATGTAAAACACCAGCAGGAGGAACCAGGAAATGACCTCTACCTGAGGAGAATGCTTCAGGATTCTGAAACGTAGTTTCGGAATTGTTGCGCAGAGGTGAAATTCTTTGGCGCGGAGTCCGGAAGTAGGACTAATATTCAACAGTATTTCTTTTATTTATTTTTTCTCTTGTCACCCCGGCCATTCCGACCCGATCGATCAAGACTCAAGAGATGAAAATGTTTGATAAGCAGGAGTTCAAAAGACTCATGGTGCGTTTGGAACGGTTGCAGCTGTCGGTAAAATAGGTTGTGAAATTGTTGTACAAAAGTTGCTTCCTGAATTTATTTTATATAAATTATTATATTTTGTTTGAATAGTGTAACTGTAGAGCTGCTGTACTGCAGCTGTATGAAAACAATTTATCTTCATACCCTTATATATATTTAAATGAAATATATAATTTTTTAAAATTTAAATTTTTTTAAATGTATATGATAATCAACTAACAATTCTAAATCAAAATTGTATCAATTCTTAAGTTGGCCAATATGATGCCCAATGAAATTGAAATAAATTTGGTAGAAAAAATCAACGCTTGCTTCAATATACAATTCTCTTCACTTGTAAGCTTTTGGCTTTCACCAAGCTAAAGGTAGATTGTAATGTTGATGATAAACAGTCCACGATCAAGGGCATTAAAGTATTTCTCATAGATACAAACAGCGGGAAGCAGCCGAAACGCGGGAGTCTTCCGCCGGACATGAGAAGCAGCCGCAGGATGCAAAAATTTCGAGAACGGAGCACGAACGTGTACTCCCAAATCACCTCTGGGTTACGTTTCATATAGTGCAGCAGGGAAACAGTCGTCCCAAACGAAGCCTCAGAGCTTCCTATTTATTTTTCATTCTCACTTTTTCTCTCATTGGGCATTCCAGATGCTTCACTCCAAATAGGTGAAATCATTTGATATTCCAGACCATGCAAAAGTTCATCATCTAACAACAAACCTTGTTATATTATGTTTGCTTTGTTTTCTATGACTTAGGGTGCGTTTCGAGCGGCGTCCCTATTGCTTTACTTTATAAAAAGTTATTTAATGGTCATTTGGGGCTTTGCAGTAGAATCGGTTTAGAAAAAATTTGCCGCACACGCCTGCTTCCCTGACCATTCACCATCTCCTGCGGTCCGCTGCTTTCTGCAGTTTCAAAGGTAAAATTGATGTCAATCCTCACTTGCAAATATTCGTGACCTTCTTCCATTGATGCCATCTGTACAGCTTCCGACTACAATTACCAAACCCTAAAGACCAACGTCATCCTACTCGAGCTCATCCATCTCGGACTCGCATTCTATGATGCTTGCTGCGATCTCCCGGCCTTTGGCTCTCCAACCCTCCACTGCGTCTGGAAGTTCAACTTTTGCGAGTTTGACGCCGGTTACGACGTCTATGCCTCCGACCTTCTCCAAGTCTTGCAACCCAACTCAAAAGTTCAATCAATATGCCAATTCCCAGCCTCGAGCTCTTCCGCTCGATCGAGCGATCCCCGACCACTAATCGATCGATACCAATCTAATTCCCAGCCTGACCCGACTCCCATCTCACGACCGATTCGACGGCCAGTTCCCGTCGACCTCACCGAGCAGCTATCGTCCACACAAATCTTTCTGATCCCGAACAAATCCTTCCGCCTGTTTGAAGACGGTACTTCCTGCTCTCCACAAGTAGCAGCTTACTGCTCTCCAACAATTCTTGTTTTATAAATAATATTATTCATAGCTGCAGAATGCATGTTATATTGCTTTGTTTTGTTCATATTTTAATTTACAATTTACATTTTTTTGGGGGGTTTAGCTGTCTCTTCGCCTTAATTTCTTGCTGTTATAGGTTCTTTTTGAGTTTTGGTATACATATAGGTTTTTTTTTTTTTGTATACAATTGGGTATACTTATGACATTTATGTTTTCATATTCTATAATTAATATTCATTATCAAATGAATGCGGGCTTTGCCCCCATTTTACCCCAAAAAAATTTACAATTTCTGACTTCTCGCATACGCCAGAAACGTGGTTTCCTAGTTGGCTTCTTCAGCACTGTCAGCTTCGTTTCCTGTTCATAATATGCATTTGCTGCTTTTTTTCTGATTTACTACTATGATAGGGATGATTTTCTTGCTTATAATTTCTGTCAAGAATTTCTGAGATTTACTTTCTTTCATTTTCATATCGTGAACATTTGAAAAAACAAATTGAGAAATCTAAAAATCAGAAGAACAGCTGGAGCCTTTATGCCTCACTATATGCTGATATAAAATAGAACTTGTTGGGGACTAACAGCATTGATGCAAATAGCATGCAAGCTAAAATAGATTCCACAAAGGCAACTATCTAAAAGTAGAATATTTTCTTATGCTTTAAGGCTGCAGGTGTTTGGAAAGAAGTTAGAATTGGAGAAATATTGTGATTTTGTGGCTCGTTAATTATCTGTTTACATACAATTTTGTTTATAGAAATAAAAGAATTGTTGTCTAAATAGAATTTATTTAGTATTTATTCCAGTTTTAAACTGTTATGGTTAAATACATTAATTCATGTCTCAAGAATAGACGGGTCCGAGAAGAATTCTCATTGAACTAAGAGAAATGGCTGTGAGGACCTTTGTCGAGATGTTGAGAAGAATTTTGGTTAAGTTGTTAAATCCTACGTAATCGAGATGATTCCTCAATGAACTAAGGATTTTTGTTACATTGAATCTATAATCTAGTAGTTAAATCCTACTTGTTTCCAAGAAGCTGTAAATGGCTTTGTTACTTTTGTATTGATTCAAATTAGTTTGTTTATCGCGGCTAAAATGATTTTATAAAGATTGTCGTTGGAAATACTTATAGAGTTATAGTTGGAGAAGAGATGATTTCAGTTCATGAGTTTAATTGTAATTTAGAGAAATATAAATAGTTTAGTCATGATATGTAATTACATTTATTAAAAATTTTAATTAAATTTTAAAAATATATCAGTAACATTATTATTAAAAAAGTTTATTTAGTATGAAGTAATAGCAAATATATTTTTTTTTTCAGATTATTTTAGAATATGATAGTACATCATTAAAAAAAATCATATTATGATATTTAGAAGTCATAAAATATTTCATAAAAGATGATACAATTTTTAATTTAGAATTGTTAGTTTATTTGCATATATGTTTTTTTTTTTTTTAATTTGACATTTACATTTTTTTCATCTCAATATATAAGGGTATAAAGATAATTTATTCTCATACAGTTGCAGCACAGCACCTTGACAGTTATACTTTCCAAATAAAATATATTGTTTTATGTACAACAATTTCAAAACGCAACTTTTTATACAACAATTTTATAGCATGCTTTATCGACAGCTGCAGCCACCCCAAACACACCCTTAATGATTGCTTTGTTTTCTAGTGAGAGAAAGTTTTAAATTTTCGATTTGAATTTTGCTTTCGCGGGTTTGCAGTGATCGGAGGTGGAGCACCATCCATTCAACATCCGACTAATAATTTTTCTAGCTCTTCATCTAATTTGTCTGGTGTTAGAGGCAATAAGTCGAAGATGGAAAATGGGGTTTGCAAAAATGTGCAACCTCAAAATAATTTGGTAATTATAGAAGGTTTCCAGCCTTCTGTTCGGCGGGATGCGGTGGTAGAAGGCAAAGGAAAGAAGGTGGTGAAGTTCCGAGATAAGATTGATGTGGAATATCAGGATGTGGAAGGTCAGAGATGCAAAACGGATTCGTAGATTTCAGGTAAATTTGATATGGAAGCCTCTTCCTCTTCGGTTGGATTTTGAAAGTCAATAAATTCATGGTTAACCATGAAAACGTTGATCAGTCTCATATTAGCCGCAATCTTTTGGTTAATTTTGATAACGATGAGAATGCAAATAGGGAAGACAATGTGAGTAATGGAAATGTAGGTGTTAAAGAATATTTTATTTTTGCATGGAAGAAACCACAACACATCAAATTAACCTATAAGGCAGGATCTACAGAGCTGTCGGAAGATGGAGTGGCAGTGAAACTAAATGCAGATTTGGAGCTTGCTAATTCCCAAATCCTGAAGAATTCCCTTGTGGTTAAAGTGCTAGGGAACAATACCCCTTTTCCGGTTTGTAGTATGAAGCTTAGAAGACAATGGAGCAAATTTGGAAATTTCCACTTGACAACATTTGGGATGGACTGGATTCTATGCTCGTTTAAAAATTCTGATGCAATGGAAGAAGTGTTAAATGGTGGCCCTTGGTATATTGGAGGACACATTTTTGGTATAGATAAATGGTCTTCGTCGCTTTCCAAAAAATCTTTAAAAGGTCTCACTGCACCTGGATGGATTTGTCTTCCCTTTTCTACCTTTGCATTGTTGGGATGAAGAGAATATTGCTAGAATTGCATCAATGGTTGGAGTGCCAATGTATCTTGATGGTAATTCTTTTAAATGGGGAAGAAGATAATTTTCTCGAGTTTGTGTCCGTATTAATTTGGAGAACAAATTGCCGCTTGGTGTTTGGATAGAAGGGTAGATCCTTTCAAAAAGTTGAATATAAAAAGATTGCTTCTCTTTGCTTCCATTGTGGTAAGGTTGGCCATGTGAGATCGGGGTGCCCTGAATATAGGAGTATAGCTCAAAAGAAGAGTTTTGTGATGCAGAATGAAGAATTGGTGGCTGATGTTCAAGATAGGCATGAAGATAATCACTCTTCTATGCAACATGAGGAATATGGTCTATGGATGCATGTTAAATTTAAGAACAATAGATTTAAAAATATGAGAAATGATGGAGGAGCAAAAGTAGGGAAAAATCTTAAGGATGTTAACCATAAGGTGGTTGAGTATCATTTGATTGGTAAGGATGGACATAAGTAATCAAGTAATAAAAGTGGGGAAATGAGAAAAATTTCTTATGAACAACAACATGATGTTGAAGAATCTAAAAACATTAAGGTTCGGTCACAACCGGCTAATACCTCTGAAATTTGTTTGGCTAACAAATTCAATATTTTGGTTGAGGCAAATGAAGATGTTGCAGCTGCAGCTATTCATCATAAATCGGGCAAAATTGATGATTATACCATACTGTCTAGTAATGTATGGATCGCGAAGATGCAGGCATTCCTCTAGAATCTGATATGAAAACTGGTGATGGTGATCCTACAGGGTCTTGCAATGATTCTTTTAATACCAGTTCATTTAAACACAAACTGGCTAAGGAATTGAAGTCTTTGGGTCCTGTTGAAGTTGCTCATAGGAAAAGAAAGGGGGATGGGAAAGGTAGCAAGATAGGTGGGGACTTTTCCCCTTTGGGTGATTAATGCCTTCGTTTGTGTTTTGGAATTGTAGAGGGGCTAGAAAGAGGGAAGCCTCTCTTTATCTTAGAGAGATTGTGAGGGATCATGATGTGTTTTTTATTGGTTTAACTGAAATCAAGTTAGCCAGTATTGATAGGAGTGATGTTAATAGTATTATTGGGGTTGATTGGGACTTCTTTCCTCATTCGGTGGAGGGAACCTCTGATGGGATTTTGCTAGTGTGTAATAGGAATGTTGTATCATTTGTGGTGGTTGAGCATTATTCTCAAGTGGTTTTTGGAGTTCTTAGTACTCCTACTATGGGTACCTGGAATGTTGCCACGGTGTATGGGTACAAGGATTTTCATGTGAGAAGGAATTTATGGGATATGCTTGAAAAGTGTGTGGTGGGTAGTATTCCATCTATAGTTGGAGGAGATTTTAATTGCATTTTATCCAGTGATGATAAGAGGGGGCAAGAGGTTTCTCTTCTCCCAAGAGCCTAAGGAAATGAAGTTTTTTATGACTAATAATGATTTTCATGATGTAGGGATTGTTGGATCAAGATTTGCTTAGTGTGACAATAAGGAAGGTGCTTAAATAATTTGGGAAATGCATGATAGGTGCTTGATGAATTTTGCTGCTTTACAGATGGTGCCTTTGGCAAAGATTAGACACCTAGCAAGAGTGGCTTCCGACCACAGTCCTATTGTATTCAAATTAGGTGAAATTCAGTATAATCTGTCCAAATTTATCAGATCTGAGGATACTTGGAAGTCATATCCGGCGGCTTGGAGTATTGTGCTAAAGCCTTGGAGGAAATTAGATTTTGGAAATGATGTGGATGTCTTGCAAAGAAAGCTTTGAAGGACGTTGAAGGCATTATTCTATTGGAATAAGAACAAGTGCAAAAGTTTGAACTTGCTGAAAGAAGAGCTAAAGAAATAAATTCTGGAATAACAATTGGAGGAAGCTTCAGAAGGGGGTCTAAATCTACTTCGAAGTTAAGTGCATGATATGAATGCTACTTTAGGAAGATTATCTACATGGTGGAATCAAAGAGCTAAGGCAATGTGGCATGAAGAAGGTGATACCAATTCTAATTTTTTTCCACAATTTTGCTTTGGCAAGGAAGAATGGGAACTTCATAAGGCAAATTAAGGATGAAGATAATAATTTGTTGGAGGATTTTGAACAGATTGAGTCTTTTTTTTTTTTTAATTCTTTGTGAAGAAATGGAGAGATAGAGATTGTAACTTGGCAGATTGGCCATTGATCACCGAAAACCATAGATTGACTTCTTCAAATATTGATGTGCTGAATGCGGAATTCACCCAGGAAGAATTGACAACTATTGTATTTCAACAAGGAAATAATAAATCATCAGGTTTGGATGGGATTACGACTTCCTTTTTTTAAGTTTTATTGGAGCATTGTGAAAAAAGATACTTGGAAAGTAATTGATTATATTCATGATGAGTGGAAAGACACTTTGATTGTTTTAATCCCTAAAGTGAAGAATCCAGTTGTTCCATCCAACTATAAACCCATAAGTCTATGTCAAACTACTTGCAAGTTTGTGGCAAGTATGATGGTGATAGATTAAAAGGATGTATCTCCAATATAATTTATGAAGAACAAGTGGCATTTATTCCGGGTAGATCGATGTCTGAGCATTGTTTACTAACTAGCTCATGAGATATCCAACAATTTTAGATCTTTAAAAACAAGAAAGGAATGGTGGTGGTGAAGTTGGATATGGAGTAGGCATATGATAGCATGGGTTGGCCAACCTTGACTCAAGTTTTAAAATTATATGGGTTTCCTTCTAAGTTCTCCAAGTTCATCATGGAATATGTGATGAATGTTAGATTATCTATCATTTTGAATATGAAATATTCAAAATGGATTAATGCAGAGAGTGGTTTTCGGCAAGGTTGTTTGTTATCACCTTATTTATTCATTATGTGTTCTCTATTATTATCGAATGCAATAAACCAAAGGGACAAGATTTGGGTATTCAGATTTCTCCAAGAACTCAAAAGGTTACACATCTCTTATATGTTGATGATGTGTTAGTATTTGCTCAAGCATCAATAAGTTTAGCTCGAGTATTGAAAGGCATTGTTGTTGATTTCTGTGGGTGGACGGGACCGAGGGTTAACAACAACTAGTCTCAAGTCATGTTTGGTAAGGCAGTTAAACGTCAAAGAAAGAATAAAATTGTGAAGAAATTAGGCTTCAAAGTTGTTAAGGAGATGCATTATTTGGGAGTTAAAATTGTTTTAAGAAGATTAGGAATGAATGATTTCCAATATATGTTAGATCATGTATTGAAAAGACTTAAAGCTTGGGGAAATAAACTTCTATCTATGGTTGGTAGGATTACTCTCATTAGTCCTCTTTTTTATCTTTACCAATTTTTTTATCTACAAATTCGATGGTTCCAAAGAGATTGTTGCATGAATTGGATAGATTTTGTAAGGATTTCATATGGCACAAAGCAAATGGAATAAAAGGTTTACATTATGGAGCTTGGGATGATTTATGTAAACCAAAAAATAGTGGAGGTTTGGGGATGCATATGGTTATTCTTAGAGTTGGCCCACTCAGATCGAGGTTGGTGTGGACCTCCGAAAGAGCACCGCTCATGGGGCTCGAACGCAAAGGGTACGGCCGCACAATCCCGTAGAATAAAACGATCGCAGGCCTTTACACTCGACACGAACAGGTCGATGGGAGGGCATATTAGACCGTGCATACGACTAACTATTGAGGATAAAGGCTCTCACCAACACACCCCGATGGGTAGTAATATATAAGACCTGATCAGAATGGGTTTCCCCCACCCGATACAACAGCTCGAAAGGGGTTTATTAGATGTGGGGCCAAGTTTTCCACGGGCGCAAGCCCGTGGTTAATTACATCCCAGGCTGGAACATGAGAAAACTCTCGATTAAGGATCATACATTATCCCTTTCTAAAATGGGATTGGCATAATGATATAGACGAAGAAGTCCTACTCAAAGAGAAGAAAGGTCTCAAAGGACTGAATCAACATGCATGATTCACACCAGCATTCGGGGGCTCTAGGGTACTAAAGAAAAACTGGAGAAAGCACTCAGTTACATGCATGAGAGAAAAGATGGAGGTGGCGTCATCTTGTGACACAAATAAGCAGGATTTATAGTGCCTAAAAGGAAGGGACCTACCCACTATTTAGGCATACTATGACACAAATAAATATTACGATCGGATTCTAAAGAAAAATTTCATATGGCCCCGAGGGAACAGAATGAAATTCAACTAAATATCCAATTATAATATTCAAGAAGTATGATCGTCGAATTCACATCCAAAGTCTTATCAAAGAAGGATGTATCTCCCCGAAGGGAGATAACACCATTCAATGATAATCCTCCTAATGTAATAAAGACAGTCATTTTTTACCTTTTCCCAAAAAAAAATCTAATAAGGTTTTAAAAAATCAATTTTAAAATCAGGTGCGTGTGTGGTTCCAAATCTCCTACGAGCGCAAGCCCTCGTAGTTACTTATATCGTAGGTAGATAGAATCTCCTACGAAAACTCCCGATTAAAATAGTGGCGGAATTTTGTTAGATTTCCTAGGAGTGATATCAAAAAGAGATGAATTTTGGAAATTCAACTGGGAATGGGTCAAAATTGAACAGTTATTGACGAAGTTAAGGGAGGAAATGTAGGAGACACTTTGAGATTCCGGAACCATCCGGAAGTGTCCCAACTTAGTCTAAGTGTTGGGCTTTATATTTTAGAATCAAAATGATATTTAATTAGAGTTGAGCATTTTATTAGAAATTTGGGATTATATTCCCGAAATTTGGGGTCTTATAATCAAAGATCTGCCTCAGATCCTAAATCTATTTTAGACACTGGACCACAGTCGTCCGATCCTAACTAATGCAGTGCAAGGTCTGGACTTACCCCGGCCTGGATTGGGGAGCCAGCTAACCACCTAATCGATTTAAAAGAGATGAGTCCGATCTTTTATGAAAGAGTGGTAGGGACGTTGTATTTAAGGTTCTGGAGAGTTGGGCCGATATCTAGAGATTCTCCTATTTGGCCCCTTTAACTTATGTTGGGTGCAAAATGCTAAGAACTATGCAATTAAAGTTTTGACTCTTTTAATTTATTTCTAATGTAATGCATGCTAGTTAATAATCTCAAATTAAGTATGTTTGAAATTTTAAAAACAGGCTTAGAAAATAATTTTTTAGATGACTGGACTTCCCCAGGTCCGGCACCTCGTCCTCATAAGTCAGACTATCCGGACTCTACCCGCAGGCGGGGAAGGGTCTAAAACAAGGAAAGAATATGCAAAACTATGCATGCGACTCCGGGGTCGATCCCCGACTAATTTCCTAAATTCGTTATCTTTCTATGTTATTTAGACTCACTAAAAGTTTAGACTTTTAAAGTTATGAGTATAAAACTTTCACACCCTCACGAGCCTCTCGAGTCCAGGCAAAAACAAAAGAGGCGCGCAATTGCCAAAAAACTAAGAAAAACAAGCAATCCTAAAGGCAATCAACTCATCACATTAAATATAAATTAATTAATCAATAAATGTCCATAGGCAAAGTTGCCTTGCTTATTACAAACTAGAATTTTGCAGAAAGTAAAGTGGCCGGGCACCACTGACAACAACCCGGGTTCTAAACCTAATAATGACGCAAGTCGTTTTGAGTGGGATACTTTCTGTCTTCAATCTTATTCTCCTTCGGGCTCATTTCCTTCAGGCTCCTTGGATTCTTCATAGTAGGCTACCCAAATGGATAAGATGGCACTTCCTTTGAGGGGAAGGCAATTCTTTCCTCTTTGGGTAGGAAAGAAATGATTCAAATTTGGATCTCCAAATAGAAAAGGGCCACTCCCCTAAAGGGGTGTCCTTTTCTCTTCGGAGTCGAAGCTTTGGACCTATGTATCCCAACTCAAAATCTAACTTTCACAACACTTAACACTTATACAAATTACATTTATATCAAAACAAAAATCTAGACTCTCCTGCAAGGTTATCCTAAGCAGTTAATGAATCAAAGAAAACATATTACCAAGCAGTTATATATGTGCAGAAAAATAACTAAACACACTGGCCACGCTCTTTTTATTTGGGGGCTTTAGCAGCTGAAGCACCTGTGCAAGCATTTATAACAATTGATATTTACTATTAACTTAACCCCCCTTTTGTTGCCCTACATGAGCGTGGCCACCTGCAGAAAACTGTGTGAACATCCAGGTCGTACCAAACCTAAGGGTAATCTAGTCGCCAAATACATCAATCCATCCACAGAGTGCAGAAAAGTAAGCAGACACAGCAAAGCAAATTCATTCACAACATGCAGTGAAAACTACGAAAAATCCGGCACACAGCAGTAAAGTAAACACCGGCCTAACTTAAATCTAGAGTTGGTTGTCCTAGCACATCATCTAAAGTGTGTGTAGAAGGTCGTGTGGCAGGGGTAGAACCTAAGGTGGGTGATTAGTTAAAGTTATCTAGAAAAGTTCTGAATTTGTTAAGGCTTAAAAGGGGATTTAGATTAAAATTTAAGTATTAATAGATTAAGAATTTTAATTAAACATATTTTAAAAGTTAATTGATTACTACTTTTGTTTCACACCGAGGCCGTGAAGTTTATTTCACCTTCCTTGGGGCTAAGCTAATAGCCTCGTAGGCCTGGGTTACCCAGTAGAAATCGGGGTTGATTAAGTTACTTTAGGTTTGTTAGAATTAAGAGGCATAAATTAATATTAAGGGGAATTGTTTACTGATTTTAATGGGTTGGTTAAGAAATTTATTAATCTATTAAGAAAATTCTGGAGTTTGGGGGAATTAATAGATTTTGAAGGTTATCCGGATATGTCGACTAAGGGGTCAAAACTTGACTTTTAGAATTAGAGGAAAATTGAAAATTTTCAGATTTTTAACAAATACTAGACATTATTATGAGTTGTTAGACATGTGGTACATTCAATTTGGAGTTTTCTATGAAAAGTTATGATTTTAAGAAGTTTTAACCCGATTTTGACATAGAGTTGACCAAAATGTTGACTTTTTGAGTTTGACCAGATTTTGAGGGTTTGACATTTTTTGAAAATACTAGATTTTAATTAGAGTCATTATCCACTTAGTTTGATTGATTTGGAATTTTCTAAAATTAGTAATGAATTTTGAAAATTTGGGTATTTATTAGAATTATTTAATTATTTCAATTCATGACCCTTTTAAACTTCTTGAAATCAACTCCAAAGTTTAGAAATGATCTAAGGAGAGATCAGCAAGTGTTTAAAGATTTTTTGGGATTTTTAATTAATTAAAAATTGATTAAACATTGATTTTGATTAAAATTAAATTAAAGTGAATTTTAATGTCAAATTAAAGAAATTTCAATTTTCAATGATTAAGAGTTGAAATATGGTCTATTATAGGTATTATGGGTATTTTTTGGAATTAATCTAAATTTATGATAATTTATTGAATTTTCTAAGTCCTTAAAGGGGCTAAAATTTGACATGCTCAATTTTCTAACCTAATGACCTCCAAATTGAGTAAAATTTAAACCTAAGGTACCTGATGTCACTAAGTTTACTATGTTCAAGTTTCACCCCTATTGGGTGTGTGTACAATCCCCTATGAATTTTCTAAGTTTTCTAGACATTTCCTTAATTATTTTTCCTAGGTGTCTCTACTTTTCAAATAGGCTTAAATTTGATGTGTCTAACCCTGACATACATTACATCATACCATAGAAATATCACAGCAAAATAATAAAACTCTAAGGAGTTATGAATTTTCAAATTTTTAGGGTCCAAAATAGACCCTTTATATTAAAAATTCATATCACAGAAATCTATTGAGCATCTGAACCTAAAAAAAATATTAAACATGCTTAAGATACTCAATAATCACCCACCAAAATTTGGGCTTCATTTGATCACTGGATTATGAGAAAATTGTAATAAATGAAATTCAAATAAACTCAAATATCTCACAATACAGAAATCAAATCAATATAATTTTAATTTTAATTATTACTACATTCGATTATCTTTCCAACGAGCCCAAGAACGCCCCATTTGGTGGAGAACTCGATTTTCTGTGAATTTTGAAAGATTTGGAGCATTTAAAGCATTTTTTATTCAGATTTGGGTCAAATCAGCTGACGGTGACGTGGCGGCGTGGCATGATGCCACGTGTCAGATCTCGGGCGGACCCGCGCTTGACCAGAGGAGGAAGTCGCGATATACCCAGATCTGAGCCGTCTGATCTTTGATCGGACGGTCTAAATCTTCTCCAGTTCATTTTGAATAGAAATCTTTAAATGCTCATATCTTTCAAAATACTCAACGAAATTGCACGAAATTTGAACTGTAGCTAGAGGGCAATATGATCTTGCAATGCCTGGAGTTTGGAGGCTCCATTCATTGTAAAATCGCTATAGTTTCAAATTAAAATTTAAACTTAAAATGAGCATAACTTACAATCCAACAGTCGGATTTTTGCGATTTTTGGCTTGTTGGAAAGCTGCAGCAATCCTCTACAACTTTGCTGAAGAATTTAAAAGCCGGATCTTATTGGATCGAAAGTTATATTGGAAAGTCCTCTTTCTCTCTCTAGAATGCTCTCTCCTCACTAAAATAGTGATTTGAGGCTTGGAAATGATTGGGAAAAGCTTGTGAAGGACTTGAAATGTGCTGGAGTGTGTAGGAGGAGCTCTTAGAAGGTTGGGGGCTGTTGGAGTTTGGAGCTTTTGATCATATGAGAGAGAATGATGAAGAAGCCACATTTAGGTCAAGTTTTCCCCCACTTTAACTTTGGCTTTTGGATTGGATGGTTGAGATTTGATTTGGTGTGGTTTTGGATGAGTGCCAAGTGTCCCCTAGCTGCCCAAAGCTAGGAAATAGGGTTGGTGGTGAGTGTGACTTCTCTTGGTCCATGGGAAGAGGGGACTACACCTTTTTCCCCATTTGGATGAACCAATGCTTGGCTTAGTTAATAGAGCTTGTTTAAGGATCAATTAAGGAGGGAAAAAGTATATTCCCATCAACCAAATGGAGATTTTGGCCTGGAGAAAGGGTTTTCTTTATGGGATCATGAGGTGGCCAAGCTATGGTCTCATTTCAAGGGTTATTTTTGACCCATTGACTTGTTGACTAGTCAATGGTGAGAAGGATGTGCATGAGGGAGGTCAAGAGTGCTACAAGACATCATACCAAGAAATTTGAAGTCAAGGGTGTATAATTGACCAATTTTGATGGGTTGAATTGATTCAAAGTAGCTTGAATAGTTAAAATTGGTTAGTGTTGGGTTAAAGGGTTGATTTGATCAACCATGGTTGACTTAGTCAACCAGGTCAAACCAAAGAGTAAGTTTGGGTTCAATGTGTTCCTAAAGTCATTTAGGATTCATTGGAATGACATTTGAAGAAGATTTCAAAGGTTGATAAGTCAAATCAAGTTGAGTTTAGGCCAAAAGTCCAAAAATCCTCATTTAAGGGCATTTTGGTCTCAAGTCAATTCTGGGTCAAATTGAATCTAAAAAGATGTAGATCATTGCTTAACAAGTCAATATCAAGGTATTAGGAGGGATCAAAAAATTAGGAGGGGGCTCCAAAGTCAAATTCCACAAAGTGAAAGGCCTAGTGGCATGGATTGTAAATATTCGAAGGTTTTGCAACCTTTGGAGTTGAATTAAGTTTATGGGATTAGAGTCATCCGAATGCGCTCAAATTTGGAGGGTTGCCTCTAGAGTCATGTCACATCAATATGAAATTGATAGACCCTGAATCAGATGTCTTTTGACTGGCTTTTGAAGTATTTGAAAAATTCTTGGAAAAGGCTCTTAGGACAAGGCCTTTGGACTTAGAATTTTGGTCTGGATTTCTGGGTTTGAATTGAGTTTTGAGCTTGAATGAGTGGATTTGAATTATCCATATCATCTATAACCACTTGAGAGGATTTTGAATGATAGGATAAGATTAAAGTTTGATAGAAGCACAATCAAGTTTTGAACTGGATTTAGGAACAGGATAGATTTAAAGTCTTGATAGATTTGAAGTCTAGATTTGATTTGAAAATTGAATTGATTGAAGTCTAGATTGGTTTATGATTTGAATTGATCAGAGATTTGGATTGATTTAAATCTAGATTATTCCTAGAGTCTGGAGGGATTCTAAGATCTAGAATTTATAAGGGTTCTAGGATCTGAATAGATCTTAAAGTTTAGAATCTAGAAGGATCTTAGGGTCTAAAAAAATCCTAGGGTCTGGGGTTTGAAGAATCCAAGGGTCTAGAATAGATCCTAAGGTCTGGATCTAGGAAAATCCTAGAGTTTAGGTTAATCTGGAAGAATCCTAGGGTCTAGAGTAAATCCTAGGGTCTGAATCTAGGAGAATCCAAGAGTTTAGATTGATTTGGAAGAATCCTAGGGTCTAGAGTAGATCCTAGGGTTTGGAGTCTAGAAGGATCCTAAGACCTAGAATAGATCCTAAGGTCTGAATCTAGAAGAATCCTAGAGTTTAGATTAATATGGAAGAATCCTAGGGTCTAGAGTAGATCCTAAGGTCTAGATTGATTTGGAGTCTGGAAGGGTCTTAATGACCTCATGAAAAATGAGGTCAACAGCGATGCAGGAGCTTGAAGAGTAATAGCTCCTACATCGGGTAAGGTAAGGTCCTCAGACCCCTGAGTAGAGAGCCCAGGAATGACATATAGACTTTGATCAAAACTATCAGGGACATCAACGAAAACAGTAAGCAAAACATCAACTGAGCTGGAAATAAGAACATTATCTGCTGTAGCAACTGGAGCATCAGTACAAACATCCATTGTACCTACCGGGACTAGGGAAGCACCGGTTAGAATTTATTTTAACTAGACGGTGAACTTAGTGGTTCTGGAGATCGATGGAGGGATATCCAACTTAGTCTTCTTTCGAACAAATCTTTTCTCAGGAGACTTGGGCCTCTTGCCCTTAACATTTAACATTCTCTGAGCTTCAGGAATTTTTTAGTCTTTACAACTACTGAGGCCAACTTTTGAAATTTTGGAGAAGGGACAGGAGATCTACCTGTAGGACGATGGCCTCTCTCGGACCCAGTAAGTACGATACCCTCCGATTTGAAAGACGGATGGCGTGGCACCCAGTGGTATCCATCAGCTAGTACAGAAGTTGTGGGTGTCGAACAAACTTTTTATTTTTTCAAACAGGTTGGGGAGTTAGATTATTAGCTTCAAATGTTTCCTCTTTTAGAATTTCTTTTTGGAAGTGGTTGGCGATAATTCCCTTCTAGTGTTTAATGTATTCTTCCTTTGTTAATCCAGACTGGGCAGCACAAGAGTGGACTATGTTCCTTAATGTTCTTGTCCTTTGGAGATGCTTCTCCTTAGGAGTGCGTCTAGTCGAGTAGTCGACCAGGCATGATGG
The DNA here is from genome assembly GCA_022539455.1 of Dendrobium nobile. NCBI lineage: Eukaryota > Viridiplantae > Streptophyta > Magnoliopsida > Asparagales > Orchidaceae > Dendrobium > Dendrobium nobile. The sequence goes on from CM039729.1 coordinate 35,801,878, forward strand.
GGAACGGGCTATCCTAGCTACCCTCTCCTCCCCTTGAGCAACGGCCAGGGGGTAAAAACGACACCCTTTTAAAAGGGGAGAGGAAGCAGGAATAGGTTGCTCCTCGACAGCCTCGGGCTCTATCTGACATAGAGCCTTAAATGGAACAACTTTCCTTACCTGGCAATTTTCTTTCTCAGTCTCAAATAATTTTTCCACTGATTCTTGCTAGTAAATGTGATCCCAAAACTTGATCCTTCCTAAAAAACGGACTTAACCACTGCGAGAGGCTCAACAGTCAACTCAGGTTGTTTTTCTTCATCACTAGACACAAACAGAACAGGTCCCGTCCCTACAATTAACTCCACTGCATAGGGGACTTCCTTACTAGCATCCAAGTTAATTATCTTATGATCGTCCATCCACGGTTCAAGGGTACTGAAACCCATTCCAAACAATATGTTATTTCCCAAATCAATCACTTCAGAAGTCAACTCTCTGTCAAAGGAGAAGATCAACTTGCCAGCCATTGTTACTTGATTTGAGTTTCTGGAATTGAAGAAGAAGATTGGAATTAGATATTTTTAAAAGAGATTTTTCTTTTAGAGAATTAAAATCATAACAAAATCTTGATTCTATGATATATGCCGAGTTGCAAGAACTATAGCCCGACATATGATGATAGGATACAAAAATTAGTTATAAGCTCAAGAAGAAGTGAAATCTTTACGGCCTATACAAGCCCATAAGGGGATGTTGTGGACAGCATATGATAGTATAGATCTCAAATTAAGATTAAAAAGAATTTTTAGGAGGATTTAGATTTTGAAATCATCAGTGAACTTCTCCCAATTTCTGAAACACAACCGATCAGACTTTCTTCTTGCTTGAAGGCATATAGAATATTCAGAAAGTGCAAAGAGGATTAGTTGCATAACTCTCTCCACATCTATTATAAGTCAAGGGGAAATGGGAGGTTAAGGCTAAAATATTGACAATTTAAGATCTTGAGAGCAAGATCAACAGCACTCAAAATTTTAAAACTCCATGTATTGAGTCAAAATCAATATCACATATTCTTAAAGTTAGGAATGAGATCTAAAAAGTCTGATTTGATACTATCGCCCTACCAATTAACTTGGGGGCAGAAGGTCAAAATCCAAATTTTGATAGAGGTTTCACCACTCTTTTTGACGTGTCTTTTCTTTTTGATGTTGGCCACACTCACCCAAGAGAGAAATGGATAGAGTGACAAACGGAAGGAAAGGTAGTTAAGACTATCGATGAAACAAAATTTTGCCATTATTATAAATGGAGAGAGATTTTGTCCATTGTGGTTGGGTCGTTATAAATAACCCCACCACAAAACATGATTTTGTTGTTGGAATTTTGAAAAAAAGGTTTTGAAAGATTTGATCTTTTTTGAGAAATTTGATATTTAAATTTATAGTCTCAAAATCGAATATCTCGTTATAAACAACATATTGCCCCTTAAGGCAAAAATATCATTTGCTAACAAATTCAAATGATTAAACTGAAAGTTATCATCCCAATTGTAGTAGTCGAATTCAAATAAGAATCGCATACAATCCCGAAGGGTCGAAACGAGATTCTATCAATATTCAACCACTATAATCCAGATTAGAGAAAACTAATTTTATATTCCATGTAGCAATAACAAATGATGTATCTCTCCAAAGAGAAAATATCATTTACTATCAATCGACGGAATATGACGCTAGTGATCTCCCAAAGAAGATTAATTTTGAGTTTTGAAAATTAGGTGTGTTTCTAAATTTCCTACGAGCGAAAGACCTCATATTTAATTACATCTACGAATACTCTCGATTAAAATAATGACGAATTTTATTGAAAGATTTTCTAAAAGCGATATCAAAAGAAGTGAATTTCAGAATTTCGAATGGGAATGGAATAAGATCGAATACTTATTTTCAGAGTAAATGGAAGAAAAGTATGGGACACTTTGAGATTATGAAACAATCCAGAAGTGTCCCAACCTAAGCTGAGTGTTGGGCTTTAAGCTTTGAATTGAAAGAATATTTAGTTTGAGTTGAGCGTTTTATTAGAAATTTGAGATTATATTTCCGGAGATTGGGATCTTATGATCCAACATCTGCCCTGGATCCTAAATTTAAATTGGGCACCACATAGTGGTAATTCGAACCTAATTAAAACAATGCAAAATCTGAACTTACCCTCGCCTGGATTGTGGAGCCAGCTAGCCAGCTAGCCACCTAATCATTTTTAAATACATGAGTCTGATCATTTTATGAAAGAGTGGTAGGGGCGTTTTTATTAAAGTTCTGGAGACTTAGGACCGACGTCTAGAGATTGTCCTAAGTGATCCTTTGGCTTATGCTGGGTTAAAATGCTAAAGACAGACAAAATTAAAATTTAGACTCTTTTAAATATATTTCTAATACAATACATGCTTATCAAAATACTCAAATCATGAATGCTTGAAATTTTGAAAAAGACTTAAAAATAGTTTTTAGAAGACTAGGCTTCCCTAGGTTCAGCACCTCATCCTCATAGGTCGGATTATCTGAACTCTACCCGCACGAGGGGAAATGTTTAAAACAAGGAAAGAATAATGCATTAAAATGCATGCGACCCTGGAGGCGATCCCTGGCTTATTCCCTAAATTCGTTATTTTTCTATGTTTTTAACTCCTAAAATTTTAAATTTTGATTACGAGCAAAAGAATTTTCACACCCTCACGAGTCTCACGTATGTAGGCTAAAACAAAGAGCGGCACACAATCGCCAAAAAAATTTAGGAAAAGCAGACAATCCTATACGCAATCAAGTCAACACATTAAATATAATCAAATTAATTAATAAATGACTATAGGCAAACTAACTTGCTTATTACAACCCTGAAATGCAGAAATTAAAGTGGTCGGGCACCTCTGACAACAACCCAAATTTTAATCCTAGTACAGACGCAAGTGACTTTGAATGGAATACTCTTTATCTTTAATTCTTCAGTCTTTTCACCTTCGGGCTCCTTAGATTCTTCGTAGTTGGCTACCCAAATGAAAAAGAGAACTCTTCCCTCAAGGGGAAGGTTACCCTTTCCACTTTGGGTATAAAAAATTATTTAAATTTGGACTTCCAAATGGAAAAGAACTATCCCCCGAAGGAGTATCATTTCCTCTTTGGAAACCAACCTTTGGATCTGTGTATCCTAACTCAAATGTAGACTTTCACAACTTAATACTCAAATGAATTACATCAATATGAAAATGAAAATTCTAGACTCTCCTGCAAGATTATCCTAATATTTAAATATTAAAACACATTCTCAAGCAGTTATATATATGTGCAGAAAAGAAAATACACTGATCACACTCTTTTTTATTTGGGAGCTAAGCGGCTAAAACACCTGTAGCAATTATATTTATTATTTATTTAGCCCTCTTTATTGCCTTGCATGAGCACGGCCACCTACAGAAAACTCCGTGAGCATCCAAATCGTTCATAACCTAAGGGTAATATAATCGCCAAACACATCATCAATCCATAGAGTGCAGTAAAAGTAAGAAGACACACCAAGCAATTTCAATCACAACATGCAATAAAATCTCAAAAATCTGGCACACAGCAGAAAAGTAAACATCGGCTTAGCCTAGATTTAGAGTTGGTTGTCTTAGCAAATCATCTAAAGTGTGTGTAGAATGTCGTGTGGCTAGGGTAGATTCTAAACTGGGTTATTAGTCGGAGTTGTCTAATATTTGAATTTGTTAAAGGCTGAAGGAGGATTTTTAATTAGAGTTTAAATATTAATGTGTTAAATCATAATTTGGATATATTTTAATTGTTAAATGATTGCTATCTTTGTTGCACACCAAGACCGTGAAGTTTATTTCACCTTCCTTGGAGCTATGTTAATAGCCTCGTAGGTTTGGGTTACACAATAGCAATCGGAGTTGATTAAATTGATTTAGTTAAATGATTTTTATTAATCAAACTAAAGATTTCTAAAATTTAAATGAATTATTAGGTTTTTAAGAATTATTGAAATTATTTTAATTATATTAATTAAGGGGTTAAAAATTTTGACTTTTTAAATTAGAGTTAATTTTGATGATTTTAGATTTTTAATAAATATTAGATTTTATGATGAGTAATTAGACTGTTAGCATGTTCAATTTAGAGTTTTCTATAGAAAGTTATGAATTTTAAAATTTTGAGCCGGAGTTTTGACTTTAGTTTGATCAAATAGTTGACTTTTTAACTTTGACTAAATTTTGAAGGTTTAATATTTTTAGAAAATATTAGACTTTCACTTGAGTTAGATGCCTTTAAATTTTATTAAATTAGATTTTTCAAGAATTAATTATGAATTTTCAAAATTTTCTTAATTATTTAAATTTTAAAATTGATTTATTAGGAAGGTCTTGATCATTTTGATCCAAACTCATTCTAAACTTCATGGAATCACCCCCAAAGGCCAGGGATGACCCATGAGAGTGTTTCAAAGTGTTTGGAAATTATTTGGGATTTTTAATAACTTTTAATTAATTAAATTAATTAATTGTTAACTTTCACTAAAAGTTAAATTAAAGCCAAATCAGAGGTCTGATGATAGGGCTTTTATTTTTCTTAGATAGAGGGCTAAGTTTTGATCAGTTTTATATATTGCTTGAATTTTTTGAATTAAAATTTGATTTATTATAATTTTAAAAAAAAATTTAGTCCTTAAAAGGGCTCAAATTTGACATGATTAATTTTCTAACCTAATCATCTTCAAATTCAATGAAATTTGAACCTATAGGGAAAAATGTCACTAAGTTTACTGTAGTCAAGTTTCACCCATATTGGGTGTGTTTATAATTTATTAGGATTTTTCTAAATTTTCTTGATCTTTACCTAATTATTTTTCCTAGGTGCTCCTACTGTTCAAATGGGTTCCAATTTTTGTCTATCTAACTTTGACATTAATGCATACACACTACAGAAATTTAAAAGCATAATATTGAAAATCTAGAAAATTATGAATTTGCAAAGTTTTAGGTCCAAAATGAACTCATTACCTAGAAAATTCACATCACAGAAATCTACTGAGTATCTGACCCTAAAAAAATCACAGAACATGCCTAAGATACCCAAAACATTTTCACCAAAATTTGAACTCTAAATGACCATTGGATTGTGAGAAAATTACCAAAAAAACTAAATTCAAACAAACTAGAATATCTCACAATACACGAATCAAATCAACTCTATTTTAATTTTAATAAATACTACATGAAATTCCCTTATTAACGAGCCCAAAAACATTCAATTTGGTAGAAATTTTGATTTTTTATGAATTCTAGAAGATTTTAGGCATTTAAAACATTTTTTATTCAAATATGGGTCAGATCAGTCATCGCACCAATCATTGGCTGCGGAGGCACGACGCCACGGCAAGGGGACGCGTTGTCCACGTCAGCTCATAGATCCCGTCATCGGATCGACCATGGGATAAACGGACAGCTGAGATTCAGCCAGGTGCCATCCCGTATTTCAAACTGGCCCATGCTCGAATCCAGAAGAACGCGCGTGATCAGAGGGGGGTGGCGCGGCAAGTTCTGGGTCGTCCAATCGCGCTGAATGCTTGGAATGGCCTTAGAAAGGCTTGGAGTATATGGGAGATGGGTTTTCCGGAGAGAAGGATGATTGAGTAGGAGCTTAGATGAGAAATGCAAGGATATTTGGGTTAGGGCAAGTTTTGCCCGCTTAACCCTCATGACTTGAAATGGATGGCTTGAATCTAATCAAGGGTATTTTGGATGCTTGTCATGTATCTCCTAAGCTGCCCAAAGCCAGAATAGGGTTGGTGGTGAGTGTGACCTCTCTTTATCCATGGGAAAGGGGACCACACCTTTTCCCCTATTTGGATGAACAAAGCCAAAGCTTGGATTAAAGGGCTGGCTTATGGCCTCTTAGGAGAGGAAATAGGTCACATCACATCAGGCTTGAGAAAGTTTTAGAATAAGCCAAGGATTGCCAAGGTGGCTTGGTGATGTGGTCATGATTTGGCCTCATTTCAAAGGTTTGTTGACATATTGACTTGTTGATCAGTCAATGGTGACTAGGATATGCATGGAGGGAGTCAAAGAGTGATGTAAGAAATCCTACGAGATTTGGAGTCATGGGGTTGAAGCTTTGAGCAAATACATGAAGTTGGAGAGGGTTTTGACCCCTCCAAATGGGTTGACCAAGTTAAACCTATGGAGGATGGACTTGAAAGTCTTTGGACATGTCATGGATGTCCAATTGAATGATTTTGAGGGGTTTATTGAGTTTGAAATGGATTCAAACATTGGATTTGACCATAGGTTGAGTTAAGGGTTAATTTGATCAACTATGGTTAGACTTGGTCAATATGATCAAACCTTAGGTCGAATTTGAGTCAACAAGTTCAAATAAATATTTTGAGACCAATGGAAGTGATTCCAAGCATTGGGTAGGTTATTTAGATTAAAATTGACATATGAAGCCTTAAGGGGCATTTTGGTCAACCTTAGTTGACTTGGTCAACCAGGTTAAACCAAGACTTGAGTTTGTGTCCAATGGATTCCAAATGATATTTAGGATCCATTTGGATAGGTTTTGAGGATTGATGAAGGAATCCCAAATTGGATTTTGGGAAAAAGACCAAAAATCCTTTAAAGGGCATTTTGATCATTTTAACCCTTAGTCAACACTGGGTCAAACTAGACACGGAAAAGTGTAGATTTGTGATCAAGAGATCTTAATAAAGGCCATGGGTGTGGTTGAAAGGTTTGGAGGGGGTTCCAAAGTCAAATTCCACTTGATGGTAAGTTTAGTGGCATAGCCTATAAATAACTGAAAGTTTTGCAACCTTTGAAAAAAGATTCAATTTCAAGGGCTAAGAATGATGAATTGAGCTCAAATTTGGATTGTTGACCTTTAAAGACATGTCTAAACAATATGCAATTGATAAACTCTAAATCAGAGGTCATTAAGCTGGGCTCTATGGGATTTGAAAATTCTCCTAGAAAGAATTTCAGGACCTTAATCCTTAGCCCTTATATTTAGTTTGAAATTTTGGAATTGGATTGAATTTGAGAGTTGAATGACTGAACTTGGCTCATCCACATCAGTGGAGGTCGATTAGATGATTGAGATTGATGGGATGTGATTTGAAAGTTGATTGAATATTGATTGGAAGTTGAACTAAGGATTGAATTGGAGGATGTGGAGTTGAGTTTGATGGGGAGTGAATTGGGTCTTACCTAGGACTTAAATGATTAGGAAGTGAATACTTTCTAATCATTAGGTCACCAGGAAGAAAACCAACTGGGTCTTAGTGACATCATACAAAAATGAGGTCAATAGGCGCACAATGTAAAGTAATTAAAATATATATTTATTAATATTAAATACCATTAAATAGCAAACAAGTAATTGATTAAAGTAAAATTTAAGCATAAATATCCTGTCAAAAAATAAAAATAATAATTTTAAATCCTATAGAAACTTGCATCAATAGATTTGAGCAAGATTTAAGCATAATTTATCCCAAATCCCACCAAATAGCAAATATGATAGCTTTAAATCCTGCAAAAAAATTAAATCCTGAGAAAAAGTTAAATCCTTTAAACTTGTTGATATTTTATTAATTTGATATGTAATTAATTAATAATTAATTGTGATATTAATATATAAACCTTAAAATTTATAATTATAATTTATAGCATGTTAACAAAATAGAATGCACCATTTATGTCTTGTGCCATGCACCATTGCCCGTACATGGCACAAATAGTGTGCACTATTTTGATGCGCCGCGCCAAGCAAATAGCGTCATATTTGCACCGAGCCACACTGTGAATCATGGCATGCACCATTTTGTGCCATTGCAATGTATGGGAAGAATGCCTTCAAAATCAACTTTCTGCTAGTAGCCACAAGATTGGAGTTGATCCAAATTTATAACTCATGTGGGGAAGCAACATTCAATTTGACAAGTACACTTAGCCACTAACGATTTCAATATTCTCGTAGCAATAGCATCCACCTAGAGTGGTTAAACAAAATTTGAGAAAAAAGAGTACAAAATGGATTGATTGAAGTAGTGAATCCCAAAATGTAGAAAAAGTTATGCATTAAAAAGCATACATAATGGTATATTATAAAACTTGCTTGTGATGTGAAAGTGGTACATCAGAAAGTATGTCATATGATGTATCAAAAAGAGGGCAATTAGGTATATTAAAAATGTCAAAAAAATCACTCTAGAAATGTATAATTGTTTGCATGATTTTTCTAGTTATTTTTATTTTTGTATCAAAATTATTTGAGCGAAATACGAAATATAGTTTTAGAATGTTCTTGAAATATTAATTTAAACTATATCAACAAATATCTCGAAGAAGTGTTGAATAAAATTGATATGTGTGAGGTGCCTATGTAAAAGAAATGAAGATAATTATTAGTGCACAACTAAGTTTGGTTTTCTGTTGACAGGAAATTAAAAAAAAAAATTATAATCCTTAGATGTTTATAGACAGAAAATTAATATAAGATGTCGCGCTTATGTGATAGTAGAGTTTTCTTTAATTACATACATGGTATTAGATTCTTAATGCCACTAGTACCATACATTTATTTTTATAGACAGAAAATTAATTAAACTCATTTGTAATCTTCCTTAACATATTTTATGAAATGAGTGATGAAAGAAAAAACATCTAAATGAAAAAACAAAAGATTGTCTTAGAACTTGTTTAATATAAGATTTATGTATATAATTAATTATATAGCATATTTTTATAGTCATAATTATTCGATGAGTTTTACACTGATTGTCGACTACCTAATGTAACCTCCACTTTTCTCATCCAAGGCTTGGGGCCTGGCAATGGCAGTGTTAGATCTAGTGGGGGGATTGTGACTTTGGGAGTCATTAAAAAGAGTACATGTTTTAGATATCTCAGATCTATTGTTCAAAGTGATGGTGAAATAGATGGGGATCTTGTTAGTAGAATTCAAGTTAGATAATTGAAGTGGAGGAATGCATCCGGCCTATTCTGTAATACAAAAGTACCCCTAAAACTTAAGAGAATATTCTATAAAATGGTGGTGAGACCTACAATGCTTTATGATCCAAAATGTTGGTCATTAAAAGAGAAGCATAAAATTAAGTTAAGAGTTGAAGAGATGAGAAAGCTTGGGTAGATGAGTGACTTCACTATTAGAGATGGTATGCAAAACTAATATATTTGTGAAAAGGATGGAGTAGCTCCAATGACAAATAAGATTAGAGAGAGTTGCCTTAGACGGTTTGGTCACATAAAACATAGGTCTTCCGACGACCCAGTTAGGAGAGTAAATGTATTTGATCTGGCATATATTAAGACAGGCAGAGGTAGGCTTAAAAAGACCTGGTTAGAAAGTATTAGAAACGGCCTTTTTTATTAGATTTAAATGAGATTTTAACTCTTAATAGGACACAACGAAGAAAATGGATTCATGTAACCAAGCCCACTATAGGAATAAAAGCTTGATGTTGTTGTTGTTGTTGTGGTGGTGGTCATCATTCTTGAGGCCTTAGGTTAAAATCTACTTAATGGAATCACAATGAAATTTAAATGCACACACTAAGCTAAAACAATCTTGGATAAAACTTTGCACTTGAGTATTCTTGAATACCCCTCATGAGTACATCTTTAAGTAGCCAAAGCTCAAAAGCTAGTCTAGTGAACACCAACATCATCATCATCATTGTTACTAATCAAAATAGCCTTAAAACACTTATCAAATCATTAGATGATACTAAATAATATTTGTTATCATCAAATCAATAACAAGCCACTCATATTCACCCAAGCTCAAGGGGTCCATAGTGTGAGACCATGCATCCTCACTTCTGATGAGTTTGATATACCTATGATGTACTTTTTTCTTGGTTACCTTAAGATTGTTTATCAATTGGATAGAATATACTAAGAAATTTTCTAAAAGGCATGTGGCATGTACTTATTATCAAGAATTGATACATTAGAAACATCCCTTGTTATATCAAAACTTCAAATGAAAGATCATCTTATCAATTAATTTTACTAATTAGAATTCTGTAATATAAGATGAAATTTTCAATTAAGTTTACAATAGTGTCTATGCAACGTCCAAATATACAATGAGGATGACTCCAAACTTAGTTATGAAAGAACTAGCATTAATTGGTGCAGCATTTGTGTTAATGGTTGAAGCTTAGCTTCTTTTAATCAAGCAACCACTATCCCACCTTAATCTTAATATATACCTACTCATTCTAAAAGGAATAAGCAACTATATCAAAATTAATCATGAGAAGAATCAAAGAAACAGTAGAGGAACTTTCCTAAACAATAGCATTAGAAAATATTTTATACTTAAATCCCATTTTTTTACTAACAGAAATAAAGTAGGCCTTGTTTCTTAAACCTAAAATATATTTATTTTCAAAGAGGAAATGCTCTCTTCATGAGCAAAAAAAAAACTATATGAAATGAAGGATGCAACACAAAAAGTTAGGAAAACTAGAATATATTATGGTGACTTATGGGAAAATTATGTTCACAATAATGAAATATTTTCCATTAAACAACCAATACCAAAATATTTTACTTACAGTACTACTATCGCTGCAAGCGAAGCGAGCAAAGTCGTAGGCCATCCAAGCTCTAACTAATTTACGTGAAGCCTATTCGAGCTCGACTCAAACTAAATCCGAGCATTTATAACAATATCCAAGCTTTGTTTATTCAAATCCATGCTAACTCAAGCTTGAATTGAGCTCAACTCAAACATGATTTGTTTTGTGCTTATCAAGCTTTAAATTAGCAACATGTTTATAAATGAGTCTTATAAAGCCACGCTTAAAATGTTAAATTCATTTAAATAAAATTTTAAATGTAGGATTTAGTTTTGTGAAATATTTTTTTTAAATTTTGTTATATTCATTTAATGCAAATGAAAGCAAAAATCTAACAAATAGGATCTACAAGCTCCCACAATTAGGCCTGTTGGTTGTTGCTAAAAACTTATGGTATAAATTATATAAATCACACTACTTGAAAGGTCCAGCTTATGTGGGACAAAAAACCCACTCCATAAAAAAAAAAACTAGTCGAGCTTGTTGAGCTCATCCAACCAAAATTTTAATTAATTCTACCAACAAGGTGTCCAAGCTTATTCATTTAATGATCAATTATTTTAAAAAGTATTCAAGCTTGTTCAATTAGCTAATCAAATGAACATGAACAAGCTTTTATCAAGCCGAGCCACAAGTAGCATGTCAAAAGCTCGATTCATTTGCAGCCCTAAATACCACCACCAAATCATTGAAAATGCAACAAAACAATCACCATGAGAGTGCTAAAGCATTTTGTACAATTTCTAATGATTTGTTTGTATGAAACATAAATATATTAAGTTTGGAAGTTCATGGTTAGTTATAAATCACTAAGATTTGAGATTTTAACTAAATCCTTTAAGATCTTGATTAAATTATTTTAATATTTTTTCTCTAATTTTTCACTATCTTGTTGCATGGAGCAAAAAGATTAATTATATATGTTTGAATTGCAGTGCAACAAAGATCATGGGAATGAATGCACCAGAACAAAGGTTGACTATGTACATCAAATCACCTTGAGGGCCACCATTGATGGGAAATCTCAAGTAAAGGGTCCATCCTTCAATGTTTGAGCCGTGTGCTTCGCATTCTTATAAGATAATTCATTGTTTTTATAAGTATTGCAAAGGGAAATAATTAGGTTTTACGAACATACGAAACCTTTACATGTGATGCGTAAAGTTAATATATCCAGACGAAAATGTGAGTAAGAAAAAGCACAATATGTAGATTAGGCTACTGCAACTCGTTTCACAGCTCTCCTCTCACAATAGCATGAGCTTGCAGCCCATCCTTACAAGAAAACATTCCTGAGTTTGTTGTACTGAAGTTAGGAAGAAATCTTTGTGCGTACAAGGAGAAAAGACAAGTGAATAGAAACAGCGAAGAGATGAATCTTGGGTTTGATTACGACAATAATAAGAATGAAAAAACAAAAGCTGCTAAAATAACAACTAACCTAGGTTGAGAACTTGAAGGCGATCGCTAAAGAAGAATAGTTCAGAACCCTATGGGAAAGTGGCCAACAACGGCGGAGTCGTGATGTAAAACACCAGCAGGAGGAACCAGGAAATGACCTCTACCTGAGGAGAATGCTTCAGGATTCTGAAACGTAGTTTCGGAATTGTTGCGCAGAGGTGAAATTCTTTGGCGCGGAGTCCGGAAGTAGGACTAATATTCAACAGTATTTCTTTTATTTATTTTTTCTCTTGTCACCCCGGCCATTCCGACCCGATCGATCAAGACTCAAGAGATGAAAATGTTTGATAAGCAGGAGTTCAAAAGACTCATGGTGCGTTTGGAACGGTTGCAGCTGTCGGTAAAATAGGTTGTGAAATTGTTGTACAAAAGTTGCTTCCTGAATTTATTTTATATAAATTATTATATTTTGTTTGAATAGTGTAACTGTAGAGCTGCTGTACTGCAGCTGTATGAAAACAATTTATCTTCATACCCTTATATATATTTAAATGAAATATATAATTTTTTAAAATTTAAATTTTTTTAAATGTATATGATAATCAACTAACAATTCTAAATCAAAATTGTATCAATTCTTAAGTTGGCCAATATGATGCCCAATGAAATTGAAATAAATTTGGTAGAAAAAATCAACGCTTGCTTCAATATACAATTCTCTTCACTTGTAAGCTTTTGGCTTTCACCAAGCTAAAGGTAGATTGTAATGTTGATGATAAACAGTCCACGATCAAGGGCATTAAAGTATTTCTCATAGATACAAACAGCGGGAAGCAGCCGAAACGCGGGAGTCTTCCGCCGGACATGAGAAGCAGCCGCAGGATGCAAAAATTTCGAGAACGGAGCACGAACGTGTACTCCCAAATCACCTCTGGGTTACGTTTCATACAGTGCAACAGGGAAACAGTCGTCCCAAACGAAGCCTCAGAGCTTCCTATTTATTTTTCATTCTCACTTTTTCTCTCATTGGGCATTCCAGATGCTTCACTCCAAATAGGTGAAATCATTTGATATTCCAGACCATGCAAAAGTTCATCATCTAACAACAAACCTTGTTATATTATGTTTGCTTTGTTTTCTATGACTTAGGGTGCGTTTCGAGCGGCGTCCCTATTGCTTTACTTTATAAAAAGTTATTTAATGGTCATTTGGGGCTTTGCAGTAGAATCGGTTTAGAAAAAATTTGCCGCACACGCCTGCTTCCCTGACCATTCACCATCTCCTGCGGTCCGCTGCTTTCTGCAGTTTCAAAGGTAAAATTGATGTCAATCCTCACTTGCAAATATTCGTGACCTTCTTCCATTGATGCCATCTGTACAGCTTCCGACTACAATTACCAAACCCTAAAGACCAACGTCATCCTACTCGAGCTCATCCATCTCGGACTCGCATTCTATGATGCTTGCTGCGATCTCCCGGCCTTTGGCTCTCCAACCCTCCACTGCGTCTGGAAGTTCAACTTTTGCGAGTTTGACGCCGGTTACGACGTCTATGCCTCCGACCTTCTCCAAGTCTTGCAACCCAACTCAAAAGTTCAATCAATATGCCAATTCCCAGCCTCGAGCTCTTCCGCTCGATCGAGCGATCCCCGACCACTAATCGATCGATACCAATCTAATTCCCAGCCTGACCCGACTCCCATCTCACGACCGATTCGACGGCCAGTTCCCGTCGACCTCACCGAGCAGCTATCGTCCACACAAATCTTTCTGATCCCGAACAAATCCTTCCGCCTGTTTGAAGACGGTACTTCCTGCTCTCCACAAGTAGCAGCTTACTGCTCTCCAACAATTCTTGTTTTATAAATAATATTATTCATAGCTGCAGAATGCATGTTATATTGCTTTGTTTTGTTCATATTTTAATTTACAATTTACATTTTTTTGGGGGGTTTAGCTGTCTCTTCGCCTTAATTTCTTGCTGTTATAGGTTCTTTTTGAGTTTTGGTATACATATAGGTTTTTTTTTTTTTGTATACAATTGGGTATACTTATGACATTTATGTTTTCATATTCTATAATTAATATTCATTATCAAATGAATGCGGGCTTTGCCCCCATTTTACCCCAAAAAAATTTACAATTTCTGACTTCTCGCATACGCCAGAAACGTGGTTTCCTAGTTGGCTTCTTCAGCACTGTCAGCTTCGTTTCCTGTTCATAATATGCATTTGCTGCTTTTTTTCTGATTTACTACTATGATAGGGATGATTTTCTTGCTTATAATTTCTGTCAAGAATTTCTGAGATTTACTTTCTTTCATTTTCATATCGTGAACATTTGAAAAAACAAATTGAGAAATCTAAAAATCAGAAGAACAGCTGGAGCCTTTATGCCTCACTATATGCTGATATAAAATAGAACTTGTTGGGGACTAACAGCATTGATGCAAATAGCATGCAAGCTAAAATAGATTCCACAAAGGCAACTATCTAAAAGTAGAATATTTTCTTATGCTTTAAGGCTGCAGGTGTTTGGAAAGAAGTTAGAATTGGAGAAATATTGTGATTTTGTGGCTCGTTAATTATCTGTTTACATACAATTTTGTTTATAGAAATAAAAGAATTGTTGTCTAAATAGAATTTATTTAGTATTTATTCCAGTTTTAAACTGTTATGGTTAAATACATTAATTCATGTCTCAAGAATAGACGGGTCCGAGAAGAATTCTCATTGAACTAAGAGAAATGGCTGTGAGGACCTTTGTCGAGATGTTGAGAAGAATTTTGGTTAAGTTGTTAAATCCTACGTAATCGAGATGATTCCTCAATGAACTAAGGATTTTTGTTACATTGAATCTATAATCTAGTAGTTAAATCCTACTTGTTTCCAAGAAGCTGTAAATGGCTTTGTTACTTTTGTATTGATTCAAATTAGTTTGTTTATCGCGGCTAAAATGATTTTATAAAGATTGTCGTTGGAAATACTTATAGAGTTATAGTTGGAGAAGAGATGATTTCAGTTCATGAGTTTAATTGTAATTTAGAGAAATATAAATAGTTTAGTCATGATATGTAATTACATTTATTAAAAATTTTAATTAAATTTTAAAAATATATCAGTAACATTATTATTAAAAAAGTTTATTTAGTATGAAGTAATAGCAAATATATTTTTTTTTCAGATTATTTTAGAATATGATAGTACATCATTAAAAAAAATCATATTATGATATTTAGAAGTCATAAAATATTTCATAAAAGATGATACAATTTTTAATTTAGAATTGTTAGTTTATTTGCATATAAGTTTTTTTTTTTTTTAATTTGACATTTACATTTTTTTCATCTCAATATATAAGGGTATAAAGATAATTTATTCTCATACAGTTGCAGCACAGCACCTTGACAGTTATACTTTCCAAATAAAATATATTGTTTTATGTACAACAATTTCAAAAAGCAACTTTTTGTACAACAATTTTATAGCCTGCTTTATCGACAGTTGCAGCCACCCCAAACACACCCTTAATGATTGCTTTGTTTTCTAGTGAGAGAAGGTCCCGATTTCTAGTGAGAGAAAGTTTTAAATTTTCGATTTGAATTTCGCTTTCGCGGGTTTGCAGTGATCGGAGGTGGAGCACCATCCATTCAACATCCGACTAATAATTTTTCTAGCTCTTCATCTAATTTGTCTGGTGTTAGAGGCAATAAGTCAAAGATGGAAAATGGGGTTTGCAAAAATGTGCAACCTCAAAATAATTTGGTAATCATAGAAGGTTTCCAGCCTTCTGTTCGACGGGATGCGGTGGTAGAAGGCAAAGGAAAGAAGGTGGTGAAGTTCCGAGATAAGATTGATGTGGAATATTAGGATGCGGAAGGTCAGAGATGCAAAACGGATTCGTAGATTTCAGGTAAATTTGATATGGAAGCCTCTTCCTCTTCGGTTGGATTTTGAAAGTCAATAAATTCATGGTTAACCATGAAAACGTTGATCAGTCTCATATTAGTCGCAATCTTTTGGTTAATTTTGATAACGATGAGAATGCAAATAGGGAAGACAATGTGAGTAATGGAAATGTAGGTGTTAAAGAATAGGGAAGACAATCTTTTGGTTATTTTTGCATGGAAGAAACCACAACACATCAAATTAACCTATAAGGCAGGATCTACATAGCTGTCGGAAGATGGAGTGGCAGTGAAACTAAATGCAGATTTGGAGCTTGCTAATTCCCAAATCCTGAAGAATTCCCTTGTGGTTAAAGTGCTAGGGAACAATACCCCTTTTCCGGTTTGTAGTATGAAGCTTAGAAGACAATGGAGCAAATTTGGAAATTTCCACTTGACAACATTTGGGATGGACTGGATTCTATGCTCGTTTAAAAATTCTGATGCAATGGAAGAAGTGTTAAATGGTGGCCCTTGGTATATTGGAGGACACATTTTTGGTATAGATAAATGGTCTTCGTCGCTTTCCAAAAAATCTTTAAAAGGTCTCACTGCACCTGGATGGATTTGTCTTCCCTTTTCTACCTTTGCATTGTTGGGATGAAGAGAATATTGCTAGAATTGCATCAATGGTTGGAGTGCCAATGTATCTTGATGGTAATTCTTTTAAATGGGGAAGAAGATAATTTTCTCGAGTTTTTGTCCGTATTAATTTGGAGAACAAATTGCCGCTTGGTGTTTGGATAGAAGGGTAGATCCTTTCAAAAAGTTGAATATAAAAAGATTGCTTCTCTTTGCTTCCATTGTGGTAAGGTTGGCCATGTGAGATCGGGGTGCCCTGAATATAGGAGTATAGCTCAAAAGAAGAGTTTTGTGATGCAGAATGAAGAATTGGTGGCTGATGTCCAAGATAGGCATGAAGATAATCACTCTTCTATGCAACATGAGGAATATGGTCCATGGATCCATGTTAAATTTAAGAACAATAGATTTAAAAATATGAGAAATGATGGAGGAGCAAAAGTAGGGAAAAATCTTAAGGATGTTAACCATAAGGTGGTTAAGTATCATTTGATTGGTAAGGATGGACAGAAGTAATCAAGTAATGAAAGTGGGGAAATGAGGAAAATTTCTTATGAACAACAACAGGATGTTGAAGAATCTAAAAACATTAAGGTTCGGTCACAACCGGCTAATACCTCTGAAATTTGTTTGGCTAACAAATTCAATATTTTGGTTGAGGCAAATGAAGATGTTGCAGTTGCAGCTATTCATCATAAATCGGGCAAAATTGAGGATTATACCATACTGTCTAGTAATGTATGGATCGCGGAGATGCAGGCATTCCTCTAGAATCTGATATGAAAACTGGTGATGGTGATCCTACAGGGTCTTGCAATGATTCTTTTAATACCAGTTCATTTAAACACAAACTGGCTAAGGAATTGAAGTCTTTGGGTCCTGTTGAAGTTGCTCATAAGAAAAGAAAGGGGGATGGGAAAGGTAGCAAGATAGGTGGGGACTTTTCCCCTTTGGGTGATTAATGCCTTCGTTTGTGTTTTGGAATTGTAGAGGGGCTAGAAAGAGGGAAGCCTCTCTTTATCTTAGAGAGATTGTGAGGGATCATGATGTGTTTTTTATTGGTTTAACTGAAATCAAGTTAGCCAGTATTGATAGGAGTGATGTTAATAGTATTATTGGGGTTGATTGGGACTTCTTTCCTCATTCGGTGGAGGGAACCTCTGATGGGATTTTGCTAGTGTGTAATAGGAATGTTGTATCATTTGTGGTGGTTGAGCATTATTCTCAAGTGGTTTTTGGAGTTCTTAGTACTCCTACTATGGGTACCTGGAATGTTGCCACGGTGTATGGGTACAAGGATTTTCATGTGAGAAGGAATTTATGGGATATGCTTGAAAAGTGTGTGGTGGGTAGTATTCCATCTATAGTTGGAGGAGATTTCAATTGCATTTTATCCAGTGATGATAAGAGGGGGCAAGAGGTTTCTCTTCTCCCAAGAGCCTAAGGAAATGAAGTTTTTTATGACTAATAATGATTTTCATGATGTAGGGATTGTTGGATCAAGATTTGCTTAGTGTGACAATAAGGAAGGTGCTTAAATAATTTGGGAAATGCTTGATAGGTGCTTGATGAATTTTGCTGCTTTACAGATGGTGCCTTTGGCAAAGATTAGACACCTAGCAAGAGTGGCTTCCGACCACAGTCCTATTGTATTCAAATTAGGTGAAATTCAGTATAATCTGTCCAAATTTATCAGATCTGAGGATACTTGGAAGTCATATCCGGCGGCTTGGAGTATTGTGCTAAAGCCTTGGAGGAAATCAGATTTTGGAAATGATGTGGATGTCTTGCAAAGAAAGCTTTGAAGGACGTTGAAGGCATTATTCTATTGGAATAAGAACAAGTGCAAAAGTTTGAACTTGCTGAAAGAAGAGCTAAAGAAATAAATTCTGGAATAACAATTGGAGGAAGCTTCAGAAGGGGGTCTAAATCTACTTCGAAGTTAAGTGCATGATATGAATGCTACTTTAGGAAGATTATCTACATGGTGGAATCAAAGAGCTAAGGCAATGTGGCATGAAGAAGGTGATACCAATTCTAATTTTTTTCCACAATTTTGCTTCGGCAAGGAAGAATGGGAACTTCATAAGGCAAATTAAGGATGAAGATAATAATTTGTTGGAGGATTTTGAACAGATTGAGTCTTTTTTTTTTTTAATTCTTTGTGAAGAAATGGAGAGATAGAGATTGTAACTTGGCAGATTGGCCATTGATCACCTAAAACCATAGATTGACTTCTTCAAATATTGATGTGCTGAATGCGGAATTCACCCAGGAAGAATTGACAACTATTGTATTTCAACAAGGAAATAATAAATCATCAGGTTTGGATGGGATTACGACTTCCTTTTTTAAGTTTTATTGGAGCATTGTGAAAAAAGATATTTGGAAAGTAATTGATAGTTTTTTTAATTGATTATATTCATGATGAGTGGAAAGACACTTTGATTGTTTTAATCCCTAAAGTGAAGAATCCAGTTGTTCCATCCAACTATAAACCCATAAGTCTATGTCAAACTACTTGCAAGTTTGTGGCAAGTATGATGGTGATAGATTAAAAGGATGTATCTCCAATATAATTTATGAAGAACAAGTGGCATTTATTCCGGGTAGATCGATGTCTGAGCATTGTTTACTAACTAGCTCATGAGATATCCAACAATTTTAGATCTTTAAAAACAAGAAAGGAATGATGGTGGTGAAGTTGGATATGGAGTAGGCATATGATAGCATGGGTTGGCCAACCTTGACTCAAGTTTTAAAATTATATGGGTTTCCTTATAAGTTCTCCAAGTTCATCATGGAATATGTGATGAATGTTAGATTATCTATCATTTTGAATATGAAATATTCAAAATGGATTAATGCAGAGAGTGGTTTTCGGCAAGGTTGTTTGTTATCACCTTATTTATTCATTATGTGTTCTCTATTATTATCGAATGCAATAAACCAAAGGGACAAGATTTGGGTATTCAGATTTCTCCAAGAACTCAAAAGGTTACACATCTCTTATATGTTGATGATGTGTTATTATTTGCTCAAGCATCAATAAGATTAGCTCGAGTATTGAAAGGCATTGTTGTTGATTTCTGTGGGTGGACGGGATCGAGGGTTAACAACAACTAGTCTCAAGTCATGTTTGGTAAGGCAGTTAAACGTCAAAGAAAGAATAAAATTGTGAAGAAATTAGGCTTCAAAGTTGTTAAGGAGATGCATTATTTGGGAGTTAAAGATGTTTTAAGAAGATTAGGAATGAATGATTTCCAATATATGTTAGATCATGTATTGAAAAGACTTAAAGCTTGGGGAAATAAACTTCTATATATGGTTGGTAGGATTACTCTCATTAAGTCCTCTTTTTTATCTTTACCAATTTTTTTATCTACAAATTCGGTGGTTCCAAAGAGATTGTTGCATGAATTGGATAGATTTTGTAAGGATTTCATATGGCACAAAGCAAATGGAATAAAAGGTTTACATTATGGAGCTTGGGATGAATTATGTAAACCAAAAAATAGTGGAGGTTTGGGGATGCATTTGGTTATTCTTAGAGTTGGCCCACTCAGATCGAGGTTGGTGTGGACCTCCGAAAGAGCACCGCTCATGGGGCTCGAACGCAAAGGGTACGGCCGCACAATCCCGTAGGATAAAACGATCGCAGGCCTTTACACTCGACACGAACAGGTCGATGGGAGGGCATATTAGACCGTGCATACGACTAACTATTGAGGATAAAGGCTCTCACCAACACACCCCGATGGGTAGTAATATATAAGACCTGATCAGAATGGGTTTCCCCCACCCGATACAACAGCTCGAAAGGGGTTTATTAGATGTGGGGCCAAGTTTCCCACGGGCGCAAGCCCGTGGTTAATTACATCCCAGGCTGGAACATGAGAAGACTCTCGATTAAGGATCATACATTATCCCTTTTTAAAATGGGATTGGCATAATGATATAGACTAAGAAGTCCTACTCAAAGGGAAGAAAGGTCTCAAAGGACTGAATCAACATGCATGATTCATACCAGCATTCGGGGGCTCTAGGGTACTAAAGAAAAACTTGAGAAAGCACTCAATTACATGCATGAGAGAAAAGATGGAGGTGGCGTCATCCTGTAACGCAAATAAGCAGGATTTATAGTGCCTAAAAGGAAGGGACCTACCCACTATTTAGGCATACTATGAGACCGAGTGTAGTAGCCTCGAGCTCTAAATCAAGGTTGGGCTTAGTGTTCTATGCACACTAACACCCATGTCCTAACTAATGCAGTGCAAAACCTGGACTTACCCCAGCCTAAATTGGGGAGCTAGCTAACCACTTAATCGCTTTAAACCATGTAGTCTAGTCATTTATGAGAGATGGATGGATGGTACAGTTTCTGGAAATATGACCGACATCTAAAAAAATTCCTAATTGGTCCTGGACTTATGTTGTGTGAATGCTCCTAGCTAATACAATTAAATTTTTATTAAATTAGTTTTTAATGCAATGCATGCTGGTTGAAAAGTCAAATCATGAATGCTATGTAGTTTAAAAACAGGCTTATTAGAAAATAATTTTTAGAAGGAGACTAGACGTCCATAGGTCTGGCACTTCATCCTTATAGGCCAGATTATTCGGACTCTACTCGCAGGTGGGGAAGTGTCTCATAAGAAGGAGAAAGAGAGATTCATTAATATGCATGCGATCCCGGACGATTCTAACAGTGCCCTAGGTTCGTTAAATTTCTAAGTTATTTAAAATCTTAAATATTAAATTTTTTATTATGAGTAGAAAAGGTTTTATAGTCCTTAATGAGCCTAAAGAGATCCAGGCGAAAGCAAAAAAGACATGCAAGAAAGAAACCTAGAAAAAGCAGGTAATTTCTACTGCGCAAATCAGGTAAGCACATCAATATAAATCAACAAAATCAACTAAATGTTCATAGGCAAACTGCCCTTATTACAACCTAAGGTATGTAGAAAGTAAAGTGGCCGGGCATCACTTCCAACAACCCAGATTTCTAAGCCTATTACAGACGCAAATGACTTTGAGTGGGATGTTGGTCTTCAAGTCTTCAGTCTTCTTTGGATCTCTTCTCCTTGGACTCCTTGGATCTCTCATTGGATCTCACCTCCTTGGACACCTTGGATCTCTCATCCTTGAACTCCTTGGATCCGTCGTGGCTTGAATATCTAAACAAAGAGACAATTCCCCCCTTGGTAGGGGGTATTGCCTTTTTTCTTTGAATATCTAAAGCAATCCAACTCAATCTTCCAAGTGAAAGAAGACTCTCCCCTATGAGGATGCCTTCTTCTTTTGGAATTCGAGTTGGATAAGAATATCTACACTCAAAGACACTTTCACAACTCTTAACAATTATTACAAATATTTACATCAAATGAAAACAGGAAATTCTAGAGTCACCTGTATGGTTATCCTAATAAAATCCCAATCAATTAATATATCACAAGCAGTTATATGAAAATAAATGCACATTATAGCCAAACTTGGCCATGCTCTTAATCATGAGGGCTAAGTAGTCCACCTGTAGCAGTTATAATTTAATAATTTTTATTTTAGCCCTCATTTATTTAGGGGGGCTAGGCAACCACCTATATAAAATAATATTAGAAATCATGACAGGGCCCCCCTTTTAGCATTGCATGAGCATGACCACATACAAGAAGAACAATATATATATATATATATATATATATATATATATATATATATATATATATATATATATATATATGTGTGTGTGTGTGTGTGTGTGTGTGTGTGTGTGTGTGTGTGTGTGTGTGTCGCTCCTAGCCTAGGGGTAGATCTAGCGCTCATCACATCATTTTCAGAGTACAGTAAATGTAAGCAAACACACCAATCTATTCATCACATCATGCAATAAAACCATCGAAAAGCTCCGGCACATAGCAGAAAAGGAAACACCAGTCTAGCCTAGATCTATAAGTGGTGCCCTAGCAAAAAATTTTATGTGTGTAAGGCTTGTGTGGTTTGGATGGATCTTAAGTTGGGTAGTTAGTTAAAGTTGCCTAAGGTTCAGGTTTGTTAGAGGTTAGAAAGGGAAACTTTAATTAAAATTCAAATATTAGTGAATTAGGATTCATTTTTAGGTAATCTAGTTTATTGGTTCATTTTAAATGCATAGGGTAGTTATATTTGAAGTTCAAGTGATATTAGTCAATTTTGGAAAGTCCTGAGTCCTTCTAGGTACTAAGCTGAGGGGGTCCAAAAGGTTACTATAAGAAATAGGCTAGGTATAGGGTTCCTAACATTTTAGGTAAATACTAGACCTTAAAGTGAGCAGTTAGACAGGTAGTATGCTGGATTTGGAGTTTCCTATCCAAAGTTATAAAATTTCTAAGTTTTGGGCCCTATATTAGTTTCTGGAATCCTAATATTTTTAATAAATCCTAGACCCTATTTGGAGTTTAATGCAACTGAGTTTTCCTAATTTAGAAGTTTCTACAATTAGTTATGAGTTTCTAAAGATTGGGTAATTAAGGGAATTATCTAAATTATCTAATTAAGGGGTGATTTTAGGGTTTTGATCCAAACCAGCTCCAAACTAATTGGAATCACCCCAAAGGTAAGGAATGACCTGAGAAAATGTTCCCAAGTGTTTGGGAAATATTTGGAATTTTTTATAATTTTTAATGATTTATTAGGGGCAAAATGATAATTTCTAAATAAGGCTAGATTAAGGGTCAACCTAAAATCAAACTAAGTCACCCTATTTATCTAAGGTTAAGGATCGGATTATGGACAATTCAAGCTATGGTAGGTATTTTTATGAGTTAAAATTAATTTACTGTAATTTTTAGAAGGTCTCGGGGCCCTATTTAGCAAGTAAATTAGGGTGGGTTGATTAAGGAGTCTAAAAGCTCCTAAAAATTCCTAAAAAATTCTGGGAGGTTTATGATATCACTAAGTTTAAATGTTGAAGTTTTTAAACCAATCAGGGATCTATCCTAGCTCCTAAAATTTTTCTAAGTTCGCTAAATGGGTCCTTAATTATTGTCCTTAGGGTGTCACTACGTTGTAGGAGTTTCAAGTGAAGTTTTATCTAACCCTCAAGGAAAAAATGTATGGAGTAAACAAACAAAGTAAACACACCATATCCTTAGATTTAAGAGAGCCTAAACTAAGTGGTGGTGCATCCTATACATGCAATCTATGATAAAAAAAAGTAAATACATCTAACGAAGAAATTAGTGAATGATTGGGACTCAATCACCCACTAATCCACTCCTCCATTATTTCTCTTCACATGCACCAACCCATGCTTAAAATTTCATTGATAGTGGATATTCCCAAAATTAGGATTTAATAATATAAGTAATTTTAAAGTAATTTAAAAATATTTATAAATATTGAAATCTTGAAAAATATGATAATTAAAAATAGATCAATTCATATCTATATAAATATAGGTGAGATCCACTGACCACCCTAATGACGTTTCAAAAATGATTTGAAAATAATTATAATAATACTTATATAAATAATATTAAAACACTCTAATAATCAAATCCTAAACAGAAATTTGCCAATATAGTAGAAATTAATTTTTGAAAATAGTTTTAAAATAAAATTCGCAATTTTTTGAAGAGAACAAGGTATTACACGCCGAAATCCGATTTAAAACGAATAAGTTATGATTTTTGGAAGTTTAAAGTAATTAAGGCTATTTTAAGATAATTTCAAAATAATAATATTTAAAATAGAATAATAATGGTAATAATAATAATAAGGAACTCAAATATTACTTAAAATTGCAAAAATAATTTTTAATAATAATAATAATAATAAGAATAGTAATAATAATAAAGCAATTAAGGTTATTAAAATAACTATAATATCCATTAATAGTAAAATAATGTTTAAGACAATAATAATAATACTAAAACTGCTAAAAAGAATCATAATAATAATGATAATGCTAATAATTTAAAAATAGTAGTATTGTAATACAATAATATTCATCATAATTAAAATGATTTAAAATAAAAAGACACTAATAAATAATAAATAATGATAATCACAAGACTTTAAAATAATAATATAATAAAAATAGTAATAATAATCATAAAAAAGAAAATTTGATTTGAAATAAAAGAATAAAAATAATAATGAAAGTAGTAATAAAATATTAATAATAGTAAAGTATTAAAGTAATTATAAATATAAAAATAATGAAAGTGATAATAATGATAATACATAAATAATAAATATTAATTATATTAAAATAGTAATACTAATAAATAATATATGATAATCATTATAATAAAAAAAGTAAATTATAATAATGTTAAAATAATGATTTTTTACTATTTAATTATATTTAAAAATATATACAAAATTTTTTAGTTGAAAATAATTTTAAATTAAAGGGGACGAAATTCTAAACAATTCGACATATTATACGCAATTTTTGGATAAATACACAATTTTTAATGATTATTTAAACATTTTGCATTTAAAAATAGGCTTAAAATAGTTTAAAAAATTAATTATTATAATTCAAACAGCGGCGGGACCCACAGCTTGCCACGTGGCACTGCGAGAGAGGATCCGCCGCCTGAGGGCAATGATTGCCTGACAGTAATGATTGCCGCAATCATGCGGCAATCACGGGACCGCACGCGCGGTTTCATTAACCACGTCAGCGGTCACCCGTGACTGTTGGATCCGCACGGTTTGGAAACAGGTGTCCCTGATCTCGCCGGATGGAGCAAATACACGTAGGCTCAGATCCGCGGTCGGACAGAACCGCAGTACAGAGAGATTCAGACCGTTGATCGCGCGATCAACGGTCCGAAATGCGTACACCTCCAGCTAGGGCGAAACCGAGAGGGCAAAGGCATTTTTTGCCTCCTTCTCGCAAATGACACGATCAAACACCATGAAATTTTAAAATTGAGTTATACTAGTGAAGAGCATTCGTGGGAAATATTTTTCGTGATCTAAAACGTACTGTATGAAAACCTATTTAGATATAAGTGTCCTAACCTAGGGTTTAGGTTTATACCTTGGTTTTTGGATGGATCAATCCGTTTAAGGGTTCTCTGAGCTTGTTGATTGTCCATGAATAATTTTGTAGAAGATCCCTCGGCCTTCCAACGTCTGGATCGAGCTAGGGAGGCTTTGGAACGTTCATAGCCTTAGTTCGTCGGAGATCTCACCAGAGGCGGCTTCGATTGATCGAATTGGACTTGGGGTAAGTGAAGGGAGTCTGGTTGATCTTTCACACGCAAGCTCTCGATTTTGGAGGGCTTAGGGCAAAAGAATTTGGCAAAATATCCTAAAAATAACCTAATTTTAGCTATTTAAAGCCCCTAGACCTAAGGTGAATGGTTGGGATGAGATCAAGGGTCAAATAGAAGGGAAAATATTTGAATGAGTCGTGGATTTGCATTAAGGATCATTGAGAAGGCTTTAGTTGCATTAAGGGAAGTTTTAAATGATTTAAATAGGTCGAATTGACCCATTTAGGACTTGTGTTGACCAAGTCAATGATCGACTTGGTCAACCCAGTCAAATAGGTCAAAGGGAGAGTGGGATTGAGCTCATGAAAGATTTGAATCAATTTGAAATTGATTTATACCAATCATGGCTCAATGGGTCAACCCGGGTTGACCTGGTCAACCGGATTGACCCGAGACCTGGATCGGGACAAAACCAAGGTCAACAGTTGGCTTGGAGATTCATTCAAAATCTGGATTTTTTACTTCATAGGAATATTGTTGCTAAGTATGGTGATAATATTTTGAATGGCAAATGTAAGATAGTGGCTTCAATTGTGTGGCAAATTCTGGTGGTTGGCGGCAAATATCTTAAACCACTTGTTAGATGGAAAGTGGGAGATGGAAATAGAATTAATGTTATGAAAGATATATGACTTCTAGATAAATGTTTTAATACTTGGCCAACATTTGCTGATTGTGTGGGATTGGAGAATGTGATGCTTTACCAATTCATTTCTATTGATGTCAGCTATAACGTGAAGGAGCTTCAACAATTCCATGAGGACCTTATTTTGTTGATTTTGCATGCTTCTATTAATCATGCCTTTGAAAATGATCAAGTGGAAGCTATGTTCCATCATTCGAAGAGATCAAGTTATGCTTTTGCATATGAAGAATCAATGAAAGGTGGCTCTAAGGAGGATGATTTTGGATATTCAAATTGGCTAAGAAAACTAAAACTCAACCCAAGAGTGGAATTGTTTTGTTGGAGGATGAGTATCATGCCATTCCAACAAATGAATTTCTTAAATATAGAAAGCTATGTTACAATTATATATGTGCTAGAGGATGTTAAGAAGTGGAAAGTTATACTCATATTGTTGTTAATTGAAAAATTTTTATTGAAATTATTCTAAAGCTAAGAGAATGAGGTTTTAGCATTCCAATATTTCAATCATTGGAAATCTATTTGGGATAACTTAGAAGCCTTTCTACTCAGTATTCTAACATAGTGAAGGTGTTTTGTACAACAATTTTTTTATCTTACAAAAATTGAAATGATTGTAAACATGGAAAGCCTACTCTTCCAAGATCGGTAGTTGCAACAAATGTGTTGTTTACAACTAGGTTACAATCAAGTCCAATGCTAGATATCTAGGGTGTTAATCTCCTTAAGCAGTTTCATAGTGAATGACACCCTCCACCGCTTGGTTGGATTAAAATCAATGTGGATGTTTCACATTTGAAATCTAATATTGCAAGGATTGGAGGAGTGTTTAGAGATCATAAAGGAAAACTTCATCTTGCTTTTAGGAAGAAAATAATTCATTGGGATGTGGCTCAACTTGAGTTGGAGGCGTTTTTGGCAATAAGGGAGTTCATTCAAAGTTGGATGATTGATAGCAAAAGAGTAATAATTGAAGGTGATAATCTTAATATTATCAAGTTCATTAAAGAATCAATGAATAAATCAAAGTGGCAATTAGACACTTGCTAGAAAAAATAGTTATTTTTTTAAATGATTTCAGTAAGGTGATCTTCCACCATGTTTCTAGAGAATGTAATAAAGTAGTTGATTTATGTGCTACTTTAGCTTTAGAAGATAGTTTTTTATGGATAGCTTCTCTTTTGAAAACATTCCTTCTTCCTTGTTTATCTAGTTAAAGAAGGAACATATAAACAAGGAACATGAGCCTTTAAGTACTTTTAAGTAGTTCTTCTATCTATTGCAATTTGCAGCTTTCAGAATAATAATAATAATAATAATAAGACCTTGTTGCGCTTTTTATATGCTTTTATTGTGTAGTCACTGATATCAATCATGTACTGATTTCTTCAACTTTCAAAACTAGGTTGCATAGTTTTAAAATTTTGAGTTATTTTCATTCATTTTCACCTAATTTAAATGTGATTTTAGTGCTCATTTGCTGTGCTTTTTGCTGAGTTTACACGGTATTGACTATGTATCACCTTCTTTAGTTTTCACAACTAGGTTGCATAGTTTTTAAATTTATGAGTTAATTTCGTTCATTTTCATCTCTTTTTACTGCACTTTTATTGTTGCATGTTTACTTCATTTTGGTTAGTGTGTTTTAACTACGCTTTTACTGCATTTTTACTGCACTTGTATTGCGCTATCATTGTGCTTTTACTTCGTATACAGTAAATTTTTTATGTATTGTCTACATATGGCTCTATATGTTTGGCTTATTATATATCGTTGTTATGTATCACTTTTTTTAACTATTTTTGACTCTTTTGACGAAGTAACGCATAAGGATGTTAAGGATACATTGAAGACTTTAAACATCTATCAATTTTTGAAGTTCCCATAATTCTAGCAAAATGTTCCTCTGATTGATGAGCTGCTGAAATTCTAGGATATCTCTCAGCAAGGCTGCATCATCTAGGGTCATTTGCTAAGATTCGCATATAATGAAGTGGCTCTGCTCATAGATTTGCCAAAGAGAGGTGCTGAGATCATATGGTAGAGCGAGCCACTTACAAAAGTTTTATCAATTGATATTAAGAGTGAAATGATAGAAGTAAATAGATCAACTTACCCAGAATTTACGTTAAAGACATTTATAATTTTTTTTTAATTTATTTTTTCCCCTCAATAACTTAAAACCTTTAAGAAGGCTCCTATCTATTGCAAGTAATGTTGATGAATTCTCATCTATTAATTAGGTTAGGAGTATAAAGAAATTTTTGGTCCATGTGATTTATAAAATTGCCACCAAGTCTCATCGAAGGATAGTCTAAACTAAAACATTTGAGCCCTACTAGCATTAACATGTTTTAGTTTAGAATTGATTATGATTGGACCACATTGAATCAAACCATTAGGAATTATCCTCTGAACTAGCACCAGTCCCTTATTCAATCCCTAAATCAAATTTCCCAAATCATCCAACACATTCTCTGAACTTGGATTATTTTGAAGGCTTAATATAGAGTAAATATCACCCCACTTTTGATTGTTGTCACAAACTTAATCATATATAGCACTACTTTTTATGAATCCCACATAATTATTTATTATTTTCAAAACCATACTTCCCTTTGCCTATTATCAACCTGACGTAAGCATATCCTCGTATTAGGATATCTAGTTACCTATGTATTAGATCAGAAGTATCAACTTTTATATCCCACACCAGCTAACATGTACCCAATTTTTTACTCCGTTGGATCTTTTCAAATATTGCTTCATCGACACCATGGGGATGAGCATAAAGATGAGCCTAAATTTGATGAGGCCGGGGGAGAATCACCTCCACCACCACACCCTACTCCAACACAAGCTCCTGTACCAGGACTAACCCGTGCAATGTAATATAACCTATTCATCACCATGGTAGAGGGTTTTGTAGCCTTAACACAAGGATCACTTTTCATATCGAGGAGTGCAATCAACAATGGATATAGATATAATAGCAAAATGACGTGCTCCTACATCACTACTACAGCTTCAACAGTAATATGAGGCTGATGGGGAGTGGTTTACTGAGCAGTTTACTGTTCTTCATAAGTATTATCAACCCCCCCCCCCCCCCCCCCCCCAACCACCACCTAATTAGGGGTCTTCCTACTTCTAGGATGTATGTTCTTTTTTACTTGCAATGTTATCTTTTCTTATTTGGCTATGTTTGTACTTTTCTAATGTTTTCTCTTCTTTTAGGTGATGTCAAAAAGAGAGTATGTGTTTAGTTGTATTTGCTCCTCTTTTAATTTACTTTATTTATATATGTGTTCCTTGTGTTTATTCATTTCTTTGCATGTTAAAATAAAATAAAAAAATCTTCCCCTATTTTTAAAGAAATTCACTTAGTGAGTGGGTGATTAGGATAAAATATAAATACATTTAATTTCAGCCAAAAATATTTGTCATCATCAAAAGGGTGGAGATTATTGCAATCCGGGTCCCCGAGCTTGTGATTTTGATGATACCAAATATTATTTATTATCTATTTATTTCTTCTAGTATTTATAGTGTATATTGCTTTTGTGTGTACTAATATTTTAGGTACATCCTATACCGTGTCATTGAAGATTCACGGCTTAAGTCTGGGTAGAATAGAATAATATTTTGTAAGAGTCTATATTTTTACTTTTTTTATTTTTCTATTTCTTGAGACAAATTTATGTAAAGGTGTATGCTAACATGGAGACCGCCCACACACACACGGGAGAGTGAGAAAATGATTTTCAAAATTTTAAACTAATCATACCATACGAACTACATCGTACTATATAAATATTATTATTATTATTATTATTATTATTATTATTATTATTATTATTATTTTGAAGAAATGCAAACTACATTATAACAAGAAACAAAAACTATTACACGCTATAAAGAAAACAAAGCTACAAAGCTTTCATTTCCTAACATTGGGAATGGAAGCATTATTGAATAACAAATAAAGAAAACTATAGTTTTTTTTTTTTGCAATAATGAGATTATCATAATAGAAATGAGATCCAATACTCCTCACTTTAAACCTATTGGGGTGTTGGTGACACCAAATTTTAAACAACTAAAAATGTTGGTTAGTATATCAGAATTTCCAATAAAGTAAAAAATGAAAAGTAGGAATTCTCAAATTCAATTATTCTAATTTCATAATCCAAATAACAAATAAAGCTGATAACATCAAATCTAAGCGGCCATATAGCCAAAACTACATTACTTGGACCAGACATTTTGAACAACATCATAGAAGTAAAAAATCTGATAAAAATGAAATTTTCCCATGCCGACTAATTATCACTTATCCAAGCTAACTCTTTAGTAAATAATATTAGTTTAAGCTTTATACTTGGTTAACAAGACTTCCATTTACATGATAAAACCATAATAAAAGAAAGAGAAGACAACAACTCTCCAAAGGAAATCCCAAATAAAAATCTTTGGACAAATTGATCAAGGACAAGAAAAATGCAGCAATTCCACTAGCATGCAGACCCAGCCCCACTTGAAACATAAATTTTGCTTTCTTAAAACTAGATGAAGGTTCGAAGCCTACATCTACAAATAGTAAATCAACCTTCACCTTAGCTAAAATATCCATTACCTTTAAGCATATTACCAACAAACCTTGCACTTAAAGAAACAAAACACTACCATCCATAAACTTTGATGGGATAGGAACCCACTTTAGGCCAAAACATGAACATCTAGGAAGATCCAAATAATCTTCCTTAGAGAATCTATAAGAAGGCATCCAAATAAGTGCAAAAACATCGACATTCAGAAAAGAAGTTGATTGAACCATAACTGATTCAACAAATCCACATCGAGAAACATCAACATAGAGACCCTTGTTTCCAATAATAAAGATGTAAATCCTCATTGACAAGGAACCTTGAACAACATCCCCATTGAAATTCCAATCCATACTCATAACTTGCTCCTTAATAAAACCCAACTCCATTAATGCATCAATAAAAAATTCTAATATAAGAACCAGAAATTGAGCTTCAAACATGACAATAATTAGAGGGAAATAACCTTCACGGTAGCCTCCCAATCTACACATGAAAAGGTTACCCAAAAAAACTACCAAAAAAACCTTTTAAGCTCACTGAATCCATCAAGGAAAAATGCTACAAGGTTTGGATTCACCTTCCAAATAGAAAACTCTTCAAAACATAGTGATTCGAATTTACCATCAAAGAACCCATCCAAATTTTTTTAAAACAACAAGAAAGACCTCATCAAGAACAACTCCATTCCATGCCTTAACTAAGGAAAACCATCAAAACATACCAAATCAACAAAAAATTCATAATATATAAGCATGAATCCTAAATCAACAAATAACCACACATAGTACCTCTGTTGGCTACACCAGGCCAACATCCAAACACCGCCAAAAAGCCAAAAGCTTTCATTTATCTGCGTTTCGATCCAATAAGTATTAATGTCTAAAGCTTCTGATCAGAATACGATCTAAGCCGTCCGTTTCAAAACACAGATTATCCAACGATTGGTAGTAGCCGCTGACCCGGATAAGTAAAACTGCATCTACCACCGCTGCCATTTGCCATTAATGGCCAATGGTTTTCGCAGCGCAATCATTGGCCATAAATCTCGTTGTCTTCCAATTATTGTCGTGGTTTTGATTTAGCCAATCTGAAGTTGCCACGTAACTCCCATTGCCTCTTTTTTTTATTTAATTAATGTTAATTAATTTTAAATTCTTTATTAATTAATAGAATTTAAAAAATAATTAAAAATTAAATACAAAACAAAAAATTAAGTGATGTATATCTAAATGCTCATTTTTTTATGTTTTTAAATTTAAAATAAAAATTAATTTAAAATAATAAATATTTGATATTTTTAATTAATATTAAATAAAAAATTATCTAAATATTTTCAAAATCTAAAAAATTTATATTAAAATGATATCTTATTTTCAAAAAATATTTTAAAATTTATGTTGATTTGGCTTTAAAATTATTTTTATATATTAATTAAATTTAATAAATTTAATTATCTTTAATTATTGAAATATAAAAAGAAATCATTAAAAATCCTAATTTAATTAAAAATTAATATTTTCAATCAACATTTTAAAAATTAAAATACTTTTATTTACAAATAAAATTAATTAAAAATTTTAATATATTTTAAATAATTATTAAACATTAAATATTTGAACATTTAACTATTAATAAATAAAATATTTTCAAAATAAAAAAATAATTTTAAACCATTTCAAATTTCCAGAAAAC
Source organism: Dendrobium nobile (assembly GCA_022539455.1). Classification (NCBI taxonomy): domain Eukaryota; kingdom Viridiplantae; phylum Streptophyta; class Magnoliopsida; order Asparagales; family Orchidaceae; genus Dendrobium; species Dendrobium nobile. The sequence continues at coordinate 35,834,679 of CM039729.1, forward strand.
ATTTCAAAATTATTTTAATATTATTTTGAAATTATGTTAAAATTATATTGAAATTATTTTAAATATTAATTATCTTAAAATATTTTAAATGTGTTAATTATTATAAATAGCAAAAATTTTAAATAAAATTCAAACCAAATAAAAAAATTAAATAATTAATATTTTATATCAAATTACTTAGAATTTAAAACACTTTCATTTAAAAATAAATTATTTAAAAATACTATATATTTTTTAGCTAGTTATAAATTATTTTATTGTTTAAATATTTAATAATATTTAATTAAGGTAAATGCAAACAATTTTGAAAATTAAAAAAAAATTTAAGTTTTCAAAGAATATTTAACATTTATTTTAACTTGATTTTAAAATTTATTTTGAATATTAATTATTCTTTTAATTATTTTAAATGTTTTTAATTGCTAGAAATTTGAATAAATATGTTTAATGTGGGTGATTGGTGACTAATTATATCCTAATTATTTATTAATCAAGTTTTTAATTATTTATGTTATTCTTATTCCCTTCATACATAGGATACACTTGTACCTAGTTTTAAGCTCTCTTAGTTCTAGGATCTTTGATTGGTGTGATTGCATATTACTTATTTTTGTCTGAGAGTTAGTGATATCTATTTAATCACATTCAACTTAGTGACAACTTAAGGACAAAAGTTGAGGTCTTGTTTTGAGAACATAAGAAAAAATTTTAAATTAAAATATACGTCTATTAGACATGATACTTTGAACATTAAAACTTAGGGACACCTCTAGCCTTAAGAAAATTTCCCACTGATTTTAAAAATCATTAAACTAATTATTTAATTAATTCAAAATTAATGCATTAAGTAACCCTTAAAACTTCCAATAATTATAATAAATTCAAATTAAATTATAAAAATATAAATAATATATCAAATTGACCAAAATTAAACTCTTAACTTAGAAAAATTAAAATGCGTCTTGATTTGACTTCTATTTCAAGATTAATTTAATATTAAATAGAAATTAATATTAAATTAAATTAATTAATTAAAAAATTTAAAAAATTCTCAAACACTTGAGAACACCTCCTTAGATTATTTATGACATTTTGAGGTGATTTCAAGAAGTTAGGAGTTCATTGAGATTCAAATCATTAAAATCATTCTAATTAAATACTTTTAAAAATTCAAATAAATAATCAAACTTTGAAAATTCATAACTAATTTCAAAAAAATCTAAATTGAGCAAACTTAATGGCATTGAACTTCATGTGGAGTCTAATATTTATTAAAAATATCAAACCATCATAAATAAATCAAAGTTAAAAAGTCAATTTTTGGGTCAACTTGTACAAATTTCAACTCAAAGTTTAAAAATTCATAACTAAATATAAACAAATTCAAATTTAGAAAACTTTATGTCTAATTACTCATATTAAGGTTTAATATTTAGGAAAAATCTCAAAACTCTAGAATTCACATTAATTTAAAAAGTTCAATTTGACCCCTTTAATTAATGCATTTAAATAATTCAAAAAATTAAAATTTTAATTTAAAATTCCATAAAACTTTAATTCAATATTAAAATCAGCAACAAATCAAATTTAATCAAAATTTATCAACCCTTCAAACCTTAATCACTTAAGTTATTTAATTAATACATGTTACTACTAGATAACTTGGGGTTACAAGGCTGTTAAGTTAGCTTAATGAAGGTAAAATAAATTTCATGGTCCTACTTTAACAAATGTAATAATCACTCAATACTTAAATTACACCTTAAAATTAACTTTAAAATATTAATATTTAAACTTGAATTAAATACCCCTTAAGCTTTTCAACCAACCAGAACACCAAACAACTTTAATCAATTATCCTATATAGGATATATCCAAATCACACAACCTACTCCACATACTTTAAATGATTTATTAGGACGAACAACTCTAGATTTAGGCTAGGCAAGTGTTTACTTTTATGCTACTTATTTGCTAGGTTTTTAAAATTTTCACTACGTACTGATTATTAAACTAAATGATCGATTTCATTATTTATTTAAATTCTATGCAATCTATACTAATGTGATGGGCATTAGATTTAATACGTCCCCGAAAATTGTTTTGATCGAGCACGAATCTCTAGGCATATTCAAGTTGGAACTTTCAAAATTAAATTTGAGATCATCTGAATTCCAATTTCAAAAAACTTATAGTCAAACCGAACATCTCAAAGAGACAAACCAAATGACACCAAAATTGGTCCAACCCAAGCCCAAAATGGGTCCGAATACAGGGCCCGAACCATATTTAGAAGGGTCAAAGTATTATTTGGACAATAAAATGATATCTAAATATGACAATGCTTATTGTCAAATAGAGGGGCTCGGAGAGCAGAATCCAATGAGCCCAAGATCTTTGAATTTCGACATCGTTAAGGCACTTAAACAGTTAAAAAACTCTCTACGATCGGGGGAATCAATACGAGCCATCCAAGTGAGCACTCTGAACTAGCCTCAGATCTTCTTTAATTTTATGGGTTGTGCCACTCATGAAAATCTATAAATAGACCCCCACTTTCTACATGAAGGGGACATTTTGCTGGAGATTTGAGAGAGCTCTGAAACTTCAAGAGCTTTAGCAGCACCGCCCGCTCGCCGATCATTGCCGGACCACTGCCGCACCTCCGCCCGGCTGCCGACTGCCACTGGACTTTAGCCCAACCATCTTCAGACCACCGCCGAAATGCCGCCGGACCTTCGCTCGGCCGACGATCCCAACCGGACTTTATCCCGACATTCGTCGGACCACCGCCCGGCCGCCGACCTCTGTTGGACCTTCACCTGGCCGACGACCACTGCCGGACTTCATCCCAACCATCGTCGGACCACCGACCGCCGCCGGACCTCCTCCCGATCTTCGACCGCCACCGGGCTTCAGCCCGACCATTTTCGGACTACCGCCCGGGCGTCGACCACCATCGGACCTTTGCCAGACCGACGACCGCCGCCAGACTTCAGCCCGACCTTCGTCGGACCACCGCCGGACTTCAGCCCGACCTTCGTCAGACCACCGTCGGACTTCAGCCGACCGCAACCAGACCTCTGCTCGATTGCCGACCACGACCGAACTTCAGCCCGACCACCGATAGCAGCTAGACCTTCGCCTGGCCACCGACCGCTGCCGGGCTTCAGCTCGACCTTCGTAGGACCCCCGCCCGACCGCCGTCAGACCTTCGCCCGGTTGACGACTACAGTCGGACTTCAGCTCGACCTTCTTCGTACCACCTCCCGGCTATCATTCGCTGCTGGACCTTCATTGGATCGTTCCTTGTCAGTCGAACTTCCACACAAAAGCCGTCAGACTTCCACATGACCGTCGCTAGACCTTTGACTAGCTCTCAAAATCATTGTAATTTGACCACCTCAAAATCGAGGGACCGATCAACCATTGTAATTCTCTCAACTTTAGTGGAATCTTTTCACCTGAGCGAGACCCCGTGGTTTTTCCCTCTTTGGGCTTTCCACGTAAAAAAGATCGGATATTTTACTTCTCTCTTTTTGTTTGTGTGTTGAATATTCATGCATCGCTAAGATGAAAAGTTCACTCACTTTACCGCCACAAATCTTTCAGCCCACAATACGATTAATCTTAGGTTAAGGATGATCTAAATTCCAACATAATCTTATGTAGATAACCATGATCGTACTGGGAATTTAAAATATGAGGGGGTGGGGGGAGTGCATAAATTTAAGCTTTAAAATTAACAAATTTTTTGCAAGTGATGCGCATGCATAAATCCCCCTTTAAATTAAAAGAGCATGATTAAGTATGGTTGGGTTGAGCATTTTAATATTTTATTATATAACTTTTTCATATTATTTAAAAGTTAATTATTTAGGATAACTCTCGTGGTGGTTTGAGTCTAAATTTTCTTTTAATTTTACATTTAATTTGATCTAATTCGAGTTGTAATTAAGAGTTATAAATGTGACATTTGAGATGCGATATACCTCCAATTGGGAATTTAAAGAGGAAGGAACATCCCTTAGGGGAGAGTTCCTTTCCTTTTAGATATCTAAATTTGGACGATTTCAAGTATACAAGGAGAAAAGAAAACTCTACTTTGGGGAGGAGTTTCTTTTCACTTGAATATATGAACCTAACAAATTCAAGGAGTTTGTAGAAGGATAAAGAAGTGAATATCGAGAATAATACCATTCTCAAAGTAACCTATGTCTTAAGAGTATAATCCAGGCTATTTTTAGTGGTTCCCGACTACTTTACTTTCTATAATAATTTAGGTTAAAATATTAAGTGGCACTTGCCACATAGACATTATATTTAATTTAATTCATTTGATTTTGTTTATTTAAATTGATTACGTAGTAAAAATGACATATTTTTTAGCTTTATTTCTTGTATGTCATATTTTGATTTAGCCGATTCGTGAGGGTACGAACAATATTTTTCTACTTTAATTAAATTAAAAATTTTAAGTTCACATAAAAACTCTAACACTCTTAGAAGTAAGCTCAGGATCATCGAGGGTTTTCCATGCATTCATATTATACTTTCTCTTCCTTATTAGACACATCCCCGCCTGTGAGTTCTAGAAGGCCACTTGACCTATTAGAATGTAGTCTTGTCAAGGGAAATTTGTGCAATATCTAGGGAAATTTTTATTTTTAAGCTTTTTAAAAACTGCTTCATTCTGATTCAAGCATTCAAAGTCAACTAGCTTGCATAACATTAAAAATAAAGTAAATGAGTCTAAAATTTAATTGCATTTTTATTTTAAGCTTCATATCACCCTACATAAATCAAGGGACCAATTAGGATCTAATTTAGATGTTGACCCTGCCTCAAAATTTAATTAAATGTTCCTACCACTCTTTCATAAATGACATTACTCATGATTTTAAAGTGCCTATGTGGTTAACTGACTCCCCAATCAAAGCTAAGGTAAGTTTAGATTTGCACTACATTACCTATGTTCAATATATTAATTTTTAGTGCCCAATTTAAATTTAAGTTATAAAGTATGTTTAGACTATAAGACCCCAATCTTTTAGAAATATAACCCCAACATTCTAATAAAATTGATAATTCAAACTAAAACTTTTTCTTGAACCAAAGTGTAAAACATAAAACTTAGGATAGATTGGGGTGTTTCTGAAATATTTCAGAATCCCAATGCACCTCATACCTTTCATCCCTTAACCTCAAGAAATAATTGTTCAATCTTTTTCCAATCTCATTTGAGATTCAAATTTCATTCCTTTGATATCAATCATTAAAAAATCTAAATAAAAATCCTACCATTATTTTAATTAAGAGTTTTTGTAGAAGACTTAGGTTTCCTATGATATAATTAAATATGAGGGCTTATGCTCATACGAGATTAAGAAATATAGATCGAATTTTTAAAAATCAAAATTTCAAAACTCAATTAATTATCTTTGGGAAAATTCAATTCAAAATCAACGATCATTATCATTATTTTCAAATGATCAATAGTGATTTATATATTTTTTCTCAGAAAAATGTATCAATTCTTATCGTAACTTTGATTATAAAATTAATAATATTTTATCCAAATTATCATAGTTAAATACCTAATTCAACAATTATTTTGACCCTCCAGGTTCATATGTTGTTCTTGCTCGAATTTGATTAGAATAATCAAGATGAATTTTTAAATTCTGTAAATTGAACCTATTAGGGAACAATATCTTTGCCTCTTGGGGCAATATATTATTTATAATGAAGTGTTCAATCTCAAAATTAAAATCCCAGAAATTAAATTATCCCAAAGAAAATTAATCTTTTCAAAACTCAATTTTTAAAAATCAAGCAATATTATGAAAGAGTTTCTAAATGCAACATACTAGCAATATATCTAGGAGTTTGAAAACAAGTTCAAATATTGTTCAACTCAAATCTAGCTCTAAGTTCGCTTGTGCATGGTGATCAACAATGTATAAAGGCCTTATTTTTATGTTAAACTTTTGTTAAGTATTATTAGTTCCCTATAATCCGTCTTTGCATTGATATTTTATTTAGCAAATTATTTCAAAAATAGTTGCTTAATTAAATGTGCATTTATCTACTATTAATTCCTTAATAATTATAAAAAAACTTGTCACTTTAAAAAACAAATACAATTTATTTTATATTTATTTTTAAATATAATATATTTTTTTCATATTTTTTATATAAATATAATGTAACATTAGTTAATTAAACTTACATATTATTAAAAAATTGCCCCACATTTAAATTACTTCTTACAAAATTTTTATATCTTAGTTACTATACAATATAAAATTAAGTAGCAATTTTTTTAACTAATCAAATATTAGGATAGAATTATAAGACATCTTTAGGTTAATTTAAATTAACTATTACATGATTATATAATTAATTAAATTTTTATAACTTAATTATAAATTATTTCTCATCTAATTAGATACTTTAATTGGAGAGATGCTAGAGAGAGAGGCTCCAGGTTTTGAGAGAGAGAGAGAGTTTGTGTTTTTTTGAATTTTGTTTTAGATCCTCTATTCCTGGTTTGATTGGATGGCAGTGGTAGGTCGCCGGTCATCGGCAGATGATGACCGGAACACCTCCATTCCTTTCTCTGCGCGGCATCCTATTGATTTAGTTCTCGTCGGATCCAAAAGCAGAGACGTTCCATTTCGGGAATGGTTGATTAATCAATATTCTTTGGTTTTCAATGAAGGATGTGCTACTCCTGTGCGTGAGGATATCCCTGTGATGGATAAAGGAAAGAGATTATTAGATAAGATGAAGAAGAATGATTTGAATGTTCTTTCATCTAGGAAGAAGGATTTGCGACTAGCTAATGAGTCGGAAGCATCTTCATCCATTGGTTTCAAATTAAAAGTTAGCATATTTGCTAACCCAACTGTTGCTAAAAGTAATGCGGATAATCAGGATTCAACGGATTTGAATTTGAATTTAGAAAATGTAACACAAGATAAAAATTTGAGATCAAATGAAGAAAGGCTTATGGAAGAAGGCAGGAATGTTCTTCCAATTCCTGAAAGAAGTAAGTTTGGATTGGTTAATGATTGGGTCGAAACCAATCATATTAAAGTGAGCTATAGAGATCAAGATCCTGAAGATGAGGTAGACTCAAATGTGGTAAAGTTGAATATGGAGAAGGTATGTGAGAACATTAAACTTCTTCATAAATCTCTTGTGGTAAAAGTATTTGGGAGAGGTGTTCCTTTTATCTCTTTTGTAGCATCGAGTTAAGAAGTCAATGGAATAGATTTGGAAAAGTTCACCTCACCTCTTTGGGTCTTGATTGGATTTTGTGTTCGTTTTCAATCTTCTCAAATTATGGAAGAAGTGCTGAGTGGAGGTCCTTGGTTTGTGGGAGGACATATAATAGGGTTGGATAAATGGACACCTCAATTTTCTCCAACCTCATTAAAAGGGCTATCTTCTCTGATTTGGATATGTTTGCCTCATTTTCCTTTACATTGTTGGGATGAGGTTAATGCTACAAAGATTGTTTCAAAGATAGGAGTTCCATTGTTCTTGGATGGGAAAATGTTTAAATGGGGAAGACGAGAATTTGCACGAGCTTGTGTTCGCATCAATCTATATTCTAAACTATCTCATGGAATTTGGATTGAAGCTTTATATGGTAATTTTTTCTAAAAAATTGAATATCAGAAAATCTCGTCTTTATGTTTCAAATGTGATAAGATTGGCCATAATGTTGAGAGGTGCCCAGAAGCTTTGAAAGAAGATCAATTTAAGACTCAGAAGGAATATATGAATAAAGGGAAGGAAGCTTTGGGAGTAAAAGAAATTGTTAGTGAAGATTCAAATGTGTATGACCCTTGGATGCATGTGAAATTTAAAAGATTGAAGAAGAGCCAAAATCAGAAATCTGCAGCTCAGCATTCGGTTGTGAACAATGAGGTTCACTCAACTCACGTTCATATGAAGACTTCTAATAAGTTTAATGTTCTATCCCATGGTCCTGAGATTGGAATTATATTAGAAATGGATGAACTTACTACTCCTGTTCAAGGTAAGCAAGTCAATTTGCTTGCTTTGGATGTTAATGCTGAAGGAATGGTTCGGGGAGACTCAACTCAGGATATAGATCAAATTAATGATTTGGAGGCAATTCCAGGTGAAGACAAAGAATTGGAGCAGATTTCTGGAAAAAATTGATGTTATGGATAAAGGAATTGAAGGTTCAAGTCATCGAGATGAGTTACTTGAAAAGAAAAAGTTAGGAGTTATTAAAGAAGATAATGCTAGAGAGGATCCAAATGCAAGAGCTGTTAAAAATATTGAAAAAGCCGCTCCAAGTTCCGGAAATTTTCCAGATTTCAGAAATTTATATATGGTTGATGCTAATTTAAAGAAAGAGAATATTAATGGAATTGATGATAGTAAATTTCAGATGCCAATTAAAATAGCTCATCACAAGAAAAAATTAATAGATATTTGAATTCCATTGGGCCAATCAAAGGTAGCCTTAGAGGGAGAAAATTGGGGATTCTTGGTGAAAGTGTTGGCTGCACCTCACCATTTATCTCATAATTAAGTTTATGATGGGTGATAATGGTAAGTATCAAGAGAATTGGGATAAAGGCCTGGAGAACTTTGGAGGTCTATGGATGGACGGATGGATGGATTTGCATCTGGATATAAAAAACAAGGTGTGTATGAAGTTGATCGTCTTTGTGAAGATCCAATGGTGGTGCAAGCATGAAGATTATTGCTTACATGTAATGGTTTTTTCTTTTATTAGTTATTTTTTTAAGTTTTATTTCGATTTTAAATTAATCTTTTGTGGGTATTTGAATGATGTGGATCAAATATTGAGAATTAAGAATCTTCTATTCTCTATTTTTTACTTAATCGGGAATTCTGGGATACTAATCAACCTTTTGAGTTGTTTTAATCTTTAGTATCACCTCCATCCCATTTGATTTAAAATATGGAGTAGAGGATCTTATTTTCTTTATGGAATCTCATATATTTCAAATATTCTAATTTTGCTTATTTTTCTTTTTAATAAATGCTTCCTTTCACTATGTTTTGAAAGGATGGGTATTAGTTTTTTTATGCTTTAGTTTGTAATAGTTTTCCTTTTCATTTAATGCAATTTGCATATCTAAAAAAAAATTGCATACTTTAACTATTTATTATGCAATTATAAATTTAGAAACACATAATTATATATCTAAATTATTTATTACATAATTATTCTTATAAGTAATTATCATATAATTAAAAATTAATAGACAAATTAAATCTATTATGCATCAATCTCTCACACTAAATTGCTGTACATTAATCTCACACATTTGAAATTCAATTACTATGCATTAAACCCACTTAGACGACTTATTGTACATTAATCTCACACGAGACGACAGAAGAACAAGGAAATTGAGAATTCAACATAAAACACCAACTATTTTGGATTAATTATTCTGTGTGAATCGAACCCCATCCAGAGATCAACCAGAATGTGCCACATCACCCCTGCGCTCGGTATCGTAACTCGATAATGCTCGATACCGCAGCTCGGTACCACTGACATGACGCATTCAAATGTGTCCCACATAATAATTTCTCACTATTTTCAGAAATTAAAAATGCACCATATTATTTAACGAATTTTAAATTGGCCGAAAAATCAGGTGAATTTGCTTCGATTTGAATTTCGCCTGAACTCCTTCGGCAAAAATAGCACCGTTCTCCTTTTTTTTTTGAGAAGGTGCATATAGCAATTTTATTGAAAAAACCAAATACAAGAATTAAGTGATAGCTACTCTATCACCTTCCTCCTTCAGCAAAGCCATAAAAAAAGGAGGGATATTATTACAAGACAAATTATCCCAAAAAAAAATCCTAGAACGAGCAATGTTAGCACAACAATTGGCTAACTTATTACCTCCCCTATCAATACAATGAAATAAAACTTGATTTTACTCCTTTAAAAAAGAGAAGTCAATACCTTTGCCGAAATCCACTATGAACTCCCTTTTATTCACCAAATCTTGAATAAATTTGATAACATTGTAGTTATCACCTTCTATGATTAAACCTTTAGCTTCAAACATCCATCCTTGCAAGAAGTTCTTAAAAGAAAGAATAGAATCCAATTCCAATTGTGAGACATCCCAATGCAAGCAAGAAGATCCATAAGCACATAAAAATCTCCCTTTATCATCTCTAACGACGCCAGCAGTACCACCTTTATTCGAACTTGTAAGAGAAGCATCAACATTAAGCTTGATCCATTCGGGAGGAGGAGGATACCAAAAAGTAGACAGCTTGTGAAGCCAGTTAGTATCCCAGAAATCCGAATAAACATTCAGCTTGAAGGAAGAAGTAGCTAAACAAAGAGAATTTGCTGCAACAGAATAAATCCCATCTTCTTTCTTCCCATGAACTAACAAATTCTTGCTTTTCCAAGTAAAGAACACAGCTGTGCAATATAAATTTGCCAAAAAAGGATTTGAGCTGGATAACTCAAACAAAACATTATACGTCTCTTATATATTAAGGCCAACTGGAACCTGAAAACCCCAAGAAATTAACAGTTGTCAAACTTTAACCAGGAATTCACAACCAGCAGCAACATGGGCTGTGTCTTCAGCATTATAACAACCCCTCGGGCAACCATTTCCATCCAGCAATCTTCTGTAAACCGGGAATTCATTAGTAGGAATAGCCTTCAAATTAAGCCTCCACCAGAATACTTCAACCCGTGGCCTAAGGTGGATCTTTTTAATCCATTTCCAATTGCCATCTTCCTCTACAAAATTAGCATTCCTACTTAAAATCAACCCAGATAAGGATTTACCCGATAGTTTGAACATCAATTCTAAATGATCCTCACAGCTATTGATATAAATAGAAATCATGGAAATAAGATCCACTAAATCCTATCCAAAGTAATTCTTAAGTTTTGGAACATCCCAGTTACCTTCAGCAATAAATTCATTAAGATTTCCAGAAATGTTGTCTAAGCAAGCAATAAAAGTAGGCCAGGTTTCAAACTTCTTGTTCAAAAGCCAGATATCATCATTTGTACTAATGCTAAGCCCATTAGCAATACTCCATCTTGCCACATTTTTCAAATGAGCAGCTCCTTTTAAGAGAATTTTCCAAGTAGAAGAGGAGGAGCTATTATATCTACAATTCAAGATATCCCTACCATACTTGGCAGATAAGGTTCTATTAAGAAGAGTAGATGGATTATTGATAAAATTCCAAGCAAATTTTGCCCTTAAGGGACCAACTCTTTGAGAAGAAGAAATAATACCTTGACCACCAAACACTTTGGGTCTACAAATAACATTCCAAGCAACATAATGAAGCCCAAAATCACCTCCATGCTTTTGCCATAAAAAGTCTCTTCCCAATTTATCATTGTCATTTAATACTCCCATAGGAACTAGAGAATGAGTAGAAACAAATGTGGTAAGAGAGGAAAAAAAACAGATTTTAGGAGTAAAATCTTTCCAGCAAAAGAAATATATTTGTTGGCCCAATTATTAATTTTGCTTGAAGCCATTTCCAATAAGCTTTGAAAGTCCGCAAAAACCAATCTTTTCAAAGCAATTTTAATACCAAGGTAGCTCATCTCCTTAACCACTTTAAAATTCAAAAATCTGGAAATAGATTTTTTCTTTTTCGTCTTAACTGCTTTCCCGAACAGAATGGCAGATTTAAGGTGATTAACGGTTTGGCCAGACCAATTTCCATAATCCTTCAGAATTTTATTTATTATCTTTGCATCTTTAGTATTAGCTTTTGAAAAAACAATGATATCATCTACATACTGCAAAAGATTAATTCTCTCTGCATTAGAAGAGATTTTAATACCAATGTTCTTCCCTCTCTGAAAAAAAGTCTCCGAAAGTAATTAAGACCATAAAATAAAAAGATGGGGAGACAAAGGACAACCTTGTCTAAACCCACTTTCACCTTTAATCTAATTAGAGTTGCAACTATTTACCATAATAGAAAACTTCGGATGTCGAATACATTGTAAAAATAACTTACTGAAACAAGAGGGAAACATTAAAAAACTTCCCATGGTGGTCTTCCCGGGAACATTAAATAAATAAAAAAAAAAAAACATTTGATATTATGACGTCTATCCCATCGACTATAACTTCCCCCACAAGCAAATACGATTGACCCAAGGGCGCAGGAGCGAATTCTGTAAAAGGAACTTGTGGCGTCCGTCTTTGTCTTCGCCTAGGTTTCTTCAATGGATCCTCTCAGTTCACCGCGGCTCGGCCGACGGGCCAGGTACCCTCTTCCTCCGCACTTTCCCGATTCCAACTATTGTCCCCAACGTCATCCAACCTTCGCCTCTTTTGCACCTCATCCGGCGGCGCCAACCCCGCCGGCGATTTCTCGGAACCACTCTTATGAATCGCGGCTTGTCCATCGTCCCGGTGATCTTTCTTGCTTTCCTTCCCCGCACCGTTCAAATCCCCCTGGATTTGATGATCGCCATCCTCCTTTCCCTAGGGTTTCTGATCGCGCCATCCATCGTGTCCCACCTGATGGCAAGCACATACTGCCCGAGCTTTGGGAGCGAGGCCGAGGTGGCTCTGTCGATAAACCTGGGATGTTTGATGAGGGTCCTGATCGGTTCAAGCCATATGACAGTTACTTTAAATTTGGAGATCCCGATCGAGCCCTAGTTGCCAGGAGAAGGCTGGAGTCCGAGCAAGATCGGTTCTTGGTGGATGATTCGGAATGGAAGAACCAGCGGCAGCTTCGGTTCTGGGATGAACGAGAAAGCCGTTACCGTGAACCGTTTCCCGAGCAACTGCCGCCAGAAGCTGTACCTTTGGCAGCAGCACCTCCGCCATTCCACTCTCCTAGAGGACTGGGTAGTTCTGGCTCGGTTAAAAATAGCGGTCGAGAGGATTCCTTTGTTTTTGTGCATCGGCATCGACCTAGTTCTCCACCTTCCTCTGGCCGTTCCTTTCCGAATACCAAAGTAGTTAAGAGCACTGGGGATATGGCAGCGTACTCCCAAGTTATTGGAAATGGACCTGGTTTTAAACCGGTACAATCTATCTACAAGAAAAGGAACAGTTCCAGAGTTTTGGCTCCAGATCGTGGTTTTGGAGGGAGAAAGTACGTGGGGCATAATGCAATTAAGAAATCGGATCCAATTAATATTGCCAACGAAGATGGGTTTTGGAATGGTTATCAAATGGTAAGAAAAGCATCTAACATCTCAACTAATTATAGTAAGCATGGATTTGAAGAAGATTGCTACACAGGCTACAATGGTAAGATGAAGATGGCCAGTAATAGGGGTGTTAAATATAATGCACATTCGGCGAAGCGGCCTTTGCAGAAACCTAGTGCATTTGCTAGGATACAAAGTGGGTTATCTGTGTGGGAGAGGTTAGAGGAGAAACCATCGATATTGCCCACTCCTTGTTCTGCTCCAAGTTCCCTTCCTTCTCCTCCTGGAATATCAAATGAGACAGAGGCCAAAGCTAACATCATTGACCTCCCATTCAAATCAAATAATCTGTTATCAGAGTTTCTTAAATCCTTTTGTGCTGAGCCAAGCTCCATTGAAAAAGATCTTTTTGTAGAAAAGCCTAATACTAATAGAGTTACAGAGAAGAATGATATGACACAGAAAAGGGAAAAAGTGATAATTCCTATTAATTCAGGTTTACCAGGCTCTAGTGGAAACCAAAATAGAGTCATGAAGAAGAAAAAGAAGAAGAATATGATACACATAAGGGAAAAGGTGGTAATTCCTATCGTTTCAACTTCACCTGGCTCTATTGCAAAGCAAGGAGTTAGAAAAGATTTTGCAAGCAGTCCTAGAAATATCTCAGAGCTCTCAGAAGCTAACAAAGCAGAATTATCTTCTTGTATGCCTGGGACCAAATCTATGCCCAGTGCTTGGACAAAGAAGGCCAAGAAAATGGTAATGGCTAAGAAGAGTGGAGCCAAAGAAGCAGCTAAGATGTCTAGTCAAGTGGATGGTTGCGTTAGTGAGATTCCTAGGATGGAGGATAGTATAGAGACTCCCAAGTTTGACGGTGTTATCAATTGTGCAAAGGAAATAAGTAATTGCAACCATAGTAGTGATACAAAAACTGAGCCTAGTGATAATAGCCATTTGCAGATTTATGAAAAGTTACAGATGATGCAAGCGACTCCAACTAATAATGTTAGTGCAAAAATTACTACCAAAGATGTTAATCAAGTACAAGATATTGTCATTGAGATCCTTGATGATAGTGGTGAAGAATCATTGGAGCTAGGGAAGAATATGGATAGGGAATGCAGTTCTTTGAATTTTGATGCGAATGTTTGTTTGCCACCTTCTGGGTACATCATAGATAATATTGATGCACAGAATTCCGTTATAAACATGGATGAAAATGGTGCTGCAAACTCAGTTAAACCAATTAAACCAAAATTGGAGGATGTGACAAACTCTCCTCTTCCGAAAATTGGGCAATTCATCTTATCCCCTGATAATTCTGCATCACCTGAATTGCTAGGTGCTGGAGAAGTTCTTGTCCCAGCTGGTTCCAGAACTTTCTACAGTGACACTTCTTGCGGCATTAGGACTGAAATAGATATTGAGAGAGAAGTAAAGCATCAGGAAGAAATGTTATTTACTACAGCTACCGAGGCACTTGAAGTTCCTGGAAATTATGCCTGTTCACAGCCATATATTCAGGATCTCCAAGCTCCTTCATTTTCAGAGATCAGTAATTCAGCTCCAGAGCTGAAATTTCAGAGTGAGGGAACTATTAAAGAAAATAATATGCAGCCTCAAGCTGTCTCTAATATGACCTTTAATGACAGCTTGGATGCTCTTACGATTGATTTCTGCAGCAAAAGTATAGGACAAGCTTTACTTTTGGGACCCATGAAAATGGACTCTCCTGCCTCACGTTCTGAAAATTTATCGCTTTTACACCTAGAGCCATCTGCGAGTATGAATTTTAATAACAGTGCATATAGTGGCAATATAAATGAAGAACACGGAGGTAGGGGTGAGGGTTTTATGAGTTCTATGGTATCCAGTGCTTCTGAACCTGGCCATGAATTAGGTAAAACCATTAACAGTCGGTTAATGTCTGGGAAGGCACAACCCTTACCAAACCTTGAAAAAAAACAAGTAATTCCAAGGCCAAAATTAAAGGATAAAGATCTCTCATGTAAAAGAACTTTACCTCATGCTGATGTTTCGAGATTTATCTCAAACAGGCTGAATTGTTCTGTTTCACTCAAAGACACTGCTCGTGCTAGTCAAACTGGGAGGCATAGGACATGGCTTCGTGCTAGTTATCCTTTAAATTCTGAGAAAAATCTAAAACTCGGAGGGATTTTAAGTAAACAAGTGCCTAAAAAGATAGGAAAGATTCAGAATTCTTCATATTTTCGTAAAGGTAATAGTCTTATACGGAAACTAGCTGCTGAGCCTCCTCCTGCGCTCCTTTCTACTGTTGGTACCTCAAATAGAAAATTTAAATCCATCACAGAGAGTAGTGCGAGAGAAATTAGTAGTGAATGCCCGGATAATGCAACACCTTATACTCTATTTGAAAGACCAAAAACGCCTCCTTTACCTCCCGTTTCCAAGTTGTCTGGTTGCACCATGAATTCTCATAAAGATTTTCCTCAACTTATAACAACGGACAGAAGCCCTGAATCTGACACAGATCAGGGAAATCAACATGATGGTCAATCTACCGGCTTACTTGCTGGTAATTTGGAGAGCCAGGATGCTGCAAGTTGTAAAACAGCTGAGATTGTCAATGCAAAGAGGGTAACATATGTCAAACGCAAAATGAACCAGTTGGTTGCTGCACAAGAGCCTGAACTTGGTGATTCCTCTAGGTTTCTTATGGAGAGATGTCAGTTGCCTGCACATCATCCTATGGAGAGGTCAAAGATGCTGCCCATTTCATCATCATATCTTTACTACAGAAGTAAAAGGAATCAGCTTATTCGGAATGCAACCTCGTCTGATAGCAACCTAACTGGAATTTCAGCTGGTAATACAAATTCAGTTGATTCCCTTAAAGAAGGAAACACGCTTCCTTACAAGAAGAGGCTCGATGATGGTTTGTATTTCTTTATCTTTATTATATAAAACAATATGGTGTATTCTTATCTTGATTTTACTAACACTTATGGTTTTGATTGTCTGCAATTCTATGCATGAAAAAAAGTTTTCTTAGATTTTAATCAAGACTTCAGCTGAAAGCAATAGATCTGAATCCAGATTTCAGCTGAAAGTTATCAAACATTAAAAAAAGAAATACTTGCTAAAACTATGCTTATTTAGAAATAGATCTTACATATTTTTATTGCATCAGATGTGTATGCTCTTTTTGGGCTTCCTTCTACTTGTATATGGCTAATTTTGGGTTTAGCAATCACCTAGAGTTTCTCGCTGCAATTGGTACTTCCAAATGTCCGTGTTTTGTAGACTAGAAAAAAGCATGGGTTCTCGCTTGCTTTATGGTAGCAAGTTTTTGGCAGGTGTTGGATAATGAGATATTTGCACTTGTTTTAAAATCCTTTATATGTAAAGTTGTTTTCCTATCCAATTCTTCTCCTCTTTCCTCAACTTCAGCATTTTTCTTTCTTCAATTTCAGCTTTTCCAGTTTGAATCTTTCCATTTCATAGCATTTAGGTTGATATGTACCAGCTTCTATGCTTGATCCTTATGGCCATACTCTTAAAATAGGTTCATTGCTGTTCTTTTTATCAGAATCGCCAAAATTTTGTTTTTCTGCTTAGATTTTCCTACCATAAACCTTTGAATCAAGGAAATACTCCTTAACTTTATTGGTTTGCTGGTGTGCTTGTGAAGAACGTGATAAACTAAAACATTAAAGCTTAATAGCCTTTAAAAGTAATTTTTTACTTTGTGGGGTGTTAAGATAGGTTAACGGGTTGAGTTCCGGTCCTATTTGAAATTGACCTAAACCTTGTGCAGTTAACGGGTTAAGTTCCGGTTCTTAATAGGTGTATGATGACCCTAACTACATACGTTCATATTTTATCCCTTTTTCTTGTCATGCAAATTCAAATAATTGTGATTCTTAGGTTTTCATGCACCTCTATTGACGTGGCCATGCAATCTGATTTTTCCATCAATTTACCGCAACAAATGTACCAAAGCTCCATTATCTTTTAGGTATATTTGCTTCCACAGATTGTGCTTTGACATTTTCCATGAACTGTGAGGTATTCTCTTCACTTCGGTCATTGAATTGCTTATATGATATCCATTAACTAAATCACTTATTGATGTGATTGTTCAATTAGCAAATTTGGACCATATAAAATTTTGGAAGTAGTCTTTGGCCGAATCCACTTTCATGAGCAAACTTCTGAATTCATTCATCAGTAGCATCTCTCTTATATGGGGATGCATTTTAAAATTTAATCGTGAAATATTGAGCTGAAACAGAATACGTGTTAATATATCCTTTTCTGAGCTTGAACTTCTGGATGAAGTTTTAGCTTAATGACCAAGCTAGGTAAATCCGCAATGGCACTCTTCACAGGACATGGTAGTTAAGCATACTTTGTGTTTATTGATTGATATTTCGTCGCTTTGGTTCAACAAAATTCATTCAACCGTAAGTTTGAGTTTGGTGGTGATTAATGTTATTTTGTTTAGGGTGAAGTCCTAACTGACATGATGGGACGAGCAATGTTTAAAATTGTGCATGTAGGTATTGTGGTGTTTTTCATCCGTGAGGTAAGACATAAGTCTCAAGGCATTTTGAGGCATAAGCTTTAATATTCAAAAATTACGTAAAGTGAAAATGAAGGTTAAAAGTGATTTTTTGTATGATAACCAAATAATATATTAATATTTTATTGAACTATGAAATAATAATTTGACATATATATATGAAATCAAAAATTGTACGAGATGTAAAGTGACAAGTGATATATTGCGTGAGATAGAAATGCTAACATCACAATACATAATAACATAAAATATATTACATAAAAGTATCATATAACATTAAGTTTAACTCCAAATTCATTCTTTTTTCCATACTTATTCATATTTAATTTCTAAAGAAAACAATAATAGTATAACAATAACTCAAAAGTCATTTGCATTGTCATTACTAAGGTGGTATTCGTTTGAGTCATAATAACGATTTACTTTCTCTCCTACCTCTTCACTTGTACAGTCCAATGTCTCCCAATCTATTTATTCTTCATCAATTTGGATTATTTTTCTCTTCCCTAAATATTTGTTATCAATATAAAGATGAAAAATAATACTCCAAATTAAAGAAACTTAAAAAAATTAAAATTATTCTCTATATATATTTTCTTTTTAATTCTTTTTGTTGATTACTTGTGATTGATGCATATGCTTTGCTTCTATTATCATAAAAAAGTCAATGTTCAAATCTTCTTGTAATTCAGATGATGATACTGCCAATTCATCATGCATAAACACTAATCATCGATGTCATAACCTCACAAAGGAAAGGAATCTCATCATCCTTCAACCTTATTTTCAAGTATCTGTCCTTTAGTCTCTTGTTGTACATCATGATGTACACCCAAGAACTCATCCTGAAGGTTGACAAACTATTTCTCCTATTCTTATGCACTCAATTATATCTGCTCCAGTTGCATTCACATTTAGATAAAAAATACTTTAGTCCTAAAACCTTAGTAGTGAAAAGTTGTAGTTGTGAGTGTCATTATCAAATTATATCCACCACTCAACCGAGGTATAAAAAATGAGTATAATAAGTAGAACTATAACATGAATCATTTTGTTATATAATTTTTTTTCCAGTAAAAAAAAAAAAACTCAAATTACCTAGATATCTCTTTGAAACTATGTCTTCCGCCTCCTGCAATCCAATGAACACCTCCTTATTCTTGATGTCCCAAATTTTCTTATAATTGCCTCAATATTTCATTTTTTGAAAATTTTCTAATTAGTGTCAAAACTTAAAAATAATTATATATAATTTTGCTTATATTTTTTATTTTGGTTAGTGTATTCTTATGTTTTGGTAGTTCCCCAAATTTTTCAAGGATCAAATCTATGTAATATGCATCATAGGGAGTTCACTATAAGTGTTTCCCCTTTACCATAAATTTTACACTTATAGCCCTATAAGTACCAACAAGCCTTGAGCTCAAGATCGAGATTAAACTTGAGCTCGTTTATTAAATGAGCTTGAGCTCGAGTTTGAGCTTGACAAGGCTCAACTCTTGAGCTTGCGAGCTGACTCGCAATAGTTGTTAGGAATTTTTTTTGATAAAAAATTAAAATTTTCATTGTTTACCTGGAAAAAAGCTTCAATAAGTTACAACTTTCAAATAGAGGAGTAAATAAAGGTGCAATATGTTGCCTTTTTTTTAATATACAAAGGTGTTGTATGTTGTAACTTTTTTTAAAAAATAAATATAAAAACTATAACAATATTACCAAGGAAGAAAAAGTTATAGCTTTCATTTATTATTCCTAGAAACTTTTGTTCAAGGCATCTTCTCCTGAGAAAAAGCTGCAACAATTACAAGCCATTCTCTCAAGTGGTGATTATCACCTCTTCCTACATTTTTGCAGCAACCTCGCAAGTTGGATCGTGAGCCTGTCTTTATTGCCTTTATTGCCTCAAGTTGAGCTTGAGCACACACTTTGAACTCAACTCGAGCTCACGATTTGGCCGATTAGTCGAGTTGAAGTTAGGCATGACTCAAGCTCGATTTGACTCATTTACACCCCTAATTTCAACCCTTGCTCATAGGCTCCAATGGAACAAATAATGTTATAGTAAATATGGGAGGTTGCAACATTAAAAGCGATAGCATTCTCATAAAAAAATCTCCTTATATCAATCCATTCTTGTGTCTGTGCCTCTCTAGCAGTCTTTAGGGACAACTTCTGTGATACAGAAGACCTAGCACCATATCTATCCTCCACCGGATTTGTCATGTGGAAGATTTGTCATACAGTGATCTATGGGACCCCTTGAACACCTACAAGACATGGGTTGCAATGAGGTTGCAAGTTCCCACCAATTCACTCGCTCCTGTAATACGAGCCAACATCAACTTTGTCATCAAACTATTGCTGTATTGGATGCTTCAACATTGCTGACTTATTCATGCATGCTTTAATTCCCACATTCACTGGATCAAACACTTTGGCACATGTTACATGACCTTTTACCACCTTCTCACAATTATTATATTTCAAGTAAACATACGTCTTATCGTCGCTTCCTACTTGACTTCTATAATTCCATGCATGGTTGTCCTGATAACCCGATGTGATTTTATTCTTGTCTACCCGACAAAATTTTTCCTTGCTCGAACCATCGTTCCTAAAACCCTACAATAGGAAGTTGAGAACAACAAAATATTTAAAAGAAAATAAGGTAAAAAAAGGATTTGAAAAAAATTGAAACAAAATGTAAATTAAATATAATAATCACATTGATCTACTGGAATTGGGTAAAAAGGTTTAAAAAATTAGGGTTGAAAAATTGAAACAAAATGTAAATTAATAATGTAAATTAATAATCAAATTATCCAGTGAAATTAGGGTCACACAAAAAAAAAAGAAAGGATTATGAACCAGAAAAATTTTTAAGAACAAAATTTTGAGAAGGGTTCAAGAATACTTGGGGAGAAAGAAAACTTACTTTAGGTAGAGGATGAAGGGGTGATGGTGTGCAACTCCCAAGCATTCGTCGGCGGTGGTGGTGGGCTGGAGGTAGGGAGCTCGTGATACTAGAGCATTCTGCATTAGTTTGGGCCTTTGGGGGCGTGAATACAATGTTATGTCTCTTGATCTACATTAAGAAGGAGAAGACACCTTTTGAGTTGGTGCGGATTTCTTAAGAAAGAAGAAAGACTAGAGAGGGATAAATTATAAATTATTCATTTTATAATCTTTTCTTACAAGAGGAGGTGCATTTATAATACTTTGGTAGACCAAGTTTATAATATAGAATCGGTCTATCTAAAACAAACTAAAAATATAATAAATGAAATAGATTAGTGATTAATTACATATGTAAATACTTTATTTGGCTAAAAATATATTGTTGATGTATAACAATCCCATCTTCACATAAAACAACATTCTCCCTAAGGTGAGAAAAAGAAAAGATGAAGAGAGGGCAACAAAATTTCCCATGTGGCAGCATCCAGAAATTTAATTTTCATTGCAAGAAAACTTGAAAGCGAAGTTGTAAAAAGGTAGAAGGGGAAAAGGCATAAGGAGAAATTTATAGTGACCGTCATGAATTGTTTTATGACATTTTTAGAGTGTATCCTAACTTGTTGAGAGATAGAAGAAAAATGAAGTTTGGAAAAAAAAGCTTTATGTAATTCATCGAATAATTAATGTATTATTGGAATATGAAATTTATCTTGAATGGTGAGTATATTAAGGGTGGTAGAATAATGCCAAAATGCCGAGTACCATCATGTTTTTGAACTAGCTATATTAGAATAGAAAAAAGATGGGATTATAACAAATTAGGTCGGAGTGAAGCATTTCAAAAACTAATTGTTCTATAACATCCTTTTGAAAATGTGGAGAATGATAAGGACGAATGTTAATTGGTTGAGATAAGGATGGAAGATGAATACGATGTTCAATGGTACGAGGTTGATTTAAATCTTGTAGTGGCTGAAACAAATGTTGAGATTGTTTGAGTAAGATAGAATTGAATAATAGTAGATGATGTGTAAAGAAAAGATAAACTTGTCAGAGAAGGTGGCGGCTATAGAGAAGAGATTCATCCGGCGAAACCAAGGATGTCGGCGGAAGAGAAAGTATCTTAATGGAGTGGAATATGTGGATGGTCAATGCACAAACTATTAAGTCTCTTCTTTATGGAATCTATGAAAGCATGAATTTGTTGAAGGGATGAGCCAATGGAAGTAAAATGAATATCGGTTTATTGTAGAGTTTTTTGTATTTAGGAGAATTATAATTCTCGATTTGTTTGCATTACCCCGGCTTTCACCAACTCAGTGCTTTTCATATTGTGAGTTCTTTGGGGGGCTGCTGGTGTATGATTTTTTTAAAGAAGCACTACTGTTCTTGAAAACTGGTTCTTGTAGCTGATTGTGAATGAGAAAATACAAATGGAAGACTGTAATTTCTAGATTCTTGATTGCGGATGGAATAATGATGGAACTGCCGTTGATTCTGTTCTGCAGAAAACAGATGGACTGCCAGCCAACCGAGGGTTGCTGCTATTGATCAAAGGTAAATGGTATGTGGAGAACATACGGTGAAGAGGAATGTCCCGTTGCTGCTGTTGGTTGAAGGAAGACGGCTGAAGGAAAAAGGCTGGTTGAATTTTGTTGTTATTGGTTGAAGGAAATGTTGGAAGAAAACTGTTGTTGGCTTAATGCAAGTTTGAATGCAGGGCTGAAAAGAAGGGATATTTGCTACTGGAAAGAACTGCTTAATGTTTGCAAGGCATCTGACTTCTTTATGCTTTATTGTATAGAACAAAGTTGTTCCAACGTAGATGGAGGGAAGGAAGTTGCATATGGTAGATTGTAAGGAGATGGAACCTGTGGCTGTATGAAAAACTACAGCTATTCTTGAAGATAGAATGACGGCAAGATGTTGGACTGATTGGCTGAGGTTGGAGATGTGATAAAACTGTGGCTGCTTGGGATGTTTGCGGTTGAATGTGGTGTTGTGACAGGAAGGAGCGGCTGAAGGAGAATGACCTTATGGTAAGGTGAAAGAGGTGTGGTGGAGAGGGAAAGAATCTTGCTGGCGACTGAAGAAGGGTTGGCGGTGGAAAACAACTTGCAGGCTACTGTGGAGGAATTTTTATTGCCTCAGGTTACCTGCGTAGAGATACATCAGGTAGCCTATAATATATCGTCACGTGTTCTTACTTTTTACCGCGCGACCCGACGACCCAACCCGAAACGAATCCGGGATTACTATGTTCGCGTATTGCTCGGTATTTGCTCGGTATTGCTAGGTACTACTCGGTATTTGCTCGGTACTACTCGGTATTTGCTCGGTATTTTCATCAACGACTGGGAACCTTGAAGAGAAAGTGATCAAGCCGCTCCTGCGCGTTGAGGAATGCCGCGTGGACTCGTCGCCGGGCGGCGACAATATCAAGGCTCTGAGACGCCACTGCGTTGAGCTCTTCACTCACGCCTTCGATTGCACGCCGCTCGGTGGCGATCCTGACGACGGTTTTGTGTCTCACACCCCGAAGTAGCAAAAACCTGCAACGGCGTTGTGAGATCGGAGTACCGGCGTCGGCGTTGTGAGATCGGAGTACCGGCGTTGATGTCTCGACGCCACCGGCTTCTCACGCTGCCTGGCGAGACTCGCATCTGAAGCTCCGTCCCGAACTCAAGCGACGAAATGCCGCATGTAGATGTGTGAGTTTAGTGCGACAGGAGCACCATTTGTCTTGATTTTTGATTCACATCAAGAAGTGGAATGCACCTTTTAAGTAGGTGTGCACTCCTTAAGGAGGAAGAAGGGGAAGAAGAAAGATTAGAGAGTGAGAAACAAGAAGTCATTTATTCGACAATTTTTTCTTATAATAGATGTATTTATAATATTTGGGTAGACCACGTTTATAATATAGAACCAATATACCTAAAATAAACTAATAACAATAATAACAACATCAACATCAAGCCTTTATCCCACTACGTGGGGTCGGCTACAGGAATTCTTTTTCTCCATTATATCCTGTTAAAAGTTAAATTTCCATTTAAATCTAATAAAGAAATATCTTTTCTAATATTTTCTAACTAAGTCTTTTAGGTCTATCTCTACCTTTCTTAACATAAGTCAAATCTATTTGTGTGACCAAACTATTTAAGGCGACTCTTTCTAATCTTATCTTCCATTAGAACTTTTCCAACCTTTTCACGTATATGTTCATTTCATATCCTATCTTTACTAGTAAAGAAACTTATCCACCTGGGCATCCTCATCTCTGCAACACTTAACTTAATATTATGGTTCTCTTTTAATGGCCAACATTCTGCCTCATAAAGCATTGTAGGTCTCACTACCATATTATATAATTTTTCTTTAAATTTGAGAGGGATTTTTCTATCACACAATAAGCCCATTTCATTCCTCCACTTCAACTATCCAACTTGCATTCTACTAATAATATCCCCATCTATTTCATCATCACTCTTAATAATAAACCTAAGATATCTAAAATTTGTACTCTTATTAATAACTTGATCACCTAAAGTCACAATCCCCTACTAGATTTATTATTACTAAAATTATACTCCATATATTCAGTTTTAGATCTACTCAAACGAAAGCCTTTAGACTCTAAGGCTGTCCTCCATAATTCAAGTTTACCTTCAACTCCCTCTCTTGTCTTATCAACAAGAAGAATATCATCAGTAAAAAGAATACATCGAGGTGCAACCTCTTGCAAATGTCTAGTGAGAACATCGATGACTAAAGCAAAAAGATATGGGCTTTGATCCCTGATGTAATTGATGAGGACATCGTCAGCATTTTCGACGCCGGAGATTGACGGCCACGAGCATGACTTGTATTTTGTCATTTTATGTAGTAGCGTATTTTATTTTGATGTTTTTCCGCTTTTGCCCTTATGGGCATTTAGTCGCTTATGTAGCCCGGAAGGGCATTTGTGTCATTTCTTATCTTTTCATTTTGGCCTATTTATATGAGGCCTCATGCATTGTAATTTCAGTTTTTGAGGAAATGAAAATTTGCCACTTATGATCTCTTTGTGAGTTCCCCTCCTCGATCTCTTAGTGAGTTCGTAGGAAAAACTAGATCTCTTTGTGAGTTCTAGGTTTTCTTGTTTTTTTTATTTTTTTTCTTTAGTTATCTTGATCAATTCGTGTTGTGGAGATTTGGATTGAAGACACTAGTGGGAGATTGGATTTTCATGTTTTAGATCCCGAGAATTTCCCCCACACTCTACCCTCCCTTGCTCTTGCCGCCGCCCCCTCCCTGGATTGCCCAGGCTGCCGGCCAGCAGCCCGCTGTCGGCCAACAGCCAGCCGCCGGACCACCCTGCCGCCGGCCAGATTTTGGCCGGCCTCCCCTTTCCCTCTGTGTGGCATCTTGTTTGAAATATTTCCTAATTGGGAGACTCATCATTTGAGGAAAATTATTTTAGACTATTTGAAATTCAAAATTTGAAATTCAAAATTTGAATTTCAAATAGTTTCCTAAAATTGAAATCTATATTAGGAAAGTCTTGAATGTCATTCAATTTTAAATTTCAAATTGGATGGGATGACATTATTCTCTCCTTAAACAATAGTGGCCAATTTGGAAGTTGTTCTATACTTTCCCCCAATCCCCTCTCCCTCTTTATGCCATCGGCCATGCTAGGGAGGAAGCCCAATTAATGCTAATTCAATGCATTAATTACAATTGATTTGAAGTTTGAATTTTCATAACCCCTTCTCCCTCTCTCTCTCTATGCCGCCGGCCATGCATGGATGGAATTCCATGTAATGCACAATCAAGGCATTGATTACAATCCAAATGAATTCAAATTTCCCAATTAATTCCTCTGTGGAATTCTTTCCAAAAGCCAAGCCATATTTTGGGAAACAATTCACGTGTTCCCTCCCTCCTTAATCTTGTCCAAAATCAGACTTTTAATTTTGGAAAGGAAATCCTGCCTTCTAATCTCCCACCGCCTCCTCTCAATACTCTTCCCACGTTTCCTTCCTTTCCTGGAAACTTCACGTGGCTGTCCAAATGTCTGGGCATAAGTGGCACGTTGTCTAGCACATCCCAGATTTTCTTCTTGCTGCCTTTCACCCCAGCAAAGGGAAATCAACAATTTTGGCTGCCGTGAATCCTCTGTTGCTATCCACAGCCTTCTTATGGTTGCTGCTCAGATTTCCTAAGTCATAACGTTGCTGTCCAGAAGAATTCCAGCAGTAAAAACAGCTGACCTGCTGCCCACATATCCTGGTTGCTCTCAAAGTTGCCAAACTGCTGTTCACGGACAGCTAGGAGTGGTGTGCTGCTGCCCGCCATCTTGCAAGCATCCAAACATTCGCATCAGAGCTCTGTATTGCCTTTCCATTGGATTTCAGACTATGAGTGTTGGCTGTCCTCCACCCAGAAACTGCCAGACTATTGTATCAGGGGACGACCGTCATCCGCCACCACTCCGGCCACCTATCCAAGAACGACGATCTTAGGCTCTTTCTTCCTCGGAGTGACCTCGGTTCTAATGTGGAGATTCTTCTTCCGCTAAAGCCCAGACTAGTTGAGCGTAGGGGCTCCAAAGGTGAAAGTTCTCTTTATTAAATCGTGGATTCTTGTTTATCGTCGTAGCGTACAATTACTCTTTGCGTTCTCTTGAATTGTTTGGTTAATCGGTTTCCTTCTTCTTTGCCTAAGCAAGTTAAAAACTGAGAACTACAAGTATCAATCGTTGCTATAAGTGATAATTTTATTTTGGATTATTTTGTTAAAATTGCTCTCTTTAATTTCTTAAAGTAACTCCATCTCAATGTTTGTTTCACATCATCTTGGTATCAAAGCCAGGTTAAGCATGCACGACATGTTTAGAAAAACATCCTAGGGTATAGCCTTTCATATTAGTTTAAAACGTGCATGCATATCATTGCGTCGTTAAGTTTTCGTCACTGTTTTCCCTGCTGTAATCACATTTCCTGCACTCGTTCATTGGCATTTAGGTCGTCTTAACTAATGTCTAGGTGCTGTCTTTGAGTCCGTAGTGTTTCTAACTGCTTAGGACTTAGACCCGTGTTTCTTTGCTGCTGTCCTCTTGATTCCAGCAACTGCAGGCATCATTTAGGAGAGCTTGAAGGTGTTGTTTAAGTGCTGTCCTCACCTTAAGACCTTCCTTAAGCACTTAGAAAACTTCAGCTTTGGTTAAACTTGCTGCCCCGATTTTTCCTGCATCTAGTAGTATCCTTTTGGAGGGATTTTAAGTGGAGATACCCTGCTGTCCCCACTCCAAATTCCACCATAGATGCTTAGGGAACATCGATCTTCATATTAGTTTGCTGTCTTGAACTTCCCTTCTGCTGGTGGTACCCTTTTAGGGAGCAAATCTCTGTGTTTACTTGCTGTCCACACTCTACCACCCACTCTAAACACTTAGACAACTTACACCTTTGTGCTAGGTTGCTGCCCACAGCATTCTAGCAGCATATAGAGGCCTTAGGACCATCTTACCCTAGTGTTTAGGTGCTGCCCATATCCCAAAATCCATCCTATACACCTAAGCTTCTTCACCAACTGTTGTGGTTTGATGTCCAAACGTTTGCTGCACCCAATAGTGAGTCTAAGTGAGCCTAACTTGGTTTCTAAGTGATGTCTCATACGCCCTTTCTTCTTTAAACTTCACTTAGCAGTCTCAAATGGACTCGATAGGATTTCAAAAGAGATTAGACGACCTAGTTAGTCTTGTAGGCTCGCTAACGAAAACCACAAATGAGGAACTTGTTGACTCTCCCCACTCTAGGTACGTGTCCCAGTCGGTCAATCATGTTAGTCGGAGAATGCCCCACTCAACTTATCAACCTAGACCTGATCCTGAGCAGCAAAGACCTCACTTAGAGTCACCTTACCGTTTACCCACTTTTGATGGTTCCTCGGACCCTTACTACTTTAGGGAATGGGCTAGACAACTAGATGACTATTTTGAATCATGTCATATCTCTGAACCCAACCAGGTTAGCATCGCTAGGTCTTACATTAAAGGTCGAGCTCTTCAATTTTGGATGAAATTGGAAGATCATAAAGAGTCTCGCGGTGAGTACCCTAATTGGAAAGACATGAGGCGAGATCTTAATTTAAAATACCGACTCTCTACTAGTGACCGTCATCTAGAGCATCACCCTATCTCCTTTGGTAGGGCAAACCATGGACATCACTATAATCGAAACCAACCTTCCTTTAATAACATCAGGGCTGCTGCCCCACCCTGTAGGTCTTCACCTAACCTTAATGGCCGATCCTCTATTAGATCTTCTGATAGATCGACCTCTTATGGCTCCCCACTTGGACCAACTTTTAGTCATCCCAGTCAACCTTTAGCCTCCCCAATCATTGACCCTGCAAGTGTGATTAACAAGAAAAAGTCCTCTGAACCTAAAATTGAGTGCATCCATTTTGTGGATGCTAATGATATTAATGATAACAATGGCTTCTTTGAGGATGAAACTGAAGTGATTGAATTAGACCCCCTGCCGGACTTAAACCCTGATTTAGGAGGTCTAGAACCTTTTAACCTCGAGACCTTAGCCCCTCTTGAGACTAATATCATTAACGATATCCCTTTGGATAAGGTCTGCCTAGACAATATTGATTTGATCCCGAAAGAGATTGATCTGACCTTGAACACAATGAAATTAAAATTGGAAGATTCTAATTTAATTACTGAGATGAATTCGGATAACTCTGATTTAATTTTGGATAGTTCTGATGGCGACTTAGCTAATCTCAAGTTGAATGTAAGTCAATCGAATTTGTCACATGATTCAAGTGAAACGCAACCTACGGATCTTAGGATTGAAACCAAACCTGATTTTACTTTGGAAGACAGTACCTTGAGTCTGAAATCCTTTGAGCCTAATTTGAATAATGAGCCTCCTTTTGTTTCATTAGAATCTAACTTTGGAGCTGCTCCTTTGAATTTAAATTTGACTACGTGTGTCATTCCAGACTTCTCTCTTACTGTTGTACCCAGAGATGTCCTAGGAACTTTTTCCCATCTTATAAGTCCCATGCCGACCGATGAATCTTTGGGATATCCCTTTATGGATGTGAGTCAGGACCAATCATCTTATTTTATTCCTGATTCCTACTTTTTGCCCGTTATAGCCTCGCCCTATCATGATGAGGACCATCTCTATCCTAGTTGGATTAATCTGTTCAATTACACTACTCCCACTAGGAGACTACCTACGAGTTTAACTGAGACTTCCCATAGAAGTACCCTGGTAGTTAAGAACGTCTTCATCACTCCTCCTACACCAGTTCCCTTAGACCGAACACTTTAAACCTCTTTTGTGACTCGTCCATCTATCCTAGCATCGTGTTCGTGTGAGTTAGTATGTTGTGTGAGTGTTGTAGTCTGTTATCTTCCTATTTTGTTTGTTGTTTTAAACTTTTGTAAGCTCATGTGTCTTGTCATTCATCATGCACACCCGATCTCTTGCATTTGCATCTGCATTTCACCTTCAGGAGTTACTCATCGAAATTAAAAGAAAAAT
This sequence comes from Dendrobium nobile, assembly GCA_022539455.1. Classification (NCBI taxonomy): domain Eukaryota; kingdom Viridiplantae; phylum Streptophyta; class Magnoliopsida; order Asparagales; family Orchidaceae; genus Dendrobium; species Dendrobium nobile. The sequence continues at coordinate 35,863,969 of CM039729.1, forward strand.
TGAACAAAATAACATCCATCTTAAAATTATTGTTGATAACAAAAGATGGTCCAAAGAATTCAAAATTGGAGACTTTGTGATGGTACGAGAAGCTGCATGCTCGAAACACCGAACATTTTAAGGAAATCTCAAAGGTTAATAGTAATGCCTACGTACTGGACCTCTCTTGAGGCTTTAACATGAATCCTACATTTAATATAGAAGACCTGTTAGCCTTTGAAGGACCCGAATCTTAACCTCAAAATCCACTCTTTAAATTAGCCTTGTGTGACCCCACCTGGTGAGATCCCCCAGCCTAGCTCCACTCCCCAACTTACCCTACTCACCTATAGCGGAGAAGGTCGAAGCAATACTAGATGATGAGGTCATTTCCCCAAAGGAAAGTGGGCGCCAAAGATACCGAGTTCATTGGAAAGGGACACCGGAGGTAGAGGATACTTGGATTGATAGGGACGAGCTACAGAGCCTAGACCCAGATCTACTAGAGTTGTACGAGGGCTCCATAGATATTTACTCGACGGGGTCAAGTTTTCTCCCACCTGGGGAGAATGATGAGGACATCGTCAGCATTTTCGACGCTGGAGATCGACGGCCACGAGCATGACTTGTATTTTGTCATTTTATGTAGTAGCATATTTTATTTTGATGTTTTTCCGCTTTTGCCCTTATGGGCATTTAGTCGCTTATGTAGCCCGGAAGGGCATTTGTGTTATTTCTTATCTTTTCATTTTGGCCTATTTATATGAGGCCTCATGCATTGTAATTTCAGTTTTTGAGGAAATGAAAATTTGCCACTTATGATCTCTTTGTGAGTTCCCCTCTTCGATCTCTTAGTGAGTTCGTAGGAAAAACTAGATCTCTTTGTGAGTTTTAGGTTTTCTTGTTTTTTTTCATTTTTTTTCTTTAGTTATCTTGATCAATTCGTGTTGTGGAGATTTGGATTGAAGACACTAGTGGGAGATTGGATTTTCATGTTTTAGATCCCGAGAATTTCCCCCACACTCTCCCCTCCTTTGCTCTTGCCGCCGCCCCCTCCTTGGATTGCCTAGGCCGCCGGCCAGCAGCCCGCCGTCGGCCAACAGCCAGCCGCCGGATCACCCTGCCGTCGGCCAGATTTTGGCCGGCCTCCCCTTTCCCTCTTTGTGGCATCTTGTTTGAAATATTTCCTAATTGGGAGACTCATCATTTGGGGAAAATTATTTTAGACCATTTGAAATTCAAAATTTGAATTTCAAATAGTTTCCTAAAATAGAAATCTATATTAGGAAAGTCTTGAATGTCATTCAATTTTAAATTTCAAATTGGATGGGATGACATTATTCTCTCCTTAAACAATAGTGGCCAATTTGGAAGTTGTTCTATACTTTCCCCCAATCCCCTCTCCCTCTTTATGCCACCGACCATGCTAGGGAGGAAGCCCAATTAATGCTAATTCAATGCATTAATTACAATTGATTTGAAGTTTGAATTTTCATAACCCCTTCTCCCTCTCTCTCTCTATGCCGCCGGCCATGCATGGATGGAATTCCATGTAATGCACAATCAAGGCATTGATTACAATCCAAATGAATTCAAATTTCCCAATTAATTCCTCTGTGGAATTCTTTCCAAAAGCCAAGCCATATTTTGGGAAACAATTCACGTGTTCCCTCCCTCCTTAATCTTGTCCAAAATCAGACTTTTAATTTTGGAAAGGAAATCCTGCCTTCTAATCTCCCACCGCCTCCTCTCAATACTCTTCCCACATTTCCTTCCTTTCCTGGAAACTTCACGTGGCTGTCCAAATGTCTGGGCATAAGTGGCACGTTGTCTAGCACATCCCAGATTTTCTTCTTGCTGCCTTTCACCCCAGCAAAGGGAAATCAACAATTTTGGCTGCCGTGAATCCTCTTGTTGCTGTCCACAGCCTTCTTATGGTTGCTGCTCAGATTTCCTAAGTCATAACGTTGCTGTCCAGAAGAATTCCAGCAGTAAAAACAGCTGATCTGCTGCCCACATATCCTGGTTGCCCTCGAAGTTGCCAAACTGCTGTTCACGGACAGCTAGGAGTGGTGTGTTGCTGCCCGCCATCTTGCAAGCATCCAAACATTTGCATCAGAGCTCTGTATTGCCTTTCCATTGGATTTCAGACTATGAGTGTTGGCTGTCCTCCACCCAGAAATTGCCAGACTATTGTATCAGGGGACGACTGTCATCCGCCACCACTCCGGCCACCTATCCAAGAACGACGATCTTAGGCTCCTTCTTCCTCGGAGTGACCTCGGTTCTAATGTGGAGATTCTTCTTCCGCTAAAGCCCAGACTAGTTGAGCGTAGGGGCTCCAAAGGTGAAAGTTCTCTTTATTAAATCGTGGATTCTTGTTTATCGTCGTAGCGTACAATTACTCTTTGCGTTCTCTTGAATTGTTTGGTTAATCGGTTTCGCTCTTCTTTGCCTAAGCAAGTTAAAAACTGAGAACTACAAGGATCAATCGTTGCTATAAGTGATAATTTTATTTTGGATTATTTTGTTAAAATTGCTCTCTTTAATTTCTTAAAGTAACTCCATCTCAATGTTTGTTTCACATCAGTAATCCAACATAAATAGAAAAAATAGTTGGTCAAACCACCTTCTGTTTGAATACAAGTAACAGCTCCTGCATGACTTGTATATAAGCATTATTAACATTTTTCTTTTCTAAAACTCTACATAGCATTTCTCTTAGAACTTTATCATATGCTTTCTCTAAATCAATAAATATCATATGTAGATCCTCCTTATTCTCTCTATTTTTTTCCTCCTTATTCTCTCTATACTTCTCCACCAAACCTCTCAATAAATGTATAGCTTCCATAATAGACCTACCTGGCATGAATCCAAATCGATTTTGAGAAACATCAGTATCACGTTGTGACCTATGCTCTGTAACTCTCTCCCATAGTTTTAAAGTATGACACACTAACTTAATTTCTCTACAATTCGCACAATATTATGCATTAGCTTTATTCTTAAAAATAGAAATCAACGCACTCATTCTCCACTCGTATGACATCTTTTTAGTCTTCAAAATTATATTAAAAAGTTCAGTAAGCCAAGAAATCCCATCTATATATTTAGATGAGAACAACATTATATAAAAACTTCATGATCTGAATATTAAGAATCAAATTCTTACTCAAATCTAATAACTAATTTTTTATGATTAAATAATTGTTTAGAATTATAAGAAGTAAATGGCCGTGACCCTCTCAAGGATTGTCCTAGGTCCAATTGAATGATATCCAGGAAGTTTCTAACTTATAGAGCTATGAAAATTATTAAAAGATCTTACAAACATTTGTAATCTTAAACTTCTTAATACTTTTAGCATTGGCAGAAATTAACAGAAAAACATAATTTCTCTACCTCTTTATATAATTCTATGCTATGACAATGAAGTACCCTCTTTTTCTTGTAAATTTGATTGCAGAAGTTTCAGAACTTTGATGGAATTCATAATGTATACGTAGAGCTTTAAAATTGTTAAAAATAAGCAAGGTTTTTCTGTGAAATAACTCAGAGGCGAAAAAACATTACCATAAATCTAGCACATTCTTATATACATCTGATAATTTACTTTCAGTCAAGTAACAAAATTGATTGTGTAAATAAAACCCAAATAACTAGCTAAAAAAATTGTAGAACTATCTCTGAAAAGAAAATGCTTTAATTGATCATATAAGTTTGCATCCTTCTAATTCAAAGCTGCCCAACTCACCTTGAAAAAAGCATTTGAAGAGATTACCTCGGCTGGCAGCTGATTTTCGCTCACCATATCCAATACTACGGTGATTACGCTGCCTTTTCCATATCAAAACTGGATGCTTAGGTGGATGAGTGGTTTGACCCTTAGAGATAGGATACGAATTGAGCATATACGTGAAAAGGTTGGAGTAGCTCCAGTGGAAGATAAGATTAGAGAGAGTCCGTCTCCTTAGATGGTTTGGTCATATTAAACGGAGGCCTTACGATGACCCGGCTAGGAAAGTTGAGGTATTAGATTTTTCTTATGTTAAGAAAGGTAGAGGTAGACCTAAAAAGACTTGGTTAGAAAATATTAGAAATGATCTTTCTTTATTAGATTTAGATGAGAATTTGACTTTTAACCGGACACAATGGCGAAAAAGGATTCATGTAGCCGATCCCACGTAGTGGGACAAAGGCTTGATGTTGTTGTTGTTGTTGTTGTAGATTAATTAGAACAACTATGAAGTACCTTAAGGTGCCTCTCTAAGCAAACATTGTGTTTTATCCAATTTATATCTTTACTTTTATCCTGGAAAAGAAGCCTAATATAATCCTCGCTCACTATCGAATTGTATGTATTAGGGGTAAACGTTTGCTTAGAACAACACAACACATGAAATTATACAAAGTGCATATATTAGTAGATGGATCTTCTTTCACATATATTATTTCATGTGAATGCAAGTGTTCTAAGCTATTTATCCCCTTTTTTCGTGATCTTCTATGATGTTCAATATAATTTCATGTTTTTGATTACTTCTATGAACAAAGTTCAATATAATTTCATGTTTAAAATCAAGTGCAACTTCTAAGCATAGAAAAATAGAGATAGCTAGCCCTTGCAGCTTCCTCGTCTACTCATTTGGTCAGTCGGATAACAAAGCATTCATCAAAATGACTATTGGCAGTGGACTAAAGTCTTGTAGAGTCATTAATGTAGTCAACTTTGCATAACAATCAATTGATATGAAAACTAGGATGTTCATACAACAATTTACAAAAAAAGGAAAAAAAAAATAAAGATGTAATTAGATATTACTTCGTAACCAATGAAGATGTGATTTGCTCTCACAGTTCTATCATCTCCTCAGCACATGATTTGTTACATCTCATTCTTTATCTAATGATGATTTGCTAATTCGATACCCATATGCTCCTAGAGGTATATATGATTGATCCCTATCGCAAACATGAATTATGGATCATTTCGAGAAGACGCTGTATGTAGTTATGTAGTGTCATTGTAGCCACCAATATTTTCACTTGCTTCTTGAAAGGATATGTAGGTATATCACACAATATAACCTACTTATTTTTTCAAATACGAATGATCTCTCAATCATACCTCGTAGTAAAGAGTGACACTTGTTAAATGTTTCTTTTTCCCCACGTATGGATCGAATTCCTCATTGAAAATCAAGAATATGATACTTTCTATCAAAAATAGCTTCAAAAACTCTCTTTGTATCAAGTGCCCAACATCCACTACATAATATCCACCTGTTTGTAATTACACATTATTTAGTTAATAAGCAAGTAAAGTGGTTGATTACAATAAAAAATACATACTTGGTGGTGGCATACAAAAATGATATTCTTGATTACGTATAACAAATTTAAAAATATGGTTATCATGTGCACTATCTTTCCATGATAAAAGTAAAACACACGTTGAAGTCACAAACTGCCATAACATTTTGTATCGTTGAACCACATCATCTTATATAAGCACATATTCAGTATTCAAAATACGAGCATACATATGTGTTCCATCGATAGCTCATATATAGTCCTGATTGAGAAGCAATGATTAAATATTAGATAAATTTTTACAAATCATATAAAATTTACTTTGAAATTTGGCATATATCGATTATTATACAAAATATTCTTTGGGATATCATCAAAACTCAGATCGATAGACTTGATAATAAAATTTGACCTTCAATCCAATACAGAAATATCTGCTGATAGTCTCAGTTGAGTATCGAAATCGCTCACATGTTGACCTTATTGATTCATTATACGATAAAATATATAAGGTGATTGCAAGTTCTTCTCTAGTTGTTGTCTTTGATGATTCATGAAGACCGTGAACACTTTTAAAAAGTCACACAATAGATCTACAAGTGAGGCATGCTAAATATATTATGAAATTTTGTTGGATGACCTTGTTGTATCTCTTTAATTCATTTGTCTCTCTATACGACAATCTCATGCACGGTGTCTTGCAAATGTATGTTTCATAATACTCATTTATAAGACATAAAGCCGCAAGTATAATATTTTTGAGTTTTGCAATATTGGGTGACTCATGTATTCCCATTACATTCCATTTATGAATATAGGTAGCAGTTAGCATTAATAGCTTATTTGTATAAGTACGACTTATGAAAACAAAAATGAACATATATAAAAATTATTCATTTACTGTTATTTATATAACCAAAGTAGCACAAATCAATAAGCACAGAAGTTATTGAGCTTGGAAATTACTCAAGTTCATATAGTTGAGCTTAAAATCATGCTCAAACTTATAAAAATAGATGGCTCAAATTTGAGTAAGCTCATTTACACTCTTGCAATATATGCCAAGTAGCCAACTTAAATATTGAATATAAGTTGAAAGGATGTATTATTGAATAAAAATACTTAAATGTTAATTCTGTAAATATGCAATATTTAAACATTGAACTCTTCAGAATATTACATCAATACAGATAAAAAGAGGGCTTCTACTCTCTCAGAGACGATACAAACCGTTAACGATAATAATTGGTAAGATAAGCAATATAAATACTATTTAGCAACAGCAAAGATCAACCTCTATAAGCTATTTAATTAACTTTAACCGTATAAATTAAAGAATCTGCCACAAACTGCTGAACTGGAAGAAACAATTGTCTTGGAAGTTCTACTTAGAACCCAAATTTCATTTCTTTTTGAATCTTAATTAGTAGTCATGAGAGCTTCAAGTACTGTGTTTCATGATGAAATCATAGCCCATACCATCCTGCCAATAAGCGATATAACAAAAGTGAAATGGAATGAAATTACTGGTAAGATAAAGGAAGCAAACTCTGGATTTGATTTGGGCTATAACGCGTCTAAATGAATTTTCACCACAAAAAAGATCAAGAATCTCGTTGATATTAGATAGGGAAATATGCGAAAATATATTGAAATGTCTAGAGTGTAAAAGTAAGAAAATAGAAGTTCAAAGCATAAACTTAATAAATAATTTTATATAAATTCACCTATTCCACATAACTTGATTTTGTGAATTACATTAGTAATTTCTTTGAATCAAAGATTAAGCCCAACGACAAAATCTACCTAATGCATTTTATTCTTTGGGAAAGAAATAAGCTCCACAACTTGATAGAGAGCAGATGATGAAAATAAAAAAAAAGGGATCCGAGGTGAATTAGTAAAAATTTATAGTTCAAGCCAGTCAAAAAAATAGCATCATTCAAATAGGCAGTTCACATAACTAAGGTGAAAATTTTAGGAAATATAATATCCATGGTACAAATAGAAACAAGTTTAAGACTCAATTAATGAATATTATAGTAATAATATGCTTGATGAAAAAAAAAATTAATATAACAACAAAACCCAACATATCATATGTTCAAATTACAACATTAATATATACTTATAGGAAGACACTACAAATTGATTGACTGTAACAATCTATCAAACTACGATGTTATTATATCATGATTTTCATAGCAGTAATGAAGATAATAAACTCTTCGATCCTGGCAAATTGATATAAAAATTTTTCGGTTAGTTGAATCCTCAATAAGCTTTGTAGAGAAGAAATAAAGTGGTATGTCTTCAAATGCTTCTGTTGCTTGTTCAAGAACTTTAATGATAGCAGAAAGCAATAGTGTCTCAATTATTGAATGTGATGCATTAGTTCTTGAGGCGATGTTTGTGCATGAATTTTCAAGCTGGGTAATTCGACTTCGTAGAAATGTGGATCCAAAGATATTTTTTCGTATAGCACTTGAAGTTATAGAAGAAGGTCATTTCAACTAGCTACAATCACTAATGCTAATGAAATTTATGAAAGGTCTTCAAAATAGTCACTAGCAATACGAACGTGTTTAGAATCTCTAAGAACATTTTTATGGTCAAGCCCTTGGTTGGAATTCCAAGCACAATCTCCAGTAGTAATAACGTCATGAACATCAAATCAAGCTTATGTTCAAGTTCAGGATCAATGCCATAATGTCTAAATTTTTTAGCATTTGACACAACCTAAAAAGAAAAAAATCAATTTATAGAACTGAAATGTATAATATGAATGTTGAAAGAGACAAATAGATTAACATGTATGCAATTAATATTCACTTCTAATTTTTCATTCCACAATACATCAAGTACATCAACCATTTTTCTTCTAAGATCCCATCCCAATCTAGTTGACCCACGCTTCAATTCCTTAAATAATTTTCAATATTTCTTTAACTGGTCCCATTTATTTTTCAGGTGCACTTTATCATATTCTCTTCTAGTTTTCTCATAAAATTTCTTGATTAAATTCATCCAGGTCTTTTTATCGAAGTGTATTATTGGTCAATTGCCAAGTTCAATCTCTCTTAAACATAAATCACAATATATCATCTTTTCATCTTTCTCTCATGTTATAGATGCTCCACCATCGTTTGGCTTACCCATTTAATATTTAAATGCTATATTATAAATAAATGGTAAGGGTTGTGAATTTTTTTTGTAATGCTACAGCTGAAAATGCAAGATAATTATTTACAATAGTATATAGAATCTGCAATATATCTATATGAATTTCAAGGCTATTTTAGTAAAATAGCAGCTGCTTCAACAACAAAAATAAAAAACAACCTGAATCAAAAGACAATGCTTAAATCTTTTTGAATATAAAACTTGATCATCTTGTTGTATATGTAAAAGAATATTATTATTTATGAAAAATAATATTGGTTCTGATTTTGTTTTTATGAGAAATTGTTCTTGTAAATTTTCTGAATGATCCTCATCCTATGAGAAATTAATGTTAAGCTTGGCTATGATAAATTATTGTTAAGCTTGGTTCTGATTTTCCTTTTTTGGTGATATTAATTAGTCAGTGAAATTAACCACAATCACAAATTTAGCAAAAAGCAATTGTTGTTTTGAATTGCAGAACTAAACAAAAGTGTTAATAAGTTGAGATGGCAGTTGTTTTTATGATGAAATATCACTTAGCAGTTGTTGTTTCTATGAGAAATTGAATACACTGTAGAACAAAATAAAAGTGTTAATAAAAGATAGACAAAACTAATGTGAGATAGCAGCTTCAGATTTTTGGAAGTTAAAAATAGGGAAAAGTTGAGATAGCAGCTTTTGATTCATCTTGCTCTTTAGGGGAAATTTGGGGAAAGATGAGTTAAGAGAAAATTGATTTTCATAGAGAAATTTTGGAGTAAAATTATAAATATGAAGGAAGAAATTTACTGAAATAAATAATGGAGTAATCACAGATGAGCGAAAGTCACGATCGTAGATGAGCGAAAGTCTGGACGGTACATTGGATTAAGAAGTATGTGCTTGTTCGAAATAAGTTGCCGAGCTTACGAGCAACCTCCAAGCAAACTCCAATAAACCTTCATGTGAGTCGAGCAGATTGTGCAGTTTGGTGGAGACGAGGATGAGGATGGGATTGCGATGAGGAGCGACCCTTGAGATAATCGGCTGTGCGGATGACTAACGTGATCAAAATTTCATGAGGGGAGCTAAGGTAGTGGAGATGAGGGTGTGAGTATCGCTGAAATGATCGAGCACTCTCGCACGAAGTGGGTCATTTATGTCATTTTTGTCCTTCGAAACCACGAAAAGCAACGAAACACAAGAGGTAGTGATAGGCCGCGGGAAGCAACAATGGGCCGCATAATGTTTCCTATCCCGCTTCTGTCACATTGCCCTAAACGACCATTTAACAGTTTCTATAATGCAAAATAGTTGTGATGTTATCCCAATTGGACCCTTAATATCATTAGCTATTTTTATTTTCACATAACATTAGCTTCCTCATGCACAGATAAAATCTTAAGATCTAGAATTCAACTTTTAAATATTTATGTTAATATTTTTTAAGTGCCCCCATTTAATCTTGGAACAATGTTTTATTTTATTTTTTTATTTTTTGCACATTCATCTTAAAGTCCAAAATTAATAAGCGATGTTGGGTACATAAACTTTCATTTGGAATAACTTTACAATTTTTGCAATTGATCTATTTTTCTTATAAGAAAATAATCAATGTGAGTTTTATTATATCAATTCTTATAAGTGATGATATACTCTATTCTTTTCTTAAATAAGATATTAGAAATTACAAAATCATAAGCTAAAGAAAAATTTAATTTGGTTTTACTTCATTAATTGTTCTAAACCCAAAGCCACTATGAATGCTTTTAAAATCATCTTCCTCTCTTCCTATTGTACATTTAAATATCCTCCATTAAAAATTCTTTCTTCGAGCGATATCTTTTGTATTAATTTTTCTAATTCATTCCAAAATTTTAATTTTAAACATATATCTAAATCTGTTTGAGAAGCATAATCACTTATAATATTAATAATCTTAGTATCAACAACAATTTTTAAAACTATAATGTTATATCTAATTCTATTAATTTTTACAACATTATCCTTCTAACTCTTGTCTATAATCACACACACCATTTCTAGTAGGACTCCTACCAGAATATCATAGTTTAAATCTTAAATTATCAATCTCCTTAGTCTTCTCTCCTACCCATTTAGTTTCTCAAATGCATAGAATATTTATTTTCTTATAAATCATAATATCCATTCATTCCATTATTTGCTTGTAAGGGAACTTATATTCCAAGTTCTCATCTTAATTTTAGTTTCATGGACTAACTTCTTTGCCCACATTCATCTATGATGTGAGAACCCCTGCCTATTTACCATTGCACATGGGCGTCAGTGAAGCGGCCCTTGCATACTTGTTGATGTATTCAGGCCATACATCGCATCGCTTCTAAGGAACTCCCTAGCATTAATACAATGAATTAAAGATTCATGTCATGATTATTTGACAAGTTTTCACACTTGCTGTTGACTTCCTGATGCAACCCTTCACTTTTCTCGTATAGGATTTGGGAGCTGGCAATGGTGGTAGTGTTTATTATGTGTGAATCAATCCTCATTTTTTTTATTTTACTCCATAGCAATGTATTTCTTATTTTCTTCCATTTGCCATCTTTTGTTGGTCCCTAAACTGTTATACGGTGGGCAATGGCATTTAAAAGGGTTGCAGATTTCAAGTGCAGTCAGTTATCCAGTTTATTGAATCAAATATTCGGTTTAGAAGAATTGCAGCTAGCCTAAATTTCAAATAATTCTTGTAAATAGCTGTGCCATTTCTCTCGCACTTGGTGTCTTTCATATACATTTTTATTCCAAGAAAGTTGAAAGATTTTGCATGTTCTGTTTCTTTCCAAAATGGCATCATGTACGACTAGTACATAGTATCATTATTTTTTATTTTGATTTCTTCCTTAAATACCTGAGGAGGCTTCTAATATTTTATGAGCACCACCACCGACTTTTTGAAATCTTGGCTTATGTTGTGTGGTGGATTTCACTTACGCAGTTCTTCAAAAAGCAAAAATGCCAAGATCTTCTCTAGTGTGGACGTTGAGTGGGGACAAATTGTCCCAAAAATGCATTGCAGCGTTTGGTTGTCGGAGGGTTTTCCCATACATATTTCCATGGAAGAGAGCAGTAAACTGGAAAAGCCTTATGATACCTAACAGCATTCCTATTTCAAGTAGATCATCAGTTTCATTGATCAGGTGGTCTACATCTTTTAAAAAGAAGCTTTTCCTTCTGTTTATTTTTCTTTTCCGTAAATGAACAGCTTTTCCAACCTTTTATTTGCTTTGTTGTATTATTAATGTCTCTCTCTTCATTCATTCAGCCGGAAATTGCAGTGTCTGAGGAAAAGGAATACAATCTATGAAGTATCAACTAATGGATTCTCTCTTCGAAAAGCTGGAGTAGTAAGCATTGGTGGATCTAGTCTGAAATGGTCAAAATCCATAGAAAAACGTTCAAAGAAGGCTAGTGAGGTACATTGTTTTGTGTTGATACATTCTTTTCCTTGTACTTCTCGTTTTTGGGTTTTAAATGGTGTTCCTTTAGTTTTGGACCTTTGCTTCTTGAAACTCTTGAACTCCTGCATTAGTTTCAGATTGATGATTATTTCTTGGAGAAATTACTAGTAAAGACGTGCATATGTTTTCAAATTAATGGATGAGTTTTGTAAGCAGGGGACACGTCTGTTTTTTGGAACCAAAAGAGCTGATGATTATATTATTTGAGAAGCAAGGATGGAGGGAGAAAGTACGTGGGGGCATAAAGCAATTAGAAATCGGATCCAATTAATATTGCCAACGAAGATGGGTTTTGGAATGGTTATCAATTGGTAAAAACAGACATCTAACATCTCACTAAATTATATAAGCATGGACTGACGAAGATTGCTACAACAAGGCTACAATGGTAAAGATAAGATGGCCCAGTAATAGGGGTGTTAAATATAATGCACAATCAGGCGAAGCCGGCCTTTGCAGAAACCTAGTGCATTTGCTAGGATACAAAGTGGGTTAATACTGTCTGTGAGAAGGGTAGAGGAAGAAACCATCGATCTTGCCCACTCCTTGTTCCTGCTCCAAGTTCCCTTCCTTCTCCTCCCTGGAATATCAAATGAGACAGAGGCCAAAGGTAACATCATTGACCTCCCATTCAATCAAATAATCTGTTATCAGAGTTTCTAAATCCTTTGTGCGAGACCAAAGCTCCATTGAAAAAAGATCTTTTTGTAGAAATACCTAATACTAATAGAGTTAACAGAGAAAATGATAATGACACAGAAAAGGGAAAAAAGTTATAATTCCTATTAATTCAGGTTTTACCAGGCTCTAGTGGAAACTCAAAATAGAGTCATGAAGAAGAAAAAAAGAAGAATATGATACACAAGGGAAAGAGGTGTGTAATTCCTATCGTTTCATCAACTTCACCTGGCTACTATGCAAAGCAAGGGAGTTAGAAAAGATTTTGCAAGCAGTCTAGAAATATCTCAGAGTCTACTCAGGAGCTAACAGCAGAAAATTATCTTCTTGTATCCGGGAACCAAATCATGCACCAGTGGCTTGGAACCCAAAAGAAGCCAAGAAATGGTAATGGCTACACAGGCGAGCCAAAGAAGCAGCTAACGATGTCTAGTCCAAGTGGATGGTTTGCGTTAGTGAGATTCCCTAGGGCTGGAGGATAGTATAGTAGACTTCCCAAGTGTGACGGTGTTATTCAATTGTGCAAAGGAAATAAGTAATTGGCGCGACCATAGTAGTGATACTAAAAACTTGAGCCTAGTGGTAATACCATTGCAGATTTATGAAAAAGTTACAGCAATGATGCAAGCGATCAACTAATATTTTAGTGCAAAAGATTACTACCAAAGATGTTAAATCAAGTAAAAGATATAGTATCCATTGAATCCTTATGATAGTGGTGAAGAATCATTGGACAGCTCGGGAAGAGATATGGATAGGGAAGCATTCTTTGAATTTTGATGCGAATGTTTGTTTTGCCACCTTCTGGGTATCATCATATATCTAATATTGATGCACAGAATTCCCGTTATAAACACTGGATGAAAATGGTGCTATCACACAAACTCAGTTAAACCAATTATACCAAAATTGGAGGATGTGACAAACTCATCCTCTTCCGAAAATTGGGCAATTCATCTTATCCCCTTAGATAAATCAGCATCACCTGAATTGCTAGGTGCTGGAGAAGTTCTTGACCCACTGGTTTCAGAACTTTCTACAGTGACCACTTCTTGGCGGCATTAGGACTCAAGAGATATTGAGAGAGAAGTAAAGCATCAGGAAGAAATGTTATTTACTACACTACCGAGGCAACTTGAATGTTCCTGGAAATTATGCCACGTCTTCCAGCACAAGCCATATATTCAGGATCTTCCAAGCTCCTTCATTTTCAGAGATCAGTAATGGGTCGCATTAGCTCCAGAGCTGAAATTTCAGAGTGAGGGGAACTATAACGAAAAAATAGCAGCCTCAAGCTGTCTCAATATGGAGACCTTTAATGACAGCTTGGGATGCTCCTACGATTGATTCTGCAGCAAAAGTATAGACAAGCTTTTACTTTTGGTACCGCCATGAAAATGGAACTCTCCTGCCTCACGGTTCTGAAAACTTTAATCGCTTTTACACCTAAGCCTCTGGCAAGTATGAATTTTAATAACAGTGCCATATATGGCAAATAAAAATGAAAACACGGTAGGTAGGAGTGAGGGGCTTTTATGAGTTCTATGGTATCCAGCTGCTTCTGACCCTGAGCCATAGAATTTAGGTAAAAACCATTAACAGTCGGTTAATGTCTGGGAAGGCACCCTTTACCAAAACCTTGAAAAAAAAACAAGTAATTCCAAGACAAATTAAAGGATAAAAGATCTCTCATGTAAAAAACTTTAACTCATGCGAATGTTTTCGAGATTTATCTCAAACAGCTGAATTGTACTTTCTTTTCACTCATACACACACTGCTCGTTGCTAGTCAAACTGGGAGGACATAAGGACATGGCTTCGGCTAGTTTTCCTTTAAATTCTGAACAAAAATCTAAAACTCTCGGAGGGAATTTAAGTAAACCAAAGTGCTCTAAAAAGATAGGAAAAATGATTCAAATTCTTCCATATTTTCGTAAAGGTAATAGTCTTAATACGGGAAAACTAGCTGCTGAGCCTCCTGCGCTCCTTTCTACGGTCGTACCAGTCAATATAGAAAATTTAAATCCATCACAGAGAGATGCGAGAGAAATTAGTAGTGAAATCCCGGATAAATGCAACACCTTATACCTATTTGAAAAGAACCAAAAACGCCTCCTTTACCTCCCGTTTCCAAGTTGTCCTTCACCCAGAATTCTCAATAAGATGTTCCACAACTTATAACAACGGACAGAACCCCTGAATCTGACACAGATCAGGAAAATCAACATGATGGTCAATCTACTACCTCCTTACACTGCGGTAATTTGAGAGCCAGGATGCTGCAAGTTGTAAACCACAGCTGAGATTGTCCAAATGCAAAGAGGGTAAACATATGTCAAAAACGCAAAATGAACCAGTTGGTTGCTGCAGCAAGAGCCTGAACTCTTGGTGGTTTCCTCTAGGATTTTTCTTATGGAGAGAATGTCATTGCCCTCCACCATCATCCTATGGAGAGGGTCCAAAAGATGCTGCCATGTTCATCATCATATCTTTAACTACAAAGTGAAAAGGAATCAGCTTATTCGGAAATGCAAACCTCGTCTGGTTATAGCAACCTAACTGGAATTTCAGTCTGTAAACAACAATTTCAGTTGATTCCCTTAAAGAAGGAAACACGCTTCCTTATACAATGAAGAGCTCAATGATGGTTTGTATTCTTTCACTTTATTCTATAAAACAATATGGTGTACCTCTATCCTTTACATGATTTTACAACCCTTATGGATTTGATTGTCTGCAATTCTATGCATGTAAAAAAGTTTCTTAGATTTTTAATTCAAGACTTCAGCTGAAAGCAACTAGATCTGAATCCAGATTTCAGCTGAAAGTTATCAAACATTACAAAAAGAAATACTGCTAAAACTATGCTTATTTAGAAATAGACTTACATATTTTTATTGCATGCAGATGTGTATGCTCTTTTTGGCTTATCCTTCTACTTGTATAATGGCAAATTTTGGGTTTAGCAATCACCTAGATGTCCTCGCTGCAATTGGTACTTAGGCTTCCAAATGTCCGTGTTTTGTAGACTAGAAAAAAGCATGGTGTTCTCGCTTGCTTTATGGTAGCCCCAAGTTTTTTGGCAGGTGGTTTGGATAATGAATATTCTGCACTTGTTTAAAAATCCTTTATATGTAAAGTTGTTTTCCTATCCAATTCTTCTCCTCTTTCCTCACTTCACATTCTTTTCTTTCTTCAATCTTACAGCTTTCCCTTTGAATCTTTCCGCATTTGTCCTGCATTTAGGTTGATATGTACCCAGCTTCTATGCTTGATCCCTTATGGCCACACTCTTAAATAGGTTCCGTTGCTGGTTCTTTTTTATCAGAATCGCCAAAATTTTGTTTTTTCTGCTTAGATTTCCTACCATAAAACCTTTGAATCAAGGCAAGACTCCTTAACTTATTGGTTTGCAGGTGCTTGTGAAGAACGTGATAAACTAAAACATTAAAGCTTAATAGCCTTTAAAAGTATTTTTTATTACTTTGTGGGTGTGTAAGATAAGGTTAACGGGACATCTGTCTTCCGGTCCTAATTGCAATTGACCTAAACCATGTGCCGGGAGGGGGGGTGGGGGGGGGGGGCAGTTAAAAAACGGTTTAAGTTCCGGTTCTTAATAGTGTAATGATGAACCCTCAACTTACATAAACGTTCATATTTTATCCCTTTTTCTTCTCATGGTGCAAATCAAATAAGTGTGATTCTTAGGTTTTCATCCACCTCTATTGACGTGGCCATGCACACTCGATTTTTTTTTCCATCAATTTACCGCAACAAATGTACCAAGCTACCATTATCTTCTAGGTATATTTGCTTCCACAGATTGTACTGTGACATTCTTTTCCAATGAACTGTGAGGTTATTCTCCTCACTTCGGTCATTGAATTGCATATATGATATCCATTAACTAAATTACTCCAAATTGATGTGATTGTTCAATTACAAATTTGGACAACTATAAAATTATTGGAAGAGTCTTGGCCGGAATCCACTTTCATGAGCAAAACTTCTGAACTTCATTCATCAGTAGCAATCTCTCTTATAGGGGATACATTTAAAATTTATCGTGACAGTACTTGAAGCTGAAACAGAATACTTGCGTTTTAATATATCCTTTTCCTGAGCTCGAACTTCTCGGATGATGTTTTAGCTTAATGACGCAAGCCTAGGTAAATCCTCAATGGCACACTTCACAGGACACTGTAGTTAAGCATACTTTGTGTTTATTGATTGATATTCGTCCGCTTTGGTTCAAACATACAAAATTCTTCAAAAACCGTAATTTTGAGTTTGGTGGTGATTAATTTATTTTGTTTCTAGGGTGAAGTCCTAACTGACATGATGGTAACAGAGCAATGTTTAAAATTGTGCATGTCAGGTTATTGTGGTGTTTTTCATCCCTGCAGGTAAGACACATAAGCTCAAGGCATTTTGAGGCATAAGCTTTAATCATTCAAGAAATTACTTAAGTGAGAAATGAAAGGTTAAAATGATTTTGTGTATGAATAACCAAATATATATTAAATCTTTTATGAACATATGTAAATAATATTTTGACATATATATAGAAATCAAAAACGTACGAGATGAAAAGTGACAAGTGATATATTGCGTGAGATAGAAATGCTACAACATCTACAATACAAATAACATTAACATATATTACATAAAAGTATCATATAACATAAGTTTAACTCCAATTCATTCTTTTTTCCATACTTATTCAAAATTTAATTTCTAAAGAAAACAATAATATATACACAATAACTCAAAAGTCATTTGCAATTGTCATTACTAAGGAGGTAATTCGTTTGAGTCATAATAACGATTTTACTTTCTCCTCTCCTACCTCTCAAACTTGTACAGTTCCAATGTCTCCCAGATCTATTTATTCCTCATCAATTTGGATTATTTTTCTCTCCCTAAAATATTTGTTAGCAATATTAAGATGAAAAATAATACTCCAAATTAAAGAAACATAAAAAAATTTAAATTATTCTCCTATATATATTTCTTTTTAATTCTTTTTGTGGATTAACTTGTGATTGATGCATATCTTTGCGTCTATTATCTCACAAAAAAATCAATGTTCAAATCTTCTTGTAATTCAGATGATGATACTGCCAATCATCATGCATAAACACTAATCAATCGAGGATCAATAACCCTCACGAAATAGGAAAGAATCTCATCATCCTTCAACCTTATTTTCAAGTATCTGTCCTTTAGTCTCTTGTTGTAACATCATGATGTACAACCCAAGAACCATCCTGAAGGTTGAAACTATTTTCCTATTCTTTAATGCACACAATTAAATCTGCTCCCAGTTTGCATACCCAACCCCCCCACCCCCCCCCCTCACATTTAGATAAAAACATACTTCCACGTTAGTCCTAAAACCTTAGTAGTGAAAAGTTGTAGTTGTGAGTGTCATTATCAAATTTATAATCACCACTCAACCAGGTAATAAAAAATGAGTATCATAAGTAGAACTATAACATGAATCATTTTGTTATATAAATTTTTTTCCAATAAAAAAAAAAAACTCTCAAATTTACCTAGATATCTCTTTTGAAACTATGACTCCCTGCCTCCTGCTAATCCAAGAACACCTCCTTATTCTTGACTGTCCCAAAAATTTTTTATTTTTTCTTATAATTGTCCCACCCCCCGCCTCAAGATTTCATTTTTGGAAATTTCTAATTATGTCAAACTTAAAAAATAATTAATATAATTTTGCTTATATGTTGTTTATATTTTGGTTAGTGTATTCTTATGTTTTTGGTAGTTTCCCCTAATTTTTCAAGGATCAAATCTATTAATTATTGCATCAACAGGATTTCACTATAAAGTGAGTTTCCCCTTTCCATAAATTTTACACTTATAGCCCTATAATACCAAAAAGCCTTGAGCTCAAGATCGGATTAAAACTTGAGCTCGTTTAATTAAATGAGCTTGAGCTCGAGTTTGAGCTGTGACAAGGCTCAACTCTTGTGAGCTTGCGAGCCTGAACTCCAATAGTTGTTAGGAAATTTTTGATAAAAAATTAAAATTTTCATTGTTACCCTGGAAAAAAAAGCTCAATAAGTTACAACTTTCAAATAAGGAGTAAATAAAGTTGCAATATGTTGGCATTATGTATTTAATATACAAAGGAGTTGTATGTTGTAAACTTTTTTTAAAAAATAAATATAAAAACTATAAAATATTACCTCAAGGAAGACAAAGTTATAGCTGTCATTTATTAATATTCCCTAGAAAACTATTGTTCAATAAGCATCTATCTCCTGAGAAAAAGCTGCAACAATTACAAGCCATTCTCTCAAAGTGGTTATTTAATCACCTCTTCTTCCTACATTTTTGCAGCAACCCCTCGCAAGTTGGATCGTGAGCCTGTCTTTATAGCCTTTATGTCCTCATCAAGTTGAGCTTGAGCACACACTTTGAATCTCAACTCGAGCTCACGATTTGGCCGATTAGTCGAGTTGAAGTTAGGAGCAATGATCAAGCTCGATTTTGACTCATTTACATACACCCCTAATTTCAACCCTTGCTCATAGCTCCAATGGAACAAATAATGTTTATAGTAAATATGGGAGTTGCAACATTAAAAGCGATAGCATTCTCAAAAAAAATTCTCCTTACATCAAATCAAATTCTTGTGTCTGTGCCTCTCAGCAGTCTTTCTGGTGTAGGGACAACTTCTGTGATACAGAAGACCAGCACCGTAATTATCCTCCACCGGATTTGTCATAAACAGTGATCTATGGGACCCCTATGTACACACTACTAGACATGGGTTGCAATGAGTTGCAAGTTCCCACCAACTTCACTCGCACCTTGTAATAACGAGCCAACTCAACTTTGTCATCAAACTATTGCTGTATGGATGCTTCAACATTGCTGACTTATTCATGCATGCTTTAATTCCCACAATCACACTGATCAAACACGGTTGGGCACAGGTTACTTGACCTTTTAACCACCTTCTCACAATTATAAATTTCAAGTAAACATACGACTTATCCGTCGCTTACCTACTTGACCTTCTATAGTGGCGGGGGGGTGGGGGGGGAGCCCTCAATGGTTTCCAGCCATTCCATGCATGGAGGTCCTGATAACCCGATGAGATTTATCATGCTACCTGACAAAATTTTTCGCTTGCTCGAACCATCGTTCCTAAAACCCTACAATAGGAAGTTGAGAACAACAAAATATTAAAAGAAAATAAGGTAAAAAAGGATTTGAAAAAAATTGAAACAAAATTACATTAAATAAAATAATCACCTTGAGCTACTGGAATGGGTAAAAAGGTTTAAAAAATAGGTTGAAAAATTGAAACAAAATGTAAATTAATATGTAAATTAATAATCATATTAATCCATTGAAATTAGTGGTCACACAAAAAAAAAAGAAAAGGATTACGAACCAAAAAATTTTTAAGAACAAAATTTTGAGAAGGGTTCAAGAATACTTGGGGAGAAAGGAAAACTTACTTTAGGTCGAGGATGAAGGGGTGATTAGGTGTGCAACTCCCAAGCATTCGTCGGCGGGGTGGTGGGGCTGGAGGTAGGGACTTCGGATACTTAAGCATTCTTGCATTATTTTTGGGCCTTTGGGGCGTGACATACAATGTTATTGTCCTCTTGATCTACATTAAGCAGGAGAAGCCACCTTTATGAGTTGGTGCGGATTTCTTAATGAAAAAGAAAAAGACCTAGAGAGGGATAAAATTATAAATTATTCCTTTTATAATCTTTTCTACAAGATAGGAGTGCATTTATAATACTTTGGTAGACCAAGTTTATAATATAGAATCGGTCTATCTAAAACAAACTAAAAAATAATAAATAAATTAGATTAGTGAATAATTTAACATATGTAAATACTTTATTTGGCTAAAAATATATTGTTGATGGTAATAACGAATCCCATCTTCACATAAAACAAAACATCTCACCTAAGGGTGAGAAAAAAGAAAAGAGCAGAAGAGGGCAACAAAATTTCCCAGTGCAGCAAAATCCAGAAAATTTAATTTTCATTGCAAGAAAACTTGAAAGCGAAGTTTAAAACGGTAGAAGGGGAAAAAGGGCTAAAGGAGAAATTATAGTGGACCGTCCATGAATGGTTTATGACATTTTTAGAGTGTATCCTAACTTGTTGAAGATAGAAAGAAAAATGAAGTTATGGAAAAAAAACTTTATGTAATTCATCGATAATTAATGTTATTATTGGAATATGAAATTTATCTTGAATGGGGAGTATATTAAGGTGGTAGAATAATGCCAAAATGCCGAGTACCCATCATGTTTTTTGAAACTAGCTAAATTCGAATCGAAAAAGATGGGATTATAACAAATTCGTCGGAGTGACGCATTCAAACAAACTAATGTTCTATAACATCCTTTTATGAAAAAGTGGAGAATGACAGGACACTTGTTAATTGTTGAGATAAGGATGGAAGATGCATAAATTTTCAATGGTACGAGGTTGATTTAAATCTTGTAGTGGCTTGAACAATGTTGAGAGATGTTTGAGGTAAGATAGAATTGAATATAGTAGAATGATGTTGTAAAGAAAAGAATAACTTGTCAGAGAAGGTGGCGGCCTATAGAGACAGAGATCATCCGGCGAAACCAAGGATGTCCGGCCGGAAGAGACATTTATCTTAATGGAGAGGAAATGTGGATTGTCCAATGCACAAACTATTAAGCTCCTCTTCTTTATGAATCTATGAAAGCATGAATTTAGTTGAAGAGGAATAGCCAATGGAAAGTAACATGAAAATCGGTTAATTGTAAGTTTTATGTGTATTAGGAGAATTATAATTCTCGATTTGATATTCATTAACCCCGGCTTTCACCAACTCAGTGCTTTTCATATTAGAGAGTTCTTTGGGGGGCTGCTGAGTCTGATAATTTTAACGAAGCACTACTGTTTACTTGAAAACTGGTTTCTTGTAGATGATTTTGAATGAGAACATACAAATGGAAGACTGTAATTTCTCGATTCTGATTGCCGGATGGAATACTGATGGAACGCCGTTGAAAATCTGTGTCTGCCCAGAAAACAGCATGACACATCCAGCCAACCGAGGGTTGCTGCATTGATCAAAGGTAAAATGGTATGTGGAGAACATACGTGAAGAGACATCGTCCCCGTTGCTGCTGTTGGTTGAAGGAAAAGGCTGCAGTGAAAAAGTCATGGTTGAATTTTGTTGTTATGGTTTAAGGAAATGTTGGAAGAAACTGTTGACTTGGCTAAATGCAAGATTGAATGCAGGGCTTAAAAGAAGGGATATTTGCTACAGGAAAGAACTGCTTCATGTTTGCAAGGCATCTGACTTTCTTAAAACGATGTCTTTATTGTATAGAACAAAGTTGATCCAACTTAGATGGAAAGGGAAGGTGAAGTTGCATATGGTAATTGTAAGGAGATTGAACCTGTGGCTGTAAGAAAAACTACAGCTATTTCTTGAGATTAAGCATGACGGCAAGATGTTGGACAGATTGGCTGACGTTGGAGGATGTGATAAAACTGTGGCTGCTTGGGATGTATTGCGGATGAATGAGGTGTTTGTACAGAGAAGAGCGGTCTGATGGAGAATGACCTTGCATGGTAAGGTGAAAGAGTGTGAGTGGAGAGGGAAAGAAAATCTTTGCTGCGACTGAAGAAGGTTTGGCGGTGGAAAACAACGTTGTCAGGCCTAAACTTGGAGAATTTTTATGCCTCAGATACCTGCGTAGAGATACATCAGTAGCCTATAATATATCGTCACTGTTCTTACTTTTTACCGCGCGAGAACCCGACGACCCAACCCGAAACGAATCCGGGATTACTATGTTCTCGTATTGCTCGTATTTGCCTCGGTATTTGCTAAGGGTACTACTCGGTATTTGCTCGGTACTACTCTCTACTTTGCTCGTATTTTCATCAAACACTGGGAATCCTTGAAGAAGAAAGTGATCAGCCGCTCCTCTGCGCGTTGAGGAAATGCCGCGTGGACTCTCGTCGCCGGCGGGGCGACAATATCAAGGCTCTGACAGACGCCACCGCTTGAGCTCCTTCACTCACTGCACTTCGATGCAACGCCCGCTCGGTGGCGATCCAGACGCGGTTTTATGTGGACTCGGATGAGTGGGGGGGGCACAGGGGGGGGTCGGACGGGGGCCGAGTTGGGTAATATATAAAATAATGATTAGGAGGTGTGTAGATCGGATACCTACCGCGTCGGCGTTGTGACATCGAGTACCGAGTTGATGTCTCGAGGCCTACCGCTTCTCAACGCTGCCTGGCGAAACTCGCATCTGAAGCTCCGTCCCGAACTCACCAAGCGACAAATGCCGAAGTAGATGTGATAGTCTTAGTTGCGACAGGAGCAACCATTTGTCTCTGATTTTTGATTCACATCAAGAATGAATGCATCCTTTTAAAGTAGTTGCACTCCTTAAGGAGGAAGAAGGGGAAGAAAAAGATTAGATGAGTGAGAAACAAGAAGTCTTTATTCGACAATTTTTTCTTATAATAGATGTAATTAATAATATTTGGGTAAGACCACTTTTATAATATAAACCAAGAGACCTAAAATAAACAATAACAATAATAACAACAATCAACATCAAGCCTTTATCCCACTACGTGGGGTCGGCTACAGGAATTCTTTTTCTCCCGTTAGATCCTGTTAAAAGTTAAATTTCTTCCCATTTTAAATCTAATAAAGAAATATCTTATTCTAATATTTTCACTAACTAAGTCTTTTAGGTCTATCTCTACCTTTCTTAACATAGTCAAATCTATTTGTGTGACCAAACTATTTAGGCGACTCTTTCTACTCCTTATCTTCCATTAGAACTTTTCC
Organism: Dendrobium nobile; assembly: GCA_022539455.1. Taxonomy (NCBI): domain Eukaryota; kingdom Viridiplantae; phylum Streptophyta; class Magnoliopsida; order Asparagales; family Orchidaceae; genus Dendrobium; species Dendrobium nobile. Next base: position 35,887,444 of record CM039729.1, read on the forward strand.
AACCTTTACACGTATAAGTTCATTCCATATCTATCTTTACTAGAAAGAAACTTATCCACCTGGGCCATCTCATCTCTGCAACACGTAACTTAAGTTTATGGTTCTCTTTTAATGTCCAACATTCTGCCTCATAAAGCTTGCTAGTACTCACTACCATATTATATAATTTTTCTTTAAATTTGAGAGTATTTTTCTATCACACAATAAGCCCCATTGCATTCCTCCACTTCAACTACCAACTTGCATTCTACTAAAAATGATCCCCATCTATTTCATCATCATCTCTTAATAAATAAACCTAAGCTATCTAAAATTTGTACACTTATTAATAACTTGATCACCTAAAGTCACAATCCCTACTAATTTATTATTACTAAAATTATACTCCATATTTCAGTTTTAGATCTACTCAAATGAAAGCCTTTAGACTCTAAGGCTGTCCTCCATAATTCAAGTTTTACCTTCAACTCCCATCTCTTTCTTATCAACAAAGAAGAATAACATCCAGTAAAAAGAAAACATCGAGGTTAACCTCTTGCCAAAGGTCTAGTGAGAACATCGATGACTAAAGCAAAAGATATGGGCTTTGATCCCTATGTAATTGATGAGGACACATCGTCAGCATTTTCGACGCCGGAGATCGACGTCCACGAGCATGAAACTTGTAATTTTGTCATTTTATGTATAACGTATTTTATTTTGATGTTTTTTCCGCTTTGCCCTTGAATGGCATTTAGTCCGCTTATACGTATGCCCGAAGGGCATATGTTGTCATTTCTTAATCTTTTCATTTTGGCCTATTGTATATGAGGCCTCATTGCAGTGTAATTTCAGTTTTTAGAGGAAATGAAATTTGCCACTTATGATCTCTTTGTGAGTTTCCCCTCCTCGATCTCTTCGTGGATCGAAGTGTGGGGGAAAACAACTAGAACACTTGCTGAGTTTAAGGGGGAGTGTTTTCTTTGTTTTTTTATTTTTTTTCTTTAGTATGCTTGATCAAGTATAGGAGCGTGGGGGGTAGGGATGATGGGGGGAGGTGATTTGTGCATGGTGAGGGAGAGGAGCGAGCGTGGGGAGATATGTAGTGTGAGGGAGGGGGCACAGTAGAGGTGGTGATAGGTAGTAGCAGGGTTGGACATTATGAGTGGCAGAGGGGCCGGGCCGGGGGCACAAGGGAGACGGCGCGGGGGCGGCGCGGGGGGGGCGGAGGGTGGGGGGGTGTGGGGGGAGCGTCGTGTCGGGCGGGCTGTTTGACTAGTCTGGGGCGCTGGAGTAGGCTAGCAGTGGTGTTGGGGCCGAGATCTGGCGGGGGTGAGAGAGCGGGTGAGTCTATGGTTGCCCGATGATGGGGGATTGGGATGTCTCGCGCGGTTGGAGTCAGGGGAGGACGTCCGCGCGTGGGTGTTGGTGGGTGGTCTGCTTGCTGAGCCAATGTTTACCTGTTCCTCGGCTATGTTGCGAGGACATTCAACAGCCAGCCGGCGCGAGATAGGCCTCACCCTGGGTGTATAAGAGTGGCGCTTTAAGCCTGGTGTCATAATGGGTAAATTCTCCGGGGGGCCGCGCGGCCCGCTCGTCTAATGAGATTGGACCGGCCTCACCCCTTAATCCCATGCTGTATGGCATCTTGTTTGAATATTTCCTAATTGGTGATAACGTCACTCAATTACACAGGAAATATACAAAAGTTATAGAACATATATTTGAACATTCTCATCTAAAACTTTATGAAATTTCAAAATAGTTGGTGGACATTCTCAATCTATGTTTCTGCTAACAACTTTAAGCAGACTCTAACATATTACAAGGGCGAAAAGGGTCTTGAAATGTCCATTTCAATCTTTTAAATATTCAATCAACACTGGATGGCGTCATGGCGCACAAGCTCTCTCGCAACTTCTCTGGGCGCTTAGAACAAATAGTGAGGCCAATTGTGTGTGTAAGAATGTATATGTGAGCGAGCGAGTGTAAAAATACTTTTCCCCTCAATCCCCCTCCACTTCACCCCTCTATTCTAACATGAGAGCCAACCTCGATGGCACTTTATTGGAATAGGGAATGTCTGGCGACACAATTAAGTGATACTGCAGCTATCTGCTCTCTTTTTAACACACACACACAGATAGATGAGACTATCCAGTGTGGTGTTAGAGTGTTGTGAGTAGTTGATGGTCTGTCGAATGAGAGGACTCAAGATAGAGATGACTAGTGGCGTAACCGGCGGGGGGTGCGGGGGGGTAGTGCTATGAGCAGACTGTCCTCTGGGCCGGCTCGTGGGGGATATCATTAGGGGGGTGAGCTCTGTGAGTGGAGTGAGAAGAGTAGAGAGTGGTATATCTCTCATGATCTTCTCTGAGGGGAGACTTGGATACTCTTTATTGGGAATGGGTGTGATATTCTTTGGAGCGTCTCTATCACTCTCTATCTCTATAGACTCTCAGCAGAGGATATCATTATGGGAACAAGTGCATGATCATGGTATAAGAGTATTGTGGGAGAGATGTTTATGGGGAACAAGACGAGGTTCAATTGACATGTGGGTGTGGGGGTTATTATTGGATAGGGGACAAGTAAAGTGGGGGGGAAGAGCGTATTAGAGCATCTATGTTGTGTATATGAGGGGTGTTGATGGTATGTGGGGTTACGGGTTGCGTTGGGGGAGGTTATGTGTTTGGAATGAAGGGAAAGGAGTGTGATTAGCAAATAAGGAAAGTTGTAAGGTGAGGATTTTTGTAGAGGAGAACATTTAGGGGAAGGAAGGGAAGGGGTTTAAGGATAGGGGGGAGGGGAATTATGGGAGATGTTGGGGATAGGGAGGTGGATAAATATCTCTAAGGTGAGATTATCTTTCTCTTAGAAGGGAGTTGTAGGACTGTGGAGTGGGTGAGGTGTGGAGAGACGGAACAAGAGTAGATGAAGGTGAGAGAGAGTGATAAGTGGAGTGTTAAAAGTTAATTTGTGTTGATCTTGGTGTCTGAGAGGTGGGGTGGACAGAGGTTGAAGGGTCTAGATCAAGAGCAGCTGTGCTGGAGTACAGAGAGGACAGGCGTAGTATTGGGACACAGTAGGGTGACTATGTGTGTGTGTGAATCTTAGGTGTGTAGTGTAAGTTGACATTGTGGCATCCATTAGGGATGAGACAAGTGTGACACAAGTAGAGGACATTTACTATGGTAGGTATTCAAACAAGTATGGAAGTAGATCGTGAATGTGGATGCACATTTATTATTTGGATTCTTGAATTATGAGGGAGGAAAATAATGTGAGATGGTGGGGGAAGTCAAAGTTGAAAATTTAGGAGGGGGGGATTGATGTGGAAATTTGGATGGGATAGTAGGAGTGTGAGGTGATGGAGTGAGGCTAGAGTGAGGGATCAGTATTGATGAATTTGGAATACATATTGAGCGGATTGGTTCACAGGGCACACACAACTGTGATTATGATGACTGGTGGGTTGACTATTTGCGAGACAGAGAGTAGAGAGAGAGTAGGTCGATATGTGTTCGTTGTCTCTCAATTAGATTGGTGTTGGATGGTGATCTAGTTTTAAGGGAGTGATTTAAATAATATAAGAATAAGTGAATAAGAGAGAGTGTATGTAGTGGAGGATGATGGTTAGAGGGAGTTGGGTTTGAGGAGGAAGAGTTTAAATTTGTGGGAGGTGGAGAGAATTTGTTTGGGAGAGGGTGGTTTGAGTTTATAGTTTCGTATAACATGGGGGTGGAGAAGTTGATTTGGGTTGAGGTTGATTGGGGGTAGGATGTGGTTGGGGGGGGGGGGGTTGAGGGAAGGAGAGGAAGTTATTGGTTTTTTAGGTGTTAGTATTGTGATTGAGGGAGTGTAATGGTGTTGGGGTGGGGTGGTGGGGGGTTTTGGAGAGAGTTTGGAGTTTGAGGTTAGAATGAAGATTGGGGGGGGTGATAATGATGAGGGTGATTTAATGGGGTTATGATATATGGGGAATTTATGAATGTTTAAGTGAATATTTAGGGTGTTTTAAAACGTGTCATGCATAACATTGCTTCGTTAATTTTTCGTCTCTGTTTTCCCTGCGTAATCACATTTCCTGCACGTCGTTCATTGGCATATTAGGTCTTCTTAACTAAAGTCTAAGGTGAGCTGTCCTTTGAGTCCGTAGTGTTTCTAACTGCTTAGGGCACTTAGACCCTGTTTCTTTGCTGTGACCTTTGATTCCAGCAACTGCAGGCATCATTTAGGAAGAGCTTGAAGGTGGCTGTTTAAGTGCTGTCCTCACCTTAAGACCCTTCCTTAAGCACTTAAAAACTTCAGCTTAGTTAAACTTGCTGCCCCGATTTTCCTGCCCTAGTATATCCTTTTTGGGAGGGGATTTTAAGTGAATACCCTGCTGACCCCACGCCAAATTCCACGCGTAGGGGGATGGCGTTGGGGGGAGGGGGGAAAGATCGTTCTTGACTGATTAGTTTGCGTCTTGACCTTCCCTTCTGCTGTGGTACTCTTTTTGGGAGCAAATCTCTGTGATTAACTTGCTGTCCACAACTCTAATCCAACCCACTCTAAAACACTTAAGACAACTGACACCTTTGTGCTAGGTTTGCAGTCCTCACACATTCCAGCAGCAGAGAGGCCTTAGGACCATCTTACCCTAGTGTTTAGGTGCTGCCCATAACCCAATCCATCCTAATACACCTAAGGCTTCTTCACACAACTGTTGTGGTTTGTTGTCCAAAGACGTTGCTTCAACCCAATATGAGGAGTCTAAGTGAAAAGCCTAACTTGGTTTCAAGTGATGGTCCTCATACGCCCTTTCTTCTTTAAACTTTCACTTAGCAGTTTTCAAATGGACTCGATAGAGTTCAAATAGAGATTAGACGACCTAGTCAGTCCTGTAGGCTCGCTAACGAAAACCACAAAATGATGAACAGAGTCTTAGACCTCCCCCCACTCTAGGTACGTGTCCCAGTCGGTCGAATCATGTTAGTCGGAAGAATGCCCCACTCAACTTATCAACCTAGACATGATCCTGAGCACAAGACCTACACTTAGAGTCACCTGACCGTTATACCCCACTTTTGATGGTTTCTTCGACCCTTACAACTTTAGGAATGGGCTAGACAACTAGATGACTATTTTGAATCATGTCAATCATCTGAACCCAACCCAGGTTTAGCATCGCTAGGTCTCACATTTAAAGGTCGCGCTCATCAATTTGGATGAAAATAGGAAGATCATAAAGAGTCTCGCGTGAGTAACCCTAAATTGGAAAGACATGAGGGCGAGAATCTTAATTTAAATATACCTACTCTCTACTAGTGACCGGGGGGTTCACTAGAGCACTCACCCTACTCCTTTGGTCGGGCAAACCTGGACATCACTATAATCGAAACCACCATCACTTAATAACTCAGAGGCTGCTGCCCCACCCTGTAAGTCTTCACAACTAAACCTTAATGGCCGATCCTCTATTAGATCTTCTGATAGATATCGACCTCTTATTGGCGTCCCCACTGGACCAACTTTTAGGTCATCCCCATCAAAACCTTTAGCCACACCCCAATCATTGACCCTGCAAGTGTGATTAACAAGAAAAAGTCCTCTGAACCTAAAATTGAGTGCATCCATTTAGTGGATGCTAATGATATTAATGATAACAAGGCTTCATTTGAGGATGAAACTGAAGTGATTGAGATATACCACCCCAGCCGACTTACAACCCAGATTTAGGAGGTCTAGAACCTATTTTAACCTCGCGACCTTAGCCCCCCTCTTGAGACAAAATCATAACGATATCCCTTGGATAAGGTCTTGCCTAACAATATTGATTTGATCCGAAAGAGATTGAGATCTGACCTTGAACACAATGATATTAAAATGGAAGATTCTAATTTAATTACTGATACTTCGAGATAACTCGATTTAATTTTGGATAGTTTCTGATGGCGAGACTTAGCTAATCTACAAGTTGAAATGTAAGCAATCGAATTTGTCAGACATGATTCACGTGAAACGCAACCTAAGGAACATAGATTGAAACCAAACCTGATTTTACTTTGGAAGACACAGTACCTTGAGTCTGAAATCCTTTGAGCCAAAATTTGAATAATGAGCCCCTTTTGTTTCCATTAAAACAAACTTTGGTAGCTGCTCCTTTGAATTTAAATTTGACTACGTGTGCAATCCAGACTTCTCTCATTAATGTTGTACCCAGAGATGTCCTAGGGAAAACGTGTCCCATCTTAAAGTCCCATGCCCGGCCCGATGATTCTTTGGGATATCCCCTTAATGGATGTTGAGTCAGAGACCAATCATCTTTTTCTATTTCCTGATTCTACTTTTGCCTGTTATAGCCTCCGCCCTATCATGATGAGGACCATCTCTATCCTAGTTTTAATTAATTCTTCAATTACACAACTCCACTAGGAGACTACCCTACGAGTTTAAACTGAGACTTTATCCCATACAAGTACCCTGGTATTAAGGAACGTCTCATCACTCCTCCTACACTAGTTTCCCTTAGATCGAACACTTTAGACCCTTTTGTGACTCTGTCATCTATCCTAGCATCGATTCGTGACAAGTTAGTATGTTGTTAGTGAGTGCTTGTAGTCTGTTATCATTCCTATTTTTTTGTTGTTTTAAACACTTTTGTAATGCTCATGTTCTTGTCATTCATCATGCACAACCCTCTCGGCATTGCATATGCATTTCACCTTCATGAGTTACTCATCTGAAATTAAAAGAAAATTGAACAACATAACCATCCATCACTTAAAATTTATTGTGATAACAAAAAAGATGTCCAAAGAATTCAAAATTGGAGACTTTGTGATGGTATCGAGCAAGCCTCGATGCTCGACAAACACCGACCATTTTTAAGGAAATCTCAAAGGTTAATGTAATGCCTACGTACTGACCTACTTGAGGCTTTAACATGAATCCTACCACACTAATCTATAGAAAGACCTTTTAAGCCTTTGAAGGACCCGAATCTTAACCTCAAAATCCACTCTATAAATTAGCCGAACACACACACACACACACAACACACACCTGGTGAACCCCCAGCCTAGCCACCACTCCCCCAACTTACCCTAACTCACATATAGCGGAGAAGGTCGAAGCAATACTAATGACTGCAGGGTCATTTCCCCAAAGAAAGTGGGCGCCAAAGATACCGAGTATTTCATTGGAACGGAAGGGAACCGGAGGTAGAGGCATCACTTTGGATGATAGGGATCGAAGCTACAGAGCCCCCACACCAGATCTACTAAGATTTGTACGAGGGCTCCCGATATTTACTCGACGGGGTCAAGTTTTCTTCCCCACCTGGGAGAATGATGAGGACACGTCAGCATTTTCGACCTGGCTTGAATCGACGTGCCACGAGCAATATCTTCTGGGATATTTTTGACATTTTATGTAGTAGAATTCTATTTTTGATGTTTTTTTTCCGCTTTGTCCCTTAGGGCATTTTAGACGCTTAATATAGCCCGCCAGCCCGAAGGGCATTTGTGTTATTTCTTATCTTTTCATTTTGGCCTATTTATATGAGGCCCCTCATGCATTGTAATTTCATTTTTGAGAAATGAAAATTTGCCACTTATGACATCTCTTTGTGAGTTTCCCCTCTACGATCCTCTTAGTGAGTTCGTAGGAATAACTAGATCTCTTTGTGAGTTCTTAGGTTTCTGTTTTTTTTTTTTTTCATTTTTTTATCTTTAGTTTATCATGATCATCGTGTTGTGGAGATTTGGATTGAAGCAACTATGGAGATTGGATTTTCATGTTTTAGACACACCCCGAGAACTTTCCCCCACACTCTCCTCCTTTGCTCACAGCCCAACGCCGCCTCCCCCCTTGGATTGCCTAGGTCCGCCGGCCACGCACCCGCCGTCGGCCAAAGCCCGCCGCGGATCACCCTGCCGTCGCCAGATTTTGGCCGGCCCTCTCGACGCCCTTGCTCTGTGTGGTATCTTGTTTGAAATATTTCCTAAATTGGGAGACTCAACAATTTGGGGAAAATTTATTTAGACCATTTGAAATCAAAAGTTGAATTTCAACAGTTTCCTAAAAAAGAAATCTATATTAGGAAGTCCCCTGAAGGTCTTTCAATTTTTTAAATTTCAAATTGGATCGGGATGACATTATTCTCTCCTTAACAATAGTGGCATTTTTGGAAGTAGTTCTATACTTCCCCCAATCCCCCTCCCTCTTTATGCACCGATCACAGCTAGGGATGAAGCCCAATTAATGCTAATCTATGCATTAATTACAATTGCATTTGAAGTTGAATTTTCATAACCCCTTCTCCCTCTCTCTCTCTTGCCGCCCGGCCATGCATGGATGGAGAATTCCTGATGTAATCCACCAATCAAGGCATGATTACATACAAACCAAATGAATTCAAATTTCCCAATTCAATTCCTCTGTGGAATTCTTCCAAAAGCCAAGCCATATTATGGGAAACAATTCACGTGTTATCCCTCCCCGCCTCCCCCCTTCAATCTTGTATCCAAATCAGACATTAATTTTGGGAACAAGGTATACTCCTGCCTTCCAATCATCTCCCACCGCCTCCTCTCAATACTACTTTTGCCCACGTTTCTTCCATTCCTGAAACCTTCACGTGCGTCCAAATGTCCCTGGCATAAGTGGCACGTAGTCTAGCACATCCCAGATTTTCTATCTTGCTTGCCTTTCACCCCAGCAAAAGGGAAAACAATCAATTTCTGGCTGCCGTGAAATCCTCTTGTTGCTGTCCCAAAGCACCCGTCCTTCTTATGGTTGCCGCTAGGCAGAATTCCCTAAGTCATAACGTTGCTGTCCAGAAGAATTCCAGCATAAAAAACACTGATCTGTCTGCCCACCATATCCTGGTTCCCCTCGAAGTTGCCAAACTCGTTCCACTGGACAGCTAGGATGGTGTGTTGCATGCCCGCCCTCTTGCCAAGCATCCACACATCTGATCACTTAGCTTGTATTTGCCGTTCCATTATGGATTTTCCGCCTATGAGTGTTTTCTGTCCTCCACCCAGAAATAGCCACGACTAATGTATCAGGGACGACTGTCATCCGCCACCACTTACCCTGTGAATACAAGCCCCGCCACCTATCCAAGAAACGACGATCTTAGGCACATCCTTCATCCTTATTCCTTCCTCGGATTGACTCTCAGGTTCTAATTGGAGATTCTTCCTTCCTTCCGCTAAAGCCCATTACTAGTTGAGTCGTAGGGGCATCCAAAGGTAAAGTTTACTCTTTATTAAATCTGGATTCTTGTTATCGTCGTAGCGTACAATTACTCTCTTGCGATCTCCTTGAATTGTTTTTGGTTAATCTATTTTTTCGCACTCTTTGCTAAGCACAAGTTAAAAACTGAGAACTACAAGGATCAATCGTTGCTATACACTGATAATTTTATATTGGTTTAATTATGTTAAAATTGCTCTCTTAATTTCTTATAGTAACGCCCCAACACAATGTTCGTTTCACATCAGATACTCCAACATAAATTCGACAAAAATGTTGGTCAAACCACCTTCTGATTTAATACAAGTAACACCTCATCCTGCAGACTTGTCTCATAACAATTATTAACATTTTTCTTTTCTAAACACTCGACATAGCAATTCTCTTAGAACTTTATCATATGCTTTCCTCCAAACCATAAAATCATATGTAGATGCCCCTTAATCTCTCTATTTTTTTCCTCCTTATTACTCTCTATCGCTTCCCCACCAAACCTCCAATAAATGTATAGCTATCCATAATAGACCTACCTGGCATGAATCCAATCAGATTCTTGAGAAACTATCAAGGTACATCACGTTGTGGACCTATTGCCTGACACCTCGACCCATAGATTAACGTATGACACACAAACAATTTACTCTACAATTCGCACAATACTTATGCATTAGCTTTATGCTTAAAAATAGAAATCACCGCACTCATTCTCCACTCGTACATGACATCTTTTTAGTCTTCAAAATTATATTAAAAAGTTTCAGTAAGCCAAGAAATCCCATCCATACTATATTTGAGATGAGAACAGCATATAGAAAAACTCAGCGATCTGAATATTAAGACTCAAATTCTTACTCAAATCTAATAACTAATTTTTTTATGATTAAATAAATGTTTAGAAGTTATAAGAAAGTAATGGCCGTGACTCGGGGGCCTCTCAAGGATTGTCCTCTGGGTCCAATTGAATGATAATCCAGGAAGTTTCTAACCTTATAGAGCTATGAAAATTATTAAAAGAATCTTACATAACATTTGTAATCTTAACTTCTTAATACTTTGAGCATATGGCAGAAATTAACAAAAAACATAATTTCTCTACCCTCTTTATAAATACTCTACTACGGCTATGCAATGAAGTACCCTCTTTTTTCTTGTAAATTTGATTGCAGAGTTTCAAACTTTGAATGGAATTCATACAAAGTATACGAGAGTTTAAAATTGTTAAAAATAAGCAAGGTTCTTCTGTAAATAACTCAGAAGGCGAAAAAACATACCATAAATCCATACACATTATTATATACATCTGATAAATACTTTCAGTCAGTAACAAAATTGATTTGTAAATTAAACCCAAATAACTAAAGCTAAAAAAATTGTAGAACTATCTCTGAAAGAAACATGCTTTAATTTATTCATATAAGTTTGCATCCTTCTAATACAAGCGTGCCCAACTCAAAACTTGAAAAAAAGCAATTTTGAAGAGATTACTCGGCGGCAGCTGATTTTTTTTTCCGCTACCATATCCAATTCTACGGTGATTAAGCGGCCTTTTCCATAATCAAAACAGGAAAATGCTTAGGTGATGAGTGGTTGGACCCGTAGAGATAGGATACGAATTGAGGCATATACGTGAAAATGATGGAGTAGCTCCAGTGGAAGAACAAATTAGAGAGAGTCCTCTCCTTAATGGTTTGGTTCATATTAAACGGATGCCTTAACGATGACCCCGGCTAGAAAGTTGAGGTATTAGATTTTTCTTATGTTAAGAAAGGTAGGAGGAAGAGACCTACAAAAGACTTGATAAAAATATTAGAAATGATCTTTCTTTATTAGATTTAGATGAGAATTTGACTTTTAACCCGATCACAATGGCGAAAAAGGATTCATGTAGCCCGATCCCACGTAGTGGGACATAGGCTTGAATGTGTTGTTGTTGTTGTTGTACGATTAATTAGAACACCTATGAAGTAACCATAAGGTGCCCCTCTAAGCCAAACATTGTGTTTTATCCAATTTATAGTCTTATACTTTTATCCTGGACAAGGAAGGACCTAATATAACCTCGCTCACTATCGAAGTTGTATGTATTAGGGGTAAACGTTTGCTTAGAACAACTCAACACATGAATTATACAAAGTCATATATTCTAGATGGATCTTCATTCACAATATTATTCAGTGAATGCAAGTGTTTACTAACAATTTAATCCCCTTTTTCTGATCTTCCTATGATTTCAATATAAGTTCATGTTTTTGATTACTTCTATTTCTATGAACAAAGTTCCAATATAATTTCATGTTTAAAATCAAGTGCAACATCTAAGCATAGAAAAATAGAGAATAGATAGCCCCTTGCAGCTTCTCGTCTACCATTTGGTCAGTCTATAACAAAAGCATTCATCAAAAGACTATTGGCATGGACTAAAGTCTGTAAGTCATTATATGAAGTCAACTTTGCATACAATCAATTTGATATGAATACTTATGTTCATAACAACAATTTAAACAAAAAAAGGAAAAAAAAAATAAAGATGTAATTAATATTCCTTTCGAACCCTATGAAGATGTGATTTGCTCTCACAGTTCTATCATCACCCTCAGCACTGATGTTACATCTCATTCTTTATCTAATGATGATTGCAATTCGATACCCAATGCTCCTAGAGTAATATGATTGATCCCCTATCCAAACAGAATTATGGAACATTTCGAGAAGACGCGTATGTAGTTTTGTATGTCATTGTAGCCACCAATATTTCCACTTGCTTCTTGAGGAAAGGATATGTAGGTATATCACACAATGAAACCTACTTATTTTTAAATACGAATGATCTCCTCAAACATACCTCGTACTAAAAGAGTGACACGTGTTAAATTGTATTTCTTTTTCCCCACGTATGGATCAATTCCTCATTGAAAAACAAGAATATGATACTTTCTATCAAAAATAGCTTCAAAACACTCGTTGTATCAAAGTGCCCACACCACTACATAATATCCACCTGTTTGTAATAACACAATATTTAGTTAATAAGCAAGTAAAGTGGTTGATTAAATAAAAAATACATACTTGGTGGTGGCATACAAAAATGATATTCTTATATACTTATAACAAATTTAAAAATATGTAATCATTGCACTATCTTCCAGATAAAATAAAAACACACGTTGAAGTCACAAACTCGCCATAACAAATTTGTATCGTTGGAAACCAGCATCATCTTATATAAGCAACATATTCAGTATTCAATACGAGCATACATATGTGTTCCATCGAAAGCTCCAATATATATCCCTGATTGAGAATCAATGACTTAAATATTAGATAAATTTATACAAATCAAATAAAATTTACTTTGAAATTTTGGCATATATCCGATCATTATAATACAAAAATATTCTTGTGGATAAATCCCATCAAAACTCAGATCGATAGACTTGATAATAAAATTTGACCTTCAGTCCAATACAGAAATATCTGCTGATAGTCTCAGTTGAGTATCGTAATCGCTCACTGTTGACCTTTATTGATTCATTAAACGATAAAATATATAAGGTGATTGGCAAGTTCATTTTTCTTCTCTAGTTTTTTGATCTTGATGATTCATGAGACCGTTAAACACATTTTTAAAAAGTCACACAATACGATCTACAAGTGACATGCTAAATATATTATGAAATTTTGTTGGATGACCTTGTTTGTATCTCTTTTTTAATTCCATTTGTCTCCACTAAAACGACAAATCTCATGCCACGGTGGTCTGGCAAATGTAGTTTTTTTTTCATAGTACTCATTTAATAAGACATAAAGCCGCAAGTAATAATATTTTTGAGTTTTTGCAATTATTGGGTGGACTCATGTATTTCCCATTACATTCCATTTATGAATATAGGAGCAATAGCATTAATAGCTTTTTGTAATAAGTACGACTTTATAAACAAAAATGAACTATCTATAACAAAAATTATTCATTTACTGTTATTTATATAACCAAAGTAGCACAAATCAAATAACACAGAATTATTGAGCTTGGAAATTACCAAGTTCATATAGGTGAGCTTAAGATCATGCACAAAACTTATAAAATAATGGCTCAAATTTTGAGTAAGCTCATATACACTCTTGCAATATATGCCGAAGTAGCCAACTTAAAATATTGAATATAAGTAGAAAAAGGATGTTTTATTGAATAAAATTACGTAAAGTTAATTCTGTAAATAAATGGCAATATTTAAACATTGAACTCTTCAAATTTTACATCAATACAGATAAAAAGAGGCTTCCTAACTCCTCTCAGAGACGATACAAAACCGTTAAAACATAATAATTGGTAAGATAAGCAATAGAACTACCATTTAGCACACAGCAACGATCAACCTCTATAAGCTATTTAATTAACTTAACCGTATAAATACAGAATGCTGCCACAAACTGCTGAACTGGAAGACAACAATTTGGTGTCTTGGAGGTAGTTACTACTTAGAACCAAAAATTTCATTTCTTTTTGAATCTTAATTAGTAGTCATGTGAGCTTCAAGATACTGTGTTTCATATGAAATCATAGCCCATACCATCCTGCCAATAAGCGAGATAACAAAAGGAAATGGAATGAAATACAGGTAAGAATAAAGGAAGCAAAACTCTGGATTTGATTTGGGCTATAACGCACCAAATGAATATTCACCACAAAAAAGAACAAGAATCTGCCGTTGATATAGTTATAGGGAAATAGCGAAAATATATTGAAATGTCTAGAGTGTAAAAGTTAAGAAAATAGAAGTTCAAAGCAAAACTTAATAAATAATTTTATATAAATTCCATCACGCTATTCCACATAATTTGATTTTGTGAATTACATTAGTAATTTCTTTATGAATCAAAGATTAATCCCACCACAAAATCAAACCTAATGCATTTATTCTCTGGGAAAGAAATAAGCCGCCAACAAACTTGATCTAGAGAAAGCAATGATGAAAATAAAAAAAAAAGGGATCCGAGGTGAATTAGTAAAAATTTCTAGTTCAAGCCAGTCAAAAAATAGCATCATTCAAACCAGGCAGTTCACCAAAACTAAGGTGAAACTTTTAGTAAATATAATATCCAAGGTACAAATAAATCAAGTTTTAAGACTCAATACACCTATTATACAATAATAATATGCTTGATGAAAAAAAAAAATTAATATAACAACAAAACCAACCATAAATCATATTGTTCAAATTACAACATTAATATAGACTTAAGGAAGGACACAACAAATTGATTACTGTAACAATCTATCAAACTACGATGATAATTTATATCATGATTTTTCTCAAGCCAAAATGAAGATAAATAATACTCTTCGATCCGCAAATTGTATATAAAAATTTTTCGGTTAGTTTGAATCCTCAATAAGCATATGTAGAGAAGAAATAAAGTGGTATGACTACAAAGCTCTGTTGCTTGATCAAGAACTGTAAATGATAGGCTAAAAGCAAGATAGTGTTCTCCAATTATTGAAGTGGAGGGGGATGGCATTAGTTTTCTTGCGGCGATGTTTGTGCCTGAATTTTTCAAGCTGTGTATTCGACTTCGTAGAAATGTGGATCCAACGATATTTTTTCGATAAAGCACTATGCAAGTTAAGAAGAAGGTCATTTCAAACTAGCTACAATCACGAATGCTAATTGAAATTTATGAAAGGTCCCTTCAAATAGTCACTAGCAATACGAACGTGTTTAGAATCTCTAAGAACATTTTTATGGTCAAAGCACTTGGTTGAATTCCAAGCACAATCTCCAGTATAAATAACGTCATGAACAACAAATACAGCTTATGTTCAAGTTCAGGATCAATGCCATAATGTCTAAATTTTTAAGTCATTTGACACAACCTAAAAAAAAAAAATCAATTTATAGAACTGAAATGTATAATATGAAATGTTGAAAGAGACAAATAGAGTTAACATGTATGCATTAATATTCCACTTCAATTTTTTCATTCCACAATACATCAAGTACACAACCAGTTTTTCTTCTAAGATCCCATCCCAATCTAGTTGACCCACGCTTCAACCCTTAACTAATTTTCAAAATTTCTTTAACTGGTCCCATTTATTTTTCAGGTCCCTTTATCATATTCTCTTCTAGTTTTCTCAAAAAATTTCTTGATTAAATTCACCAGGTCTTTTTATCGAAGTTAATATTGGTCAATGCCAAACTTCAATCTCTCGTTAAACATAAAGTCACAATATACTCATCTTTTTCATCTTCTCTCTTTTCTATGATGCTCATAACCATCGTTTGGCTTACTACCAAACCCATTTAATATTTATAAATAGCTATATGATAAATAAATGCAAGGGTTGTGAATTTTTTTTTTGAAATGCTAACAGCCGAAAATGCAAGATAATTATTTACAATAGTATATAAATCTGCAATATATCTATATGAATCTTCCAAGGCTATTTAGTAATCAATAGCAGCTGCTTCTACAACAAAAAAATAAAAAACAACCTGAATCAAAAGACAATGCTAAATCTTTTTGAATATAAAAAACTAAACTTTGATCATCTTTGTTGTATATATGTAAAAGAAATATTATTATTATGAAAAATAATTATTGATTCTATTTTGTTTTTAAGAGAAATTGTTCTTGTCAATTATTCAGAATGAATCCTCATACCTATGAGAAATTAATGTTAAGCTTGGCTATGATAAATTATTGTTAAGCTTGGTTCCTTATTTTATCCTTACTGTGTGATATTAATCATCAGTGGACACATTAACCACAAGTCACAAATTTAGCAAAAAGCAATTTTGAGATTTGAATTGCAGAACGCTAAACAAAAGTCGTTACAAGTTTGAGATGGCAGTTGTTTTTTATGATGAAATATCAACTTAGCATTGTTGTTTTCATCTATGAGAAATTGAATACACTGTAGAACAAAAAAAAGTGTTAATAAAAGATAGACAAACCTAAGTGATGAAGTAGCAGCTTCAGATTTTTGGAAGTTAAAAATAGGAAAAGTTGGATAGCAGCTTTTGATTCATCTTGCTCTTTAGGGGAAATTTGGGGAAAGGGATGAGTTAAGAGAAAATTTGATTTTTCATCAGAGAAATTCTTAGTCTGAGTAAAACTTCACAATAATGAAGATATGCAGCGAAGAAAATATTTACTTGAAATAAATATATGGAGTCATCACAGATGAGGCGAAAGTCACGATCGAGATGAGCGAAAGTTCTGGACGGCACAATTGGATATAAGTCAAAGTATGTGCTTGTTCGAAATAAGTTGCCGGAGCTTACAGCCACCTCCAAGCAAACTCCCCACAATAAACTCTCTTCATGTGAGTCGCAGCAATTGTGCAGTTCGTGGAGAACGAGGATGGGATGGGATTGCGATGAGGAGCGACTGCCCCTTGAGATGGATCGACTCCGGATGCCGCAAACTAGATTCAAAATTTCAATGAGGGGAGCTAACGTCATGGACAAAAAAAGGGTGTCGAGTATCGCTGAAATGATCGACACACTCTCGCGCACGGGAAAGTGGGTCATTTAGTCATTTTTGTCCATCGAAACCACTAAAAGCAACGAATCTACAAGAGTATTGATAGGCTTCTGTAAACCGGGAATTCATTAGTAGGAATAGCCTTCAAATTAAGCCTCCACCAGAATACTTCAACCGTGGCCTAAGGTGGATCTTTTTAATCCATTTCCAATTGCCATCTTCCTCTACAAAATTAGCATTCCTACTTAAAATCAACCCAGATAAGGATTTACCCGATAGTTTGAACATCAATTCTAAATGATCCTCACAGCTATTGATATAAATAGAAATCATGGAAATAAGATCCACTAAATCCTATCCAAAGTAATTCTTAAGTTTTGGAACATCCCAGTTACCTTCAGCAATAAATTCATTAAGATTTCCAGAAATGTTGTCTAAGCAAGCAATAAAAGTAGGCCAGGTTTCAAACTTCTTGTTCAAAAGCCAGATATCATCATTTGTACTAATGCTAAGCCCATTAGCAATACTCCATCTTGCCACATTTTTCAAATGAGCAGCTCCTTTTAAGAGAATTTTCCAAGTAGAAGAGGAGGAGCTATTATATCTACAATTCAAGATATCCCTACCCTACCATACTTGGCAGATAAGGTTCTATTAAGAAGAGTAGATGGATTATTGATAAAATTCCAAGCAAATTTTGCCCTTAAGGGACCAACTCTTTGAGAAGAAGAAATAATACCTTGACCACCAAACACTTTGGGTCTACAAATAACATTCCAAGCAACATAATGAGCCCAAAATCACCTCCATGCTTTTGCCATAAAAAGTCTCTTCCCAATTTATCATTGTCATTTAATACTCCCATAGGAACTAGAGAATGAGTAGAAACAAATGTGGTAAGAGAGGAAAAAAAAGAAAATTTTAGGAGTAAAATCTTTCCAGCAAAAGAAATATATTTGTTGGCCCAATTATTAATTTTGCTTGAAGCCATTTCCAATAAGCTTTGAAAGTCCGCAAAAACCAATCTTTTCAAAGCAATTTTAATACCAAGGTAGCTCATCTCCTTAACCACTTTAAAATTCAAAAATCTGGAAATAGATTTTTTCTTTTTCGTCTTAACTGCTTTCCCGAACAGAATGGCAGATTTAAGGTGATTAACGGTTTGGCCAGACCAATTTCCATAATCCTTCAGAATTTTATTTATTATCTTTGCATCTTTAGTATTAGCTTTTGAAAAAACAATGATATCATCTACATACTGCAAAAGATTAATTCTCTCTGCATTAGAAGAGATTTTAATACCAATGTTCTTCCCTCTCTGAAAAAAAGTCTCCGAAAGTAATTAAGACCATAAAATAAAAAGATGGGGAGACAAAGGACAACCTTGTCTAAACCCACTTTCACCTTTAATCTAATTAGAGTTGCAACTATTTACCATAATAGAAAACTTCGGATGTCGAATACATTGTAAAAATAACTTACTGAAACAAGAGGGAAACATTAAAAAACTTCCCATGGTGGTCTTCCCGGGAACATTAAATAAAAAAAAAAAAAAAAAAAAAAAAAACATTTGATATTATGACGTCTATCCCATCGACTATA
Source organism: Dendrobium nobile (assembly GCA_022539455.1). NCBI lineage: Eukaryota > Viridiplantae > Streptophyta > Magnoliopsida > Asparagales > Orchidaceae > Dendrobium > Dendrobium nobile. Next base: position 35,905,762 of record CM039729.1, read on the forward strand.
ACTTCCCCCACAAGCAAATACGATTGACCCAAGGGCGCAGGAGCGAATTCTGTAAAAGGAACTTGTGGCGTCCGTCTTTGTCTTCGCCTAGGTTTCTTCAATGGATCCTCTCAGTTCACCGCGGCTCGGCCGACGGGCCAGGTACCCTCTTCCTCCGCACTTTCCCGATTCCAACTATTGTCCCCAACGTCATCCAACCTTCGCCTCTTTTGCACCTCATCCGGCGGCGCCAACCCGCCGGCGATTTCTCGGAACCACTCTTATGAATCGCGGCTTGTCCATCGTCCCGGTGATCTTTCTTGCTTTCCTTCCCCGCACCGTTCAAATCCCCCTGGATTTGATGATCGCCATCCTCCTTTCCCTAGGGTTTCTGATCGCGCCATCCATCGTGTCCCACCTGATGGCAAGCACATACTGCCCGAGCTTTGGGAGCGAGGCCGAGGTGGCTCTGTCGATAAACCTGGGATGTTTGATGAGGGTCCTGATCGGTTCAAGCCATATGACAGTTACTTTAAATTTGGAGATCCCGATCGAGCCCTAGTTGCCAGGAGAAGGCTGGAGTCCGAGCAAGATCGGTTCTTGGTGGATGATTCGGAATGGAAGAACCAGCGGCAGCTTCGGTTCTGGGATGAACGAGAAAGCCGTTACCGTGAACCGTTTCCCGAGCAACTGCCGCCAGAAGCTGTACCTTTGGCAGCAGCACCTCCGCCATTCCACTCTCCTAGAGGACTGGGTAGTTCTGGCTCGGTTAAAAATAGCGGTCGAGAGGATTCCTTTGTTTTTGTGCATCGGCATCGACCTAGTTCTCCACCTTCCTCTGGCCGTTCCTTTCCGAATACCAAAGTAGTTAAGAGCACTGGGGATATGGCAGCGTACTCCCAAGTTATTGGAAATGGACCTGGTTTAAACCGGTACAATCTATCTACAAGAAAAGGAACAGTTCCAGAGTTTTGGCTCCAGATCGTGGTTTTGGAGGGAGAAAGTACGTGGGGCATAATGCAATTAAGAAATCGGATCCAATTAATATTGCCAACGAAGATGGGTTTTGGAATGGTTATCAAATGGTAAGAAAAGCATCTAACATCTCAACTAATTATAGTAAGCATGGATTTGAAGAAGATTGCTACACAGGCTACAATGGTAAGATGAAGATGGCCAGTAATAGGGGTGTTAAATATAATGCACATTCGGCGAAGCGGCCTTTGCAGAAACCTAGTGCATTTGCTAGGATACAAAGTGGGTTATCTGTGTGGGAGAGGTTAGAGGAGAAACCATCGATATTGCCCACTCCTTGTTCTGCTCCAAGTTCCCTTCCTTCTCCTCCTGGAATATCAAATGAGACAGAGGCCAAAGCTAACATCATTGACCTCCCATTCAAATCAAATAATCTGTTATCAGAGTTTCTTAAATCCTTTTGTGCTGAGCCAAGCTCCATTGAAAAAGATCTTTTTGTAGAAAAGCCTAATACTAATAGAGTTACAGAGAAGAATGATATGACACAGAAAAGGGAAAAAGTGATAATTCCTATTAATTCAGGTTTACCAGGCTCTAGTGGAAACCAAAATAGAGTCATGAAGAAGAAAAAAAGAAGAATATGATACACATAAGGGAAAAGGTGGTAATTCCTATCGTTTCAACTTCACCTGGCTCTATTGCAAAGCAAGGAGTTAGAAAAGATTTTGCAAGCAGTCCTAGAAATATCTCAGAGCTCTCAGAAGCTAACAAAGCAGAATTATCTTCTTGTATGCCTGGGACCAAATCTATGCCCAGTGCTTGGACAAAGAAGGCCAAGAAAATGGTAATGGCTAAGAAGAGTGGAGCCAAAGAAGCAGCTAAGATGTCTAGTCAAGTGGATGGTTGCGTTAGTGAGATTCCTAGGATGGAGGATAGTATAGAGACTCCCAAGTTTGACGGTGTTATCAATTGTGCAAAGGAAATAAGTAATTGCAACCATAGTAGTGATACAAAAACTGAGCCTAGTGATAATAGCCATTTGCAGATTTATGAAAAGTTACAGATGATGCAAGCGACTCCAACTAATAATGTTAGTGCAAAAATTACTACCAAAGATGTTAATCAAGTACAAGATATTGTCATTGAGATCCTTGATGATAGTGGTGAAGAATCATTGGAGCTAGGGAAGAATATGGATAGGGAATGCAGTTCTTTGAATTTTGATGCGAATGTTTGTTTGCCACCTTCTGGGTACATCATAGATAATATTGATGCACAGAATTCCGTTATAAACATGGATGAAAATGGTGCTGCAAACTCAGTTAAACCAATTAAACCAAAATTGGAGGATGTGACAAACTCTCCTCTTCCGAAAATTGGGCAATTCATCTTATCCCCTGATAATTCTGCATCACCTGAATTGCTAGGTGCTGGAGAAGTTCTTGTCCCAGCTGGTTTCAGAACTTTCTACAGTGACACTTCTTGCGGCATTAGGACTGAAATAGATATTGAGAGAGAAGTAAAGCATCAGGAAGAAATGTTATTTACTACAGCTACCGAGGCACTTGAAGTTCCTGGAAATTATGCCTGTTCACAGCCATATATTCAGGATCTCCAAGCTCCTTCATTTTCAGAGATCAGTAATTCAGCTCCAGAGCTGAAATTTCAGAGTGAGGGAACTATTAAAGAAAATAATATGCAGCCTCAAGCTGTCTCTAATATGACCTTTAATGACAGCTTGGATGCTCTTACGATTGATTTCTGCAGCAAAAGTATAGGACAAGCTTTACTTTTGGGACCCATGAAAATGGACTCTCCTGCCTCACGTTCTGAAAATTTATCGCTTTTACACCTAGAGCCATCTGCGAGTATGAATTTTAATAACAGTGCATATAGTGGCAATATAAATGAAGAACACGGAGGTAGGGGTGAGGGTTTTATGAGTTCTATGGTATCCAGTGCTTCTGAACCTGGCCATGAATTAGGTAAAACCATTAACAGTCGGTTAATGTCTGGGAAGGCACAACCCTTACCAAACCTTGAAAAAAAACAAGTAATTCCAAGGCCAAAATTAAAGGATAAAGATCTCTCATGTAAAAGAACTTTACCTCATGCTGATGTTTCGAGATTTATCTCAAACAGGCTGAATTGTTCTGTTTCACTCAAAGACACTGCTCGTGCTAGTCAAACTGGGAGGCATAGGACATGGCTTCGTGCTAGTTATCCTTTAAATTCTGAGAAAAATCTAAAACTCGGAGGGATTTTAAGTAAACAAGTGCCTAAAAAGATAGGAAAGATTCAGAATTCTTCATATTTTCGTAAAGGTAATAGTCTTATACGGAAACTAGCTGCTGAGCCTCCTGCGCTCCTTTCTACTGTTGGTACCTCAAATAGAAAATTTAAATCCATCACAGAGAGTAGTGCGAGAGAAATTAGTAGTGAATGCCCGGATAATGCAACACCTTATACTCTATTTGAAAGACCAAAAACGCCTCCTTTACCTCCCGTTTCCAAGTTGTCTGGTTGCACCATGAATTCTCATAAAGATTTTCCTCAACTTATAACAACGGACAGAAGCCCTGAATCTGACACAGATCAGGGAAATCAACATGATGGTCAATCTACCGGCTTACTTGCTGGTAATTTGGAGAGCCAGGATGCTGCAAGTTGTAAAACAGCTGAGATTGTCAATGCAAAGAGGGTAACATATGTCAAACGCAAAATGAACCAGTTGGTTGCTGCACAAGAGCCTGAACTTGGTGATTCCTCTAGGTTTCTTATGGAGAGATGTCAGTTGCCTGCACATCATCCTATGGAGAGGTCAAAGATGCTGCCCATTTCATCATCATATCTTTACTACAGAAGTAAAAGGAATCAGCTTATTCGGAATGCAACCTCGTCTGATAGCAACCTAACTGGAATTTCAGCTGGTAATACAAATTCAGTTGATTCCCTTAAAGAAGGAAACACGCTTCCTTACAAGAAGAGGCTCGATGATGGTTTGTATTTCTTTATCTTTATTATATAAAACAATATGGTGTATTCTTATCTTGATTTTACTAACACTTATGGTTTTGATTGTCTGCAATTCTATGCATGAAAAAAAGTTTTCTTAGATTTTAATCAAGACTTCAGCTGAAAGCAATAGATCTGAATCCAGATTTCAGCTGAAAGTTATCAAACATTAAAAAAAGAAATACTTGCTAAAACTATGCTTATTTAGAAATAGATCTTACATATTTTTATTGCATCAGATGTGTATGCTCTTTTTGGGCTTCCTTCTACTTGTATATGGCTAATTTTGGGTTTAGCAATCACCTAGAGTTTCTCGCTGCAATTGGTACTTCCAAATGTCCGTGTTTTGTAGACTAGAAAAAAGCATGGGTTCTCGCTTGCTTTATGGTAGCAAGTTTTTGGCAGGTGTTGGATAATGAGATATTTGCACTTGTTTTAAAATCCTTTATATGTAAAGTTGTTTTCCTATCCAATTCTTCTCCTCTTTCCTCAACTTCAGCATTTTTCTTTCTTCAATTTCAGCTTTTCCAGTTTGAATCTTTCCATTTCATAGCATTTAGGTTGATATGTACCAGCTTCTATGCTTGATCCTTATGGCCATACTCTTAAAATAGGTTCATTGCTGTTCTTTTTATCAGAATCGCCAAAATTTTGTTTTTCTGCTTAGATTTTCCTACCATAAACCTTTGAATCAAGGAAATACTCCTTAACTTTATTGGTTTGCTGGTGTGCTTGTGAAGAACGTGATAAACTAAAACATTAAAGCTTAATAGCCTTTAAAAGTAATTTTTTACTTTGTGGGGTGTTAAGATAGGTTAACGGGTTGAGTTCCGGTCCTATTTGAAATTGACCTAAACCTTGTGCAGTTAACGGTTAAGTTCCGGTTCTTAATAGGTGTATGATGACCCTAACTACATACGTTCATATTTTATCCCTTTTTCTTGTCATGCAAATTCAAATAATTGTGATTCTTAGGTTTTCATGCACCTCTATTGACGTGGCCATGCAATCTGATTTTTCCATCAATTTACCGCAACAAATGTACCAAAGCTCCATTATCTTTTAGGTATATTTGCTTCCACAGATTGTGCTTTGACATTTTCCATGAACTGTGAGGTATTCTCTTCACTTCGGTCATTGAATTGCTTATATGATATCCATTAACTAAATCACTTATTGATGTGATTGTTCAATTAGCAAATTTGGACCATATAAAATTTTGGAAGTAGTCTTTGGCCGAATCCACTTTCATGAGCAAACTTCTGAATTCATTCATCAGTAGCATCTCTCTTATATGGGGATGCATTTTAAAATTTAATCGTGAAATATTGAGCTGAAACAGAATACGTGTTAATATATCCTTTTCTGAGCTTGAACTTCTGGATGAAGTTTTAGCTTAATGACCAAGCTAGGTAAATCCGCAATGGCACTCTTCACAGGACATGGTAGTTAAGCATACTTTGTGTTTATTGATTGATATTTCGTCGCTTTGGTTCAACAAAATTCATTCAACCGTAAGTTTGAGTTTGGTGGTGATTAATGTTATTTTGTTTAGGGTGAAGTCCTAACTGACATGATGGGACGAGCAATGTTTAAAATTGTGCATGTAGGTATTGTGGTGTTTTTCATCCGTGAGGTAAGACATAAGTCTCAAGGCATTTTGAGGCATAAGCTTTAATATTCAAAAATTACGTAAAGTGAAAATGAAGGTTAAAAGTGATTTTTTGTATGATAACCAAATAATATATTAATATTTTATTGAACTATGAAATAATAATTTGACATATATATATGAAATCAAAAATTGTACGAGATGTAAAGTGACAAGTGATATATTGCGTGAGATAGAAATGCTAACATCACAATACATAATAACATAAAATATATTACATAAAAGTATCATATAACATTAAGTTTAACTCCAAATTCATTCTTTTTTCCATACTTATTCATATTTAATTTCTAAAGAAAACAATAATAGTATAACAATAACTCAAAAGTCATTTGCATTGTCATTACTAAGGTGGTATTCGTTTGAGTCATAATAACGATTTACTTTCTCTCCTACCTCTTCACTTGTACAGTCCAATGTCTCCCAATCTATTTATTCTTCATCAATTTGGATTATTTTTCTCTTCCCTAAATATTTGTTATCAATATAAAGATGAAAAATAATACTCCAAATTAAAGAAACTTAAAAAAATTAAAATTATTCTCTATATATATTTTCTTTTTAATTCTTTTTGTTGATTACTTGTGATTGATGCATATGCTTTGCTTCTATTATCATAAAAAAGTCAATGTTCAAATCTTCTTGTAATTCAGATGATGATACTGCCAATTCATCATGCATAAACACTAATCATCGATGTCATAACCTCACAAAGGAAAGGAATCTCATCATCCTTCAACCTTATTTTCAAGTATCTGTCCTTTAGTCTCTTGTTGTACATCATGATGTACACCCAAGAACTCATCCTGAAGGTTGACAAACTATTTCTCCTATTCTTATGCACTCAATTATATCTGCTCCAGTTGCATTCACATTTAGATAAAAAATACTTTAGTCCTAAAACCTTAGTAGTGAAAAGTTGTAGTTGTGAGTGTCATTATCAAATTATATCCACCACTCAACCGAGGTATAAAAAATGAGTATAATAAGTAGAACTATAACATGAATCATTTTGTTATATAATTTTTTTTCCAGTAAAAAAAAAAAAACTCAAATTACCTAGATATCTCTTTGAAACTATGTCTTCCGCCTCCTGCAATCCAATGAACACCTCCTTATTCTTGATGTCCCAAATTTTCTTATAATTGCCTCAATATTTCATTTTTTGAAAATTTTCTAATTAGTGTCAAAACTTAAAAATAATTATATATAATTTTGCTTATATTTTTTATTTTGGTTAGTGTATTCTTATGTTTTGGTAGTTCCCCAAATTTTTCAAGGATCAAATCTATGTAATATGCATCACAGGGAGTTCACTATAAGTGTTTCCCCTTTACCATAAATTTTACACTTATAGCCCTATAAGTACCAACAAGCCTTGAGCTCAAGATCGAGATTAAACTTGAGCTCGTTTATTAAATGAGCTTGAGCTCGAGTTTGAGCTTGACAAGGCTCAACTCTTGAGCTTGCGAGCTGACTCGCAATAGTTGTTAGGAATTTTTTTTGATAAAAAATTAAAATTTTCATTGTTTACCTGGAAAAAAGCTTCAATAAGTTACAACTTTCAAATAGAGGAGTAAATAAAGGTGCAATATGTTGCCTTTTTTTTAATATACAAAGGTGTTGTATGTTGTAACTTTTTTTAAAAAATAAATATAAAAACTATAACAATATTACCAAGGAAGAAAAAGTTATAGCTTTCATTTATTATTCCTAGAAACTTTTGTTCAAGGCATCTTCTCCTGAGAAAAAGCTGCAACAATTACAAGCCATTCTCTCAAGTGGTGATTATCACCTCTTCCTACATTTTTGCAGCAACCTCGCAAGTTGGATCGTGAGCCTGTCTTTATTGCCTTTATTGCCTCAAGTTGAGCTTGAGCACACACTTTGAACTCAACTCGAGCTCACGATTTGGCCGATTAGTCGAGTTGAAGTTAGGCATGACTCAAGCTCGATTTGACTCATTTACACCCCTAATTTCAACCCTTGCTCATAGGCTCCAATGGAACAAATAATGTTATAGTAAATATGGGAGGTTGCAACATTAAAAGCGATAGCATTCTCATAAAAAAATCTCCTTATATCAATCCATTCTTGTGTCTGTGCCTCTCTAGCAGTCTTTAGGGACAACTTCTGTGATACAGAAGACCTAGCACCATATCTATCCTCCACCGGATTTGTCATACAGTGATCTATGGGACCCCTTGAACACCTACAAGACATGGGTTGCAATGAGGTTGCAAGTTCCCACCAATTCACTCGCTCCTGTAATACGAGCCAACATCAACTTTGTCATCAAACTATTGCTGTATTGGATGCTTCAACATTGCTGACTTATTCATGCATGCTTTAATTCCCACATTCACTGGATCAAACACTTTGGCACATGTTACATGACCTTTTACCACCTTCTCACAATTATTATATTTCAAGTAAACATACGTCTTATCGTCGCTTCCTACTTGACTTCTATAATTCCATGCATGGTTGTCCTGATAACCCGATGTGATTTTATTCTTGTCTACCTGACAAAATTTTTCCTTGCTCGAACCATCGTTCCTAAAACCCTACAATAGGAAGTTGAGAACAACAAAATATTTAAAAGAAAATAAGGTAAAAAAAGGATTTGAAAAAAATTGAAACAAAATGTAAATTAAATATAATAATCACATTGATCTACTGGAATTGGGTAAAAAGGTTTAAAAAATTAGGGTTGAAAAATTGAAACAAAATGTAAATTAATAATGTAAATTAATAATCAAATTATCCAGTGAAATTAGGGTCACACAAAAAAAAAAGAAAGGATTACGAACCATAAAAATTTTTAAGAACAAAATTTTGAGAAGGGTTCAAGAATACTTGGGGAGAAAGAAAACTTACTTTAGGTAGAGGATGAAGGGGTGATGGTGTGCAACTCCCAAGCATTCGTCGGCGGTGGTGGTGGGCTGGAGGTAGGGAGCTCGTGATACTAGAGCATTCTGCATTAGTTTGGGCCTTTGGGGGCGTGAATACAATGTTATGTCTCTTGATCTACATTAAGAAGGAGAAGACACCTTTTGAGTTGGTGCGGATTTCTTAAGAAAGAAGAAAGACTAGAGAGGGATAAATTATAAATTATTCATTTTATAATCTTTTCTTACAAGAGGAGGTGCATTTATAATACTTTGGTAGACCAAGTTTATAATATAGAATCGGTCTATCTAAAACAAACTAAAAATATAATAAATGAAATAGATTAGTGATTAATTACATATGTAAATACTTTATTTGGCTAAAAATATATTGTTGATGTATAACAATCCCATCTTCACATAAAACAACATTCTCCCTAAGGTGAGAAAAAGAAAAGATGAAGAGAGGGCAACAAAATTTCCCATGTGGCAGCATCCAGAAATTTAATTTTCATTGCAAGAAAACTTGAAAGCGAAGTTGTAAAAAGGTAGAAGGGGAAAAGGCATAAGGAGAAATTTATAGTGACCGTCATGAATTGTTTTATGACATTTTTAGAGTGTATCCTAACTTGTTGAGAGATAGAAGAAAAATGAAGTTTGGAAAAAAAAGCTTTATGTAATTCATCGAATAATTAATGTATTATTGGAATATGAAATTTATCTTGAATGGTGAGTATATTAAGGGTGGTAGAATAATGCCAAAATGCCGAGTACCATCATGTTTTTGAACTAGCTATATTAGAATAGAAAAAAGATGGGATTATAACAAATTAGGTCGGAGTGAAGCATTTCAAAAACTAATTGTTCTATAACATCCTTTTGAAAATGTGGAGAATGATAAGGACGAATGTTAATTGGTTGAGATAAGGATGGAAGATGAATACGATGTTCAATGGTACGAGGTTGATTTAAATCTTGTAGTGGCTGAAACAAATGTTGAGATTGTTTGAGTAAGATAGAATTGAATAATAGTAGATGATGTGTAAAGAAAAGATAAACTTGTCAGAGAAGGTGGCGGCTATAGAGAAGAGATTCATCCGGCGAAACCAAGGATGTCGGCGGAAGAGAAAGTATCTTAATGGAGTGGAATATGTGGATGGTCAATGCACAAACTATTAAGTCTCTTCTTTATGGAATCTATGAAAGCATGAATTTGTTGAAGGGATGAGCCAATGGAAGTAAAATGAATATCGGTTTATTGTAGAGTTTTTTGTATTTAGGAGAATTATAATTCTCGATTTGTTTGCATTACCCCGGCTTTCACCAACTCAGTGCTTTTCATATTGTGAGTTCTTTGGGGGGCTGCTGGTGTATGATTTTTTTAAAGAAGCACTACTGTTCTTGAAAACTGGTTCTTGTAGCTGATTGTGAATGAGAAAATACAAATGGAAGACTGTAATTTCTAGATTCTTGATTGCGGATGGAATAATGATGGAACTGCCGTTGATTCTGTTCTGCAGAAAACAGATGGACTGCCAGCCAACCGAGGGTTGCTGCTATTGATCAAAGGTAAATGGTATGTGGAGAACATACGGTGAAGAGGAATGTCCCGTTGCTGCTGTTGGTTGAAGGAAGACGGCTGAAGGAAAAAGGCTGGTTGAATTTTGTTGTTATTGGTTGAAGGAAATGTTGGAAGAAAACTGTTGTTGGCTTAATGCAAGTTTGAATGCAGGGCTGAAAAGAAGGGATATTTGCTACTGGAAAGAACTGCTTAATGTTTGCAAGGCATCTGACTTCTTTATGCTTTATTGTATAGAACAAAGTTGTTCCAACGTAGATGGAGGGAAGGAAGTTGCATATGGTAGATTGTAAGGAGATGGAACCTGTGGCTGTATGAAAAACTACAGCTATTCTTGAAGATAGAATGACGGCAAGATGTTGGACTGATTGGCTGAGGTTGGAGATGTGATAAAACTGTGGCTGCTTGGGATGTTTGCGGTTGAATGTGGTGTTGTGACAGGAAGGAGCGGCTGAAGGAGAATGACCTTATGGTAAGGTGAAAGAGGTGTGGTGGAGAGGGAAAGAATCTTGCTGGCGACTGAAGAAGGGTTGGCGGTGGAAAACAACTTGCAGGCTACTGTGGAGGAATTTTTATTGCCTCAGGTTACCTGCGTAGAGATACATCAGGTAGCCTATAATATATCGTCACGTGTTCTTACTTTTTACCGCGCGACCCGACGACCCAACCCGAAACGAATCCGGGATTACTATGTTCGCGTATTGCTCGGTATTTGCTCGGTATTGCTAGGTACTACTCGGTATTTGCTCGGTACTACTCGGTATTTGCTCGGTATTTTCATCAACGACTGGGAACCTTGAAGAGAAAGTGATCAAGCCGCTCCTGCGCGTTGAGGAATGCCGCGTGGACTCGTCGCCGGGCGGCGACAATATCAAGGCTCTGAGACGCCACTGCGTTGAGCTCTTCACTCACGCCTTCGATTGCACGCCGCTCGGTGGCGATCCTGACGACGGTTTTGTGTCTCACACCCCGAAGTAGCAAAAACCTGCAACGGCGTTGTGAGATCGGAGTACCGGCGTCGGCGTTGTGAGATCGGAGTACCGGCGTTGATGTCTCGACGCCACCGGCTTCTCACGCTGCCTGGCGAGACTCGCATCTGAAGCTCCGTCCCGAACTCAAGCGACGAAATGCCGCATGTAGATGTGTGAGTTTAGTGCGACAGGAGCACCATTTGTCTTGATTTTTGATTCACATCAAGAAGTGGAATGCACCTTTTAAGTAGGTGTGCACTCCTTAAGGAGGAAGAAGGGGAAGAAGAAAGATTAGAGAGTGAGAAACAAGAAGTCATTTATTCGACAATTTTTTCTTATAATAGATGTATTTATAATATTTGGGTAGACCACGTTTATAATATAGAACCAATATACCTAAAATAAACTAATAACAATAATAACAACATCAACATCAAGCCTTTATCCCACTACGTGGGGTCGGCTACAGGAATTCTTTTTCTCCGTTATATCCTGTTAAAAGTTAAATTTCCATTTAAATCTAATAAAGAAATATCTTTTCTAATATTTTCTAACTAAGTCTTTTAGGTCTATCTCTACCTTTCTTAACATAAGTCAAATCTATTTGTGTGACCAAACTATTTAAGGCGACTCTTTCTAATCTTATCTTCCATTAGAACTTTTCCAACCTTTTCACGTATATGTTCATTTCATATCCTATCTTTACTAGTAAAGAAACTTATCCACCTGGGCATCCTCATCTCTGCAACACTTAACTTAATATTATGGTTCTCTTTTAATGTCCAACATTCTGCCTCATAAAGCATTGTAGGTCTCACTACCATATTATATAATTTTTCTTTAAATTTGAGAGGGATTTTTCTATCACACAATAAGCCCATTGCATTCCTCCACTTCAACTATCCAACTTGCATTCTACTAATAATATCCCCATCTATTTCATCATCACTCTTAATAATAAACCTAAGATATCTAAAATTTGTACTCTTATTAATAACTTGATCACCTAAAGTCACAATCCCCTACTAGATTTATTATTACTAAAATTATACTCCATATATTCAGTTTTAGATCTACTCAAATGAAAGCCTTTAGACTCTAAGGCTGTCCTCCATAATTCAAGTTTACCTTCAACTCCCTCTCTTGTCTTATCAACAAGAAGAATATCATCAGTAAAAAGAATACATCGAGGTGCAACCTCTTGCAAATGTCTAGTGAGAACATCGATGACTAAAGCAAAAAGATATGGGCTTTGATCCCTGATGTAATTGATGAGGACATCGTCAGCATTTTCGACGCCGGAGATCGACGGCCACGAGCATGACTTGTATTTTGTCATTTTATGTAGTAGCGTATTTTATTTTGATGTTTTTCCGCTTTTGCCCTTATGGGCATTTAGTCGCTTATGTAGCCCGGAAGGGCATTTGTGTCATTTCTTATCTTTTCATTTTGGCCTATTTATATGAGGCCTCATGCATTGTAATTTCAGTTTTTGAGGAAATGAAAATTTGCCACTTATGATCTCTTTGTGAGTTCCCCTCCTCGATCTCTTAGTGAGTTCGTAGGAAAAACTAGATCTCTTTGTGAGTTATAGGTTTTCTTGTTTTTTTTATTTTTTTTCTTTAGTTATCTTGATCAATTCGTGTTGTGGAGATTTGGATTGAAGACACTAGTGGGAGATTGGATTTTCATGTTTTAGATCCCGAGAATTTCCCCCACACTCTACCCTCCCTTGCTCTTGCCGCCGCCCCCTCCCTGGATTGCCCAGGCTGCCGGCCAGCAGCCCGCTGTCGGCCAACAGCCAGCCGCCGGACCACCCTGCCGCCGGCCAGATTTTGGCCGGCCTCCCCTTTCCCTCTGTGTGGCATCTTGTTTGAAATATTTCCTAATTGGGAGACTCATCATTTGGGGAAAATTATTTTAGACTATTTGAAATTCAAAATTTGAAATTCAAAATTTGAATTTCAAATAGTTTCCTAAAATTGAAATCTATATTAGGAAAGTCTTGAATGTCATTCAATTTTAAATTTCAAATTGGATGGGATGACATTATTCTCTCCTTAAACAATAGTGGCCAATTTGGAAGTTGTTCTATACTTTCCCCCAATCCCCTCTCCCTCTTTATGCCACCGGCCATGCTAGGGAGGAAGCCCAATTAATGCTAATTCAATGCATTAATTACAATTGATTTGAAGTTTGAATTTTCATAACCCCTTCTCCCTCTCTCTCTATGCCGCCGGCCATGCATGGATGGAATTCCATGTAATGCACAATCAAGGCATTGATTACAATCCAAATGAATTCAAATTTCCCAATTAATTCCTCTGTGGAATTCTTTCCAAAAGCCAAGCCATATTTTGGGAAACAATTCACGTGTTCCCTCCCTCCTTAATCTTGTCCAAAATCAGACTTTTAATTTTGGAAAGGAAATCCTGCCTTCTAATCTCCCACCGCCTCCTCTCAATACTCTTCCCACGTTTCCTTCCTTTCCTGGAAACTTCACGTGGCTGTCCAAATGTCTGGGCATAAGTGGCACGTTGTCTAGCACATCCCAGATTTTCTTCTTGCTGCCTTTCACCCCAGCAAAGGGAAATCAACAATTTTGGCTGCCGTGAATCCTCCTGTTGCTATCCACAGCCTTCTTATGGTTGCTGCTCAGATTTCCTAAGTCATAACGTTGCTGTCCAGAAGAATTCCAGCAGTAAAAACAGCTGACCTGCTGCCCACATATCCTGGTTGCTCTCGAAGTTGCCAAACTGCTGTTCACGGACAGCTAGGAGTTGTGTGCTGCTGCCCGCCATCTTGCAAGCATCCAAACATTCGCATCAGAGCTCTGTATTGCCTTTCCATTGGATTTCAGACTATGAGTGTTGGCTGTCCTCCACCCAGAAACTGCCAGACTATTGTATCAGGGGACGACCGTCATCCGCCACCACTCCGGCCACCTATCCAAGAACGACGATCTTAGGCTCTTTCTTCCTCGGAGTGACCTCGGTTCTAATGTGGAGATTCTTCTTCCGCTAAAGCCCAGACTAGTTGAGCGTAGGGGCTCCAAAGGTGAAAGTTCTCTTTATTAAATCGTGGATTCTTGTTTATCGTCCTAGCGTACAATTACTCTTTGCGTTCTCTTGAATTGTTTGGTTAATCGGTTTCCTTCTTCTTTGCCTAAGCAAGTTAAAAACTGAGAACTACAAGTATCAATCGTTGCTATAAGTGATAATTTTATTTTGGATTATTTTGTTAAAATTGCTCTCTTTAATTTCTTAAAGTAACTCCATCTCAATGTTTGTTTCACATCATCTTGGTATCAAAGCCAGGTTAAGCATGCACGACATGTTTAGAAAAACATCCTATGGTATAGCCTTTCATATTAGTTTAAAACGTGCATGCATATCATTGCGTCGTTAAGTTTTCGTCACTGTTTTCCCTGCTGTAATCACATTTCCTGCACTCGTTCATTGGCATTTAGGTCGTCTTAACTAATGTCTAGGTGCTGTCTTTGAGTCCGTAGTGTTTCTAACTGCTTAGGACTTAGACCCGTGTTTCTTTGCTGTTGTCCTCTTGATTCCAGCAACTGCAGGCATCATTTAGGAGAGCTTGAAGGTGTTGTTTAAGTGCTGTCCTCACCTTAAGACCTTCCTTAAGCACTTAGAAAACTTCAGCTTTGGTTAAACTTGCTGCCCCGATTTTTCCTGCACCTAGTAGTATCCTTTTGGAGGGATTTTAAGTGGAGATACCCTGCTGTCCCCACTCCAAATTCCACCATAGATGCTTAGGGAACATCGATCTTCATATTAGTTTGCTGTCTTGAACTTCCCTTCTGCTGGTGGTACCCTTTTAGGGAGCAAATCTCTGTGATTACTTGCTGTCCACACTCTACCACCCACTCTAAACACTTAGACAACTTACACCTTTGTGCTAGGTTGCTGCCCACAGCATTCCAGCAGCATATAGAGGCCTTAGGACCATCTTACCCTAGTGTTTAGGTGCTGCCCATATCCCAAAATCCATCCTATACACCTAAGCTTCTTCACCAACTGTTGTGGTTTGATGTCCAAACGTTTGCTGCACCCAATAGTGAGTCTAAGTGAGCCTAACTTGGTTTCTAAGTGATGTCTCATACGCCCTTTCTTCTTTAAACTTCACTTAGCAGTTTCAAATGGACTCGATAGGATTTCAAAAGAGATTAGACGACCTAGTTAGTCTTGTAGGCTCGCTAACGAAAACCACAAATGAGGAACTTGTTGACTCTCCCCACTCTAGGTACGTGTCCCAGTCGGTCAATCATGTTAGTCGGAGAATGCCCCACTCAACTTATCAACCTAGACCTGATCCTGAGCAGCAAAGACCTCACTTAGAGTCACCTTACCGTTTACCCACTTTTGATGGTTCTTCGGACCCTTACTACTTTAGGGAATGGGCTAGACAACTAGATGACTATTTTGAATCATGTCATATCTCTGAACCCAACCAGGTTAGCATCGCTAGGTCTCACATTAAAGGTCGAGCTCTTCAATTTTGGATGAAATTGGAAGATCATAAAGAGTCTCGCGGTGAGTACCCTAATTGGAAAGACATGAGGCGAGATCTTAATTTAAAATACCGACTCTCTACTAGTGACCGTCATCTAGAGCATCACCCTATCTCCTTTGGTAGGGCAAACCATGGACATCACTATAATCGAAACCAACCTTCCTTTAATAACATCAGGGCTGCTGCCCCACCCTGTAGGTCTTCACCTAACCTTAATGGCCGATCCTCTATTAGATCTTCTGATAGATCGACCTCTTATGGCTCCCCACTTGGACCAACTTTTAGTCATCCCAGTCAACCTTTAGCCTCCCCAATCATTGACCCTGCAAGTGTGATTAACAAGAAAAAGTCCTCTGAACCTAAAATTGAGTGCATCCATTTTGTGGATGCTAATGATATTAATGATAACAATGGCTTCTTTGAGGATGAAACTGAAGTGATTGAATTAGACCCCCTGCCGGACTTAAACCCTGATTTAGGAGGTCTAGAACCTTTTAACCTCGAGACCTTAGCCCCTCTTGAGACTAATATCATTAACGATATCCCTTTGGATAAGGTCTGCCTAGACAATATTGATTTGATCCCGAAAGAGATTGATCTGACCTTGAACACAATGAAATTAAAATTGGAAGATTCTAATTTAATTACTGAGATGAATTCGGATAACTCTGATTTAATTTTGGATAGTTCTGATGGCGACTTAGCTAATCTCAAGTTGAATGTAAGTCAATCGAATTTGTCACATGATTCAAGTGAAACGCAACCTACGGATCTTAGGATTGAAACCAAACCTGATTTTACTTTGGAAGACAGTACCTTGAGTCTGAAATCCTTTGAGCCTAATTTGAATAATGAGCCTCCTTTTGTTTCATTAGAATCTAACTTTGGAGCTGCTCCTTTGAATTTAAATTTGACTACGTGTGTCATTCCAGACTTCTCTCTTACTGTTGTACCCAGAGATGTCCTAGGAACTTTTTCCCATCTTATAAGTCCCATGCCGGCCGATGAATCTTTGGGATATCCCCTTATGGATGTGAGTCAGGACCAATCATCTTATTTTATTCCTGATTCCTACTTTTTGCCCGTTATAGCCTCGCCCTATCATGATGAGGACCATCTCTATCCTAGTTGGATTAATCTGTTCAATTACACTACTCCCACTAGGAGACTACCTACGAGTTTAACTGAGACTTCCCATAGAAGTACCCTGGTAGTTAAGAACGTCTTCATCACTCCTCCTACACTAGTTCCCTTAGATCGAACACTTTAGACCTCTTTTGTGACTCGTCCATCTATCCTAGCATCGTGTTCGTGTGAGTTAGTATGTTGTGTGAGTGTTGTAGTCTGTTATCTTCCTATTTTGTTTGTTGTTTTAAACTTTTGTAAGCTCATGTGTCTTGTCATTCATCATGCACACCCGATCTCTTGCATTTGCATATGCATTTCACCTTCAGGAGTTACTCATCGAAATTAAAAGAAAAATTGAACAAAATAACATCCATCTTAAAATTATTGTTGATAACAAAAGATGGTCCAAAGAATTCAAAATTGGAGACTTTGTGATGGTACGAGAAGCTGCATGCTCGAAACACCGAACATTTTAAGGAAATCTCAAAGGTTAATAGTAATGCCTACGTACTGGACCTCTCTTGAGGCTTTAACATGAATCCTACATTTAATATAGAAGACCTGTTAGCCTTTGAAGGACCCGAATCTTAACCTCAAAATCCACTCTTTAAATTAGCCTTGTGTGACCCCACCTGGTGAGATCCCCCAGCCTAGCTCCACTCCCCAACTTACCCTACTCACATATAGCGGAGAAGGTCGAAGCAATACTAGATGATGAGGTCATTTCCCCAAAGGAAAGTGGGCGCCAAAGATACCGAGTTCATTGGAAAGGGACACCGGAGGTAGAGGATACTTGGATTGATAGGGACGAGCTACAGAGCCTAGACCCAGATCTACTAGAGTTGTACGAGGGCTCCATAGATATTTACTCGACGGGGTCAAGTTTTCTCCCACCTGGGGAGAATGATGAGGACATCGTCAGCATTTTCGACGCTGGAGATCGACGGCCACGAGCATGACTTGTATTTTGTCATTTTATGTAGTAGCATATTTTATTTTGATGTTTTTCCGCTTTTGCCCTTATGGGCATTTAGTCGCTTATATAGCCCGGAAGGGCATTTGTGTTATTTCTTATCTTTTCATTTTGGCCTATTTATATGAGGCCTCATGCATTGTAATTTCAGTTTTTGAGGAAATGAAAATTTGCCACTTATGATCTCTTTGTGAGTTCCCCTCTTCGATCTCTTAGTGAGTTCGTAGGAAAAACTAGATCTCTTTGTGAGTTCTAGGTTTTCTTGTTTTTTTTCATTTTTTTTCTTTAGTTATCTTGATCAATTCGTGTTGTGGAGATTTGGATTGAAGACACTAGTGGGAGATTGGATTTTCATGTTTTAGATCCCGAGAATTTCCCCCACACTCTCCCCTCCTTTGCTCTTGCCGCCGCCCCCTCCTTGGATTGCCTAGGCCGCCGGCCAGCAGCCCGCCGTCGGCCAACAGCCAGCCGCCGGATCACCCTGCCGTCGGCCAGATTTTGGCCGGCCTCCCCTTTCCCTCTGTGTGGTATCTTGTTTGAAATATTTCCTAATTGGGAGACTCATCATTTGGGGAAAATTATTTTAGACCATTTGAAATTCAAAATTTGAATTTCAAATAGTTTCCTAAAATAGAAATCTATATTAGGAAAGTCTTGAATGTCATTCAATTTTAAATTTCAAATTGGATGGGATGACATTATTCTCTCCTTAAACAATAGTGGCCATTTTGGAAGTTGTTCTATACTTTCCCCCAATCCCCTCTCCCTCTTTATGCCACCGACCATGCTAGGGAGGAAGCCCAATTAATGCTAATTCAATGCATTAATTACAATTGATTTGAAGTTTGAATTTTCATAACCCCTTCTCCCTCTCTCTCTCTATGCCGCCGGCCATGCATGGATGGAATTCCATGTAATGCACAATCAAGGCATTGATTACAATCCAAATGAATTCAAATTTCCCAATTAATTCCTCTGTGGAATTCTTTCCAAAAGCCAAGCCATATTTTGGGAAACAATTCACGTGTTCCCTCCCTCCTTAATCTTGTCCAAAATCAGACTTTTAATTTTGGAAAGGAAATCCTGCCTTCTAATCTCCCACCGCCTCCTCTCAATACTCTTCCCACGTTTCCTTCCTTTCCTGGAAACTTCACGTGGCTGTCCAAATGTCTGGGCATAAGTGGCACGTTGTCTAGCACATCCCAGATTTTCTTCTTGCTGCCTTTCACCCCAGCAAAGGGAAATCAACAATTTTGGCTGCCGTGAATCCTCTTGTTGCTGTCCACAGCCTTCTTATGGTTGCTGCTCAGATTTCCTAAGTCATAACGTTGCTGTCCAGAAGAATTCCAGCAGTAAAAACAGCTGATCTGCTGCCCACATATCCTGGTTGCCCTCGAAGTTGCCAAACTGCTGTTCACGGACAGCTAGGAGTGGTGTGTTGCTGCCCGCCATCTTGCAAGCATCCAAACATTTGCATCAGAGCTCTGTATTGCCTTTCCATTGGATTTCAGACTATGAGTGTTGGCTGTCCTCCACCCAGAAATTGCCAGACTATTGTATCAGGGGACGACTGTCATCCGCCACCACTCCGGCCACCTATCCAAGAACGACGATCTTAGGCTCCTTCTTCCTCGGAGTGACCTCGGTTCTAATGTGGAGATTCTTCTTCCGCTAAAGCCCAGACTAGTTGAGCGTAGGGGCTCCAAAGGTGAAAGTTCTCTTTATTAAATCGTGGATTCTTGTTTATCGTCGTAGCGTACAATTACTCTTTGCGTTCTCTTGAATTGTTTGGTTAATCGGTTTCGCTCTTCTTTGCCTAAGCAAGTTAAAAACTGAGAACTACAAGGATCAATCGTTGCTATAAGTGATAATTTTATTTTGGATTATTTTGTTAAAATTGCTCTCTTTAATTTCTTAAAGTAACTCCATCTCAATGTTTGTTTCACATCAGTAATCCAACATAAATAGAAAAAATAGTTGGTCAAACCACCTTCTGTTTGAATACAAGTAACAGCTCCTGCATGACTTGTATATAAGCATTATTAACATTTTTCTTTTCTAAAACTCTACATAGCATTTCTCTTAGAACTTTATCATATGCTTTCTCTAAATCAATAAATATCATATGTAGATCCTCCTTATTCTCTCTATTTTTTTCCTCCTTATTCTCTCTATACTTCTCCACCAAACCTCTCAATAAATGTATAGCTTCCATAATAGACCTACCTGGCATGAATCCAAATCGATTTTGAGAAACATCAGTATCACGTTGTGACCTATGCTCTGTAACTCTCTCCCATAGTTTTAAAGTATGACACACTAACTTAATTTCTCTACAATTCGCACAATATTATGCATTAGCTTTATTCTTAAAAATAGAAATCAACGCACTCATTCTCCACTCGTATGACATCTTTTTAGTCTTCAAAATTATATTAAAAAGTTCAGTAAGCCAAGAAATCCCATCTATATATTTAGATGAGAACAACATTATATAAAAACTTCATGATCTGAATATTAAGAATCAAATTCTTACTCAAATCTAATAACTAATTTTTTATGATTAAATAATTGTTTAGAATTATAAGAAGTAAATGGCCGTGACCCTCTCAAGGATTGTCCTAGGTCCAATTGAATGATATCCAGGAAGTTTCTAACTTATAGAGCTATGAAAATTATTAAAAGATCTTACAAACATTTGTAATCTTAAACTTCTTAATACTTTTAGCATTGGCAGAAATTAACAGAAAAACATAATTTCTCTACCTCTTTATATAATTCTATGCTATGACAATGAAGTACCCTCTTTTTCTTGTAAATTTGATTGCAGAAGTTTCAGAACTTTGATGGAATTCATAATGTATACGTAGAGCTTTAAAATTGTTAAAAATAAGCAAGGTTTTTCTGTGAAATAACTCAGAGGCGAAAAAACATTACCATAAATCTAGCACATTCTTATATACATCTGATAATTTACTTTCAGTCAAGTAACAAAATTGATTGTGTAAATAAAACCCAAATAACTAGCTAAAAAAATTGTAGAACTATCTCTGAAAAGAAAATGCTTTAATTGATCATATAAGTTTGCATCCTTCTAATTCAAAGCTGCCCAACTCACCTTGAAAAAAGCATTTGAAGAGATTACCTCGGCTGGCAGCTGATTTTCGCTCACCATATCCAATACTACGGTGATTACGCTGCCTTTTCCATATCAAAACTGGATGCTTAGGTGGATGAGTGGTTTGACCCTTAGAGATAGGATACGAATTGAGCATATACGTGAAAAGGTTGGAGTAGCTCCAGTGGAAGATAAGATTAGAGAGAGTCCGTCTCCTTAGATGGTTTGGTCATATTAAACGGAGGCCTTACGATGACCCGGCTAGGAAAGTTGAGGTATTAGATTTTTCTTATGTTAAGAAAGGTAGAGGTAGACCTAAAAAGACTTGGTTAGAAAATATTAGAAATGATCTTTCTTTATTAGATTTAGATGAGAATTTGACTTTTAACCGGACACAATGGCGAAAAAGGATTCATGTAGCCGATCCCACGTAGTGGGACAAAGGCTTGATGTTGTTGTTGTTGTTGTTGTAGATTAATTAGAACAACTATGAAGTACCTTAAGGTGCCTCTCTAAGCAAACATTGTGTTTTATCCAATTTATATCTTTACTTTTATCCTGGAAAAGAAGCCTAATATAATCCTCGCTCACTATCGAATTGTATGTATTAGGGGTAAACGTTTGCTTAGAACAACACAACACATGAAATTATACAAAGTGCATATATTAGTAGATGGATCTTCTTTCACATATATTATTTCATGTGAATGCAAGTGTTCTAAGCTATTTATCCCCTTTTTTTCGTGATCTTCTATGATGTTCAATATAATTTCATGTTTTTGATTACTTCTATGAACAAAGTTCAATATAATTTCATGTTTAAAATCAAGTGCAACTTCTAAGCATAGAAAAATAGAGATAGCTAGCCCTTGCAGCTTCCTCGTCTACTCATTTGGTCAGTCGGATAACAAAGCATTCATCAAAATGACTATTGGCAGTGGACTAAAGTCTTGTAGAGTCATTAATGTAGTCAACTTTGCATAACAATCAATTGATATGAAAACTAGGATGTTCATACAACAATTTACAAAAAAAGGAAAAAAAAAATAAAGATGTAATTAGATATTACTTCGTAACCAATGAAGATGTGATTTGCTCTCACAGTTCTATCATCTCCTCAGCACATGATTTGTTACATCTCATTCTTTATCTAATGATGATTTGCTAATTCGATACCCATATGCTCCTAGAGGTATATATGATTGATCCCTATCGCAAACATGAATTATGGATCATTTCGAGAAGACGCTGTATGTAGTTATGTAGTGTCATTGTAGCCACCAATATTTTCACTTGCTTCTTGAAAGGATATGTAGGTATATCACACAATATAACCTACTTATTTTTTCAAATACGAATGATCTCTCAATCATACCTCGTAGTAAAGAGTGACACTTGTTAAATGTTTCTTTTTCCCCACGTATGGATCGAATTCCTCATTGAAAATCAAGAATATGATACTTTCTATCAAAAATAGCTTCAAAAACTCTCTTTGTATCAAGTGCCCAACATCCACTACATAATATCCACCTGTTTGTAATTACACATTATTTAGTTAATAAGCAAGTAAAGTGGTTGATTACAATAAAAAATACATACTTGGTGGTGGCATACAAAAATGATATTCTTGATTACGTATAACAAATTTAAAAATATGGTTATCATGTGCACTATCTTTCCATGATAAAAGTAAAACACACGTTGAAGTCACAAACTGCCATAACATTTTGTATCGTTGAACCACATCATCTTATATAAGCACATATTCAGTATTCAAAATACGAGCATACATATGTGTTCCATCGATAGCTCATATATAGTCCTGATTGAGAAGCAATGATTAAATATTAGATAAATTTTTACAAATCATATAAAATTTACTTTGAAATTTGGCATATATCGATTATTATACAAAATATTCTTTGGGATATCATCAAAACTCAGATCGATAGACTTGATAATAAAATTTGACCTTCAATCCAATACAGAAATATCTGCTGATAGTCTCAGTTGAGTATCGAAATCGCTCACATGTTGACCTTATTGATTCATTATACGATAAAATATATAAGGTGATTGCAAGTTCTTCTCTAGTTGTTGTCTTTGATGATTCATGAAGACCGTGAACACTTTTAAAAAGTCACACAATAGATCTACAAGTGAGGCATGCTAAATATATTATGAAATTTTGTTGGATGACCTTGTTGTATCTCTTTAATTCATTTGTCTCCTCTATACGACAATCTCATGCACGGTGTCTTGCAAATGTATGTTTCATAATACTCATTTATAAGACATAAAGCCGCAAGTATAATATTTTTGAGTTTTGCAATATTGGGTGACTCATGTATTCCCATTACATTCCATTTATGAATATAGGTAGCAGTTAGCATTAATAGCTTATTTGTATAAGTACGACTTATGAAAACAAAAATGAACATATATAAAAATTATTCATTTACTGTTATTTATATAACCAAAGTAGCACAAATCAATAAGCACAGAAGTTATTGAGCTTGGAAATTACTCAAGTTCATATAGTTGAGCTTAAAATCATGCTCAAACTTATAAAAATAGATGGCTCAAATTTGAGTAAGCTCATTTACACTCTTGCAATATATGCCAAGTAGCCAACTTAAATATTGAATATAAGTTGAAAGGATGTATTATTGAATAAAAATACTTAAATGTTAATTCTGTAAATATGCAATATTTAAACATTGAACTCTTCAGAATATTACATCAATACAGATAAAAAGAGGGCTTCTACTCTCTCAGAGACGATACAAACCGTTAACGATAATAATTGGTAAGATAAGCAATATAAATACTATTTAGCAACAGCAAAGATCAACCTCTATAAGCTATTTAATTAACTTTAACCGTATAAATTAAAGAATCTGCCACAAACTGCTGAACTGGAAGAAACAATTGTCTTGGAAGTTCTACTTAGAACCCAAATTTCATTTCTTTTTGAATCTTAATTAGTAGTCATGAGAGCTTCAAGTACTGTGTTTCATGATGAAATCATAGCCCATACCATCCTGCCAATAAGCGATATAACAAAAGTGAAATGGAATGAAATTACTGGTAAGATAAAGGAAGCAAACTCTGGATTTGATTTGGGCTATAACGCGTCTAAATGAATTTTCACCACAAAAAAGATCAAGAATCTCGTTGATATTAGATAGGGAAATATGCGAAAATATATTGAAATGTCTAGAGTGTAAAAGTAAGAAAATAGAAGTTCAAAGCATAAACTTAATAAATAATTTTATATAAATTCACCTATTCCACATAACTTGATTTTGTGAATTACATTAGTAATTTCTTTGAATCAAAGATTAAGCCCAACGACAAAATCTACCTAATGCATTTTATTCTTTGGGAAAGAAATAAGCTCCACAACTTGATAGAGAGCAGATGATGAAAATAAAAAAAAAAGGGATCCGAGGTGAATTAGTAAAAATTTATAGTTCAAGCCAGTCAAAAAAATAGCATCATTCAAACAGGCAGTTCACATAACTAAGGTGAAAATTTTAGGAAATATAATATCCATGGTACAAATAGAAACAAGTTTAAGACTCAATTAATGAATATTATAGTAATAATATGCTTGATGAAAAAAAAAATTAATATAACAACAAAACCCAACATATCATATGTTCAAATTACAACATTAATATATACTTATAGGAAGACACTACAAATTGATTGACTGTAACAATCTATCAAACTACGATGTTATTATATCATGATTTTCATAGCAGTAATGAAGATAATAAACTCTTCGATCCTGGCAAATTGATATAAAAATTTTTCGGTTAGTTGAATCCTCAATAAGCTTTGTAGAGAAGAAATAAAGTGGTATGTCTTCAAATGCTTCTGTTGCTTGTTCAAGAACTTTAATGATAGCAGAAAGCAATAGTGTCTCAATTATTGAATGTGATGCATTAGTTCTTGAGGCGATGTTTGTGCATGAATTTTCAAGCTGGGTAATTCGACTTCGTAGAAATGTGGATCCAAAGATATTTTTTCGTATAGCACTTGAAGTTATAGAAGAAGGTCATTTCAACTAGCTACAATCACTAATGCTAATGAAATTTATGAAAGGTCTTCAAAATAGTCACTAGCAATACGAACGTGTTTAGAATCTCTAAGAACATTTTTATGGTCAAGCCCTTGGTTGGAATTCCAAGCACAATCTCCAGTAGTAATAACGTCATGAACATCAAATCAAGCTTATGTTCAAGTTCAGGATCAATGCCATAATGTCTAAATTTTTTAGCATTTGACACAACCTAAAAAGAAAAAAATCAATTTATAGAACTGAAATGTATAATATGAATGTTGAAAGAGACAAATAGATTAACATGTATGCAATTAATATTCACTTCTAATTTTTCATTCCACAATACATCAAGTACATCAACCATTTTTCTTCTAAGATCCCATCCCAATCTAGTTGACCCACGCTTCAATTCCTTAAATAATTTTCAATATTTCTTTAACTGGTCCCATTTATTTTTCAGGTGCACTTTATCATATTCTCTTCTAGTTTTCTCATAAAATTTCTTGATTAAATTCATCCAGGTCTTTTTATCGAAGTGTATTATTGGTCAATTGCCAAGTTCAATCTCTCTTAAACATAAATCACAATATATCATCTTTTCATCTTTCTCTCATGTTATAGATGCTCCACCATCGTTTGGCTTACCCATTTAATATTTAAATGCTATATTATAAATAAATGGTAAGGGTTGTGAATTTTTTTTGTAATGCTACAGCTGAAAATGCAAGATAATTATTTACAATAGTATATAGAATCTGCAATATATCTATATGAATTTCAAGGCTATTTTAGTAAAATAGCAGCTGCTTCAACAACAAAAATAAAAAACAACCTGAATCAAAAGACAATGCTTAAATCTTTTTGAATATAAAACTTGATCATCTTGTTGTATATGTAAAAGAATATTATTATTTATGAAAAATAATATTGGTTCTGATTTTGTTTTTATGAGAAATTGTTCTTGTAAATTTTCTGAATGATCCTCATCCTATGAGAAATTAATGTTAAGCTTGGCTATGATAAATTATTGTTAAGCTTGGTTCTGATTTTCCTTTTTTGGTGATATTAATTAGTCAGTGAAATTAACCACAATCACAAATTTAGCAAAAAGCAATTGTTGTTTTGAATTGCAGAACTAAACAAAAGTGTTAATAAGTTGAGATGGCAGTTGTTTTTATGATGAAATATCACTTAGCAGTTGTTGTTTCTATGAGAAATTGAATACACTGTAGAACAAAATAAAAGTGTTAATAAAAGATAGACAAAACTAATGTGAGATAGCAGCTTCAGATTTTTGGAAGTTAAAAATAGGGAAAAGTTGAGATAGCAGCTTTTGATTCATCTTGCTCTTTAGGGGAAATTTGGGGAAAGATGAGTTAAGAGAAAATTGATTTTCATAGAGAAATTTTGGAGTAAAATTATAAATATGAAGGAAGAAATTTACTGAAATAAATAATGGAGTAATCACAGATGAGCGAAAGTCACGATCGTAGATGAGCGAAAGTCTGGACGGTACATTGGATTAAGAAGTATGTGCTTGTTCGAAATAAGTTGCCGAGCTTACGAGCAACCTCCAAGCAAACTCCAATAAACCTTCATGTGAGTCGAGCAGATTGTGCAGTTTGGTGGAGACGAGGATGAGGATGGGATTGCGATGAGGAGCGACCCTTGAGATAATCGGCTGTGCGGATGACTAACGTGATCAAAATTTCATGAGGGGAGCTAAGGTAGTGGAGATGAGGGTGTGAGTATCGCTGAAATGATCGAGCACTCTCGCACGAAGTGGGTCATTTATGTCATTTTTGTCCTTCGAAACCACGAAAAGCAACGAAACACAAGAGGTAGTGATAGGCCGCGGGAAGCAACAATGGGCCGCATAATGTTTCCTATCCCGCTTCTGTCACATTGCCCTAAACGACCATTTAACAGTTTCTATAATGCAAAATAGTTGTGATGTTATCCCAATTGGACCCTTAATATCATTAGCTATTTTTATTTTCACATAACATTAGCTTCCTCATGCACAGATAAAATCTTAAGATCTAGAATTCAACTTTTAAAATATTTATGTTAATATTTTTTAAGTGCCCCCATTTAATCTTGGAACAATGTTTTATTTTATTTTTTTATTTTTTGCACATTCATCTTAAAGTCCAAAATTAATAAGCGATGTTGGGTACATAAACTTTCATTTGGAATAACTTTACAATTTTTGCAATTGATCTATTTTTCTTATAAGAAAATAATCAATGTGAGTTTTATTATATCAATTCTTATAAGTGATGATATACTCTATTCTTTTCTTAAATAAGATATTAGAAATTACAAAATCATAAGCTAAAGAAAAATTTAATTTGGTTTTACTTCATTAATTGTTCTAAACCCAAAGCCACTATGAATGCTTTTAAAATCATCTTCCTCTCTTCCTATTGTACATTTAAATATCCTCCATTAAAAATTCTTTCTTCGAGCGATATCTTTTGTATTAATTTTTCTAATTCATTCCAAAATTTTAATTTTAAACATATATCTAAATCTGTTTGAGAAGCATAATCACTTATAATATTAATAATCTTAGTATCAACAACAATTTTTAAAACTATAATGTTATATCTAATTCTATTAATTTTTACAACATTATCCTTCTAACTCTTGTCTATAATCACACACACCATTTCTAGTAGGACTCCTACCAGAATATCATAGTTTAAATCTTAAATTATCAATCTCCTTAGTCTTCTCTCCTACCCATTTAGTTTCTCAAATGCATAGAATATTTATTTTCTTATAAATCATAATATCCATTCATTCCATTATTTGCTTGTAAGGGAACTTATATTCCAAGTTCTCATCTTAATTTTAGTTTCATGGACTAACTTCTTTGCCCACATTCATCTATGATGTGAGAACCCCTGCCTATTTACCATTGCACATGGGCGTCAGTGAAGCGGCCCTTGCATACTTGTTGATGTATTCAGGCCATACATCGCATCGCTTCTAAGGAACTCCCTAGCATTAATACAATGAATTAAAGGATTCATGTCATGATTATTTGACAAGTTTTCACACTTGCTGTTGACTTCCTGATGCAACCCTTCACTTTTCTCGTATAGGATTTGGGAGCTGGCAATGGTAGTGTTTATTATGTGTGAATCAATCCTCATTTTTTTTATTTTACTCCATAGCAATGTATTTCTTATTTTCTTCCATTTGCCATCTTTTGTTGGTCCCTAAACTGTTATACGGTGGGCAATGGCATTTAAAAGGGTTGCAGATTTCAAGTGCAGTCAGTTATCCAGTTTATTGAATCAAATATTCGGTTTAGAAGAATTGCAGCTAGCCTAAATTTCAAATAATTCTTGTAAATAGCTGTGCCATTTCTCTCGCACTTGGTGTCTTTCATATACATTTTTATTCCAAGAAAGTTGAAAGATTTTGCATGTTCTGTTTCTTTCCAAAATGGCATCATGTACGACTAGTACATAGTATCATTATTTTTTATTTTGATTTCTTCCTTAAATACCTGAGGAGGCTTCTAATATTTTATGAGCACCACCACCGACTTTTTGAAATCTTGGCTTATGTTGTGTGGTGGATTTCACTTACGCAGTTCTTCAAAAAGCAAAAATGCCAAGATCTTCTCTAGTGTGGACGTTGAGTGGGGACAAATTGTCCCAAAAATGCATTGCAGCGTTTGGTTGTCGGAGGGTTTTCCCATACATATTTCCATGGAAGAGAGCAGTAAACTGGAAAAGCCTTATGATACCTAACAGCATTCCTATTTCAAGTAGATCATCAGTTTCATTGATCAGGTGGTCTACATCTTTTAAAAAGAAGCTTTTCCTTCTGTTTATTTTTCTTTTCCGTAAATGAACAGCTTTTCCAACCTTTTATTTGCTTTGTTGTATTATTAATGTCTCTCTCTTCATTCATTCAGCCGGAAATTGCAGTGTCTGAGGAAAAGGAATACAATCTATGAAGTATCAACTAATGGATTCTCTCTTCGAAAAGCTGGAGTAGTAAGCATTGGTGGATCTAGTCTGAAATGGTCAAAATCCATAGAAAAACGTTCAAAGAAGGCTAGTGAGGTACATTGTTTTGTGTTGATACATTCTTTTCCTTGTACTTCTCGTTTTTGGGTTTTAAATGGTGTTCCTTTAGTTTTGGACCTTTGCTTCTTGAAACTCTTGAACTCCTGCATTAGTTTCAGATTGATGATTATTTCTTGGAGAAATTAACTAGTAAAGACGTGCATATGTTTTCAAATTAATGGATGAGTTTTGTAAGCAGGGGACACGTCTGTTTTTTGGAACCAAAAGAGCTGATGATTATATTATTTGAGAAGCAAGGATTAGTTTTGTTTTTCTGTTTTACGTTTGCATGAGCCGTGCAATGCCTTAGAACTTGTACTTTTTGAATTCAAATTTTGCGGATTTTTTTGAGAAATAAGATGGTTATTTGATAGGGCTTATTCGGAATTTGTTCTTGCTCTGCATATTATTTTGATACATTTTGTGTACACAGATATCAATAGGCTTCAGCTTTCTTTGTTTGCACTCTGCTGTGAAATCATGTATGTGTTAGGCCCGGTCCAATATGGACCGGTCCTTACCTACTCTAGGTGGCCCCACATGGGGCGGAAAGAGGGCAAGGGGGGCGGAAGCCTATTGGGCCCAAGCTTGGGTTTAATTCAGGTGTGGGAGGAAAATTTTGAATCGAATGGCTGTTTAGGGATTTTGTATGGGGCTTTGGAGTTAATTAGGGGGAAAGGGGGATTTAGGGTTTTATGTTGAATTTGGGCTGATTTTTTGAATCTTCTTTGAGGCTTGGGCTCTAGTCTTCTTGGCTAGAGATTTTGAAGAGATCTCTTCCTCTAGAATTGAAGAATCTTATATGGTTGTTGTCTTCTTTCATGTACTAGTGGAATAAAAGTGGTTGGTTTGATTTTCTTCAGATTCCTACTCAATTTCTTTGTTGTTTTTCACTGTTTGGGGCTGTTTAACTGCTATAAACAGCAGTTTTGTTGCTGTTGGTTCACCAATTTGGGATAGGGTTACTTGCGAACATGATCCAAGGGTGAGAAAACTGAAGATGTCTGTCTTTGAGGGTGAGGACGACCA
This sequence comes from Dendrobium nobile, assembly GCA_022539455.1. Taxonomy (NCBI): domain Eukaryota; kingdom Viridiplantae; phylum Streptophyta; class Magnoliopsida; order Asparagales; family Orchidaceae; genus Dendrobium; species Dendrobium nobile. The sequence continues at coordinate 35,935,788 of CM039729.1, forward strand.
TGGCTGGATCTACAAAGTGGAACGATACTTCGCCATCAATGGGTTGACGGAGGAGGAGAAGCTGTCAGCGGTAGGATTGTGTTTGGAAGGAAAGGAACTTGCATGGTATTATGGCGTGAAAGGAGGGAGCCCATCCGAAATTGGAGGGAGTTCAAAGAATATTTACTAGAACGTTTCCGAACCGAGAGGGGACTGTAGCCGATTACCGTGACAGATTTGAGTATTTGGCTAGCATATTTGATCATATATCAGAGACATCACTGGAGGGATACTTTATGAAAGGGCTCAAATTGGAGATACTAGCAGCAATCAGAGTCTTGGAGCCAAGGAACCTGGGGAAGGCCATAAAGTTGGTACAACTGGTGGAAGAACTGAGGAAGCTGGAGAGAGTGGCCAGGGGAAGCAACTCATGAGGATCATATAGGATGACTACCATTTTTTTACCTCCCAAGGGACCAACGCCATGGAGCATGAGGAGGTGCCTAAGGAGAGAGCCGGAGGAGGGGGAAATTTCAAGAGGCTGACTGAGAAGGAGATATAGGAGAAGAGAGCGAAGGAGTGAGTTGTGTTTTAGGTGTGATGAAAAGTATATATCGGGGCATAGGAGCAAGGACTGAATTCTTCAGGTTCTCATCGTCTGTAATGACGAGGAAGCTGAAGAGGGAGGTGAAAGCTGGCTAGAATTGGAGGAAAAGAAAAAGTTGCATCTGGATGTGGCCGAAGTATCCCTGAACTCTGTAGTAGGATTCACTCCTAGTCACACTATGAAATTGTAGGGAGAGATAGCAGATAGAGAGGTAGTTGTAGTGATAGATAGTGGGACAACCCACAATTTCATTTCCACCCAGATTGTTAATCGGCTTGGGATGGAATTAGTGGATACAGGAGGATATGGGGTGATGATGGGCAAAGAAAAGTTAGAGATGGGTAGAGGAGTTTATAAGGGACTGCTGTTGATAATTCAGTGGATAAAGGTGAGGGAGGACTTTCTTCTCTTGGAACTGGGAAGCATTGATGTCATCGTGGGGATGAAATGACTATAGTCCTTGGGAGATACCAAGGTGAATTGGGGGACATTGAGCATGGAGCTGTTGGAGAAGGGAAAGAAGGTGGTTATTCAGGGTGATGCGGGGCTAACTAAGACTGAGGTATCCCTTAAGTCTTTGATCATAACCATAGAGGAAGTGGGAGGAGGATACGTGGAGTTGCATCGCCTGGAGGGGATCAGATTGGAGGAAGAGGGAAACATTCCCTCTTTAGCACAGCTGTTCATACAACAATTCAGTGAGGTTTTCCAACCTCCTCAAGGTCAACCGCTACCAAGGGAGTTAGAGCATGACATTACTTTGAAGGAAGGAGAGACACTGATCAGTGTTTGACTCTACAGTTACCCTCATATACAGAAAGATGAGATTGAAAGGTTGATCCGGGAGATGCTGGAGGCAGGGATCATCCAACTGAGTGTGAGTCCTTTCTCTAGTCCCGTCCTCTTTGTCAAAAAGAAGGATGGGAGTTGGCAATTCCTTGTGGACTACATAGCATTGAATAAGGGGACAGTGCCAGATAAATTCCCTATTCCGGTGATTGATGAGCTCTTGGATGAGTTATATGGAGCGGTGATGTTTTCCAAGTTAGACTTGAAATTCGGGTACCATCAGATTCGATGCATGAAAAAATAAGCAAAAAATTAGGCCAACACTAATTTTTTGCTAGAAAAGACATTTCCTTACTAGGATAAAAAAATTACATAAAGACACTTTTGAAATAACAAAAACAACAACTTTATATCATATAAAATGACCCTACAACAAAAGACACTTACAAATGACTCAAACAAAACACTTAAAGTTGCATTCATCCATTGAGAGAAGAAAAATACAAGTGGGGTGGATTCTTGCGGATAGAAGAAGAGGTTAGGAGCCAAGACGAAACATAGGAGAAGCTCGCAAGCATTCTCAAGAAGAAGAGAAGAGAGAAATGGAACAAGCTCGAAAGTTTTCCAACAAAAACCCTCGGGTTTTCTATTCCAAAAATCACATTATAACACACTTCTTTTATGTTTCAAAACATCTCCTATTTATAAGAAAAGAAAGATGCTAAACAACCACTATATTAGGGAATATGGAAGACCAAAAGACACCAAATAGAAGGCCAAAAGACAACAAATCTGTTGCAGCAAAAATTGCACAGAATACAGGGAACCATTTCACAAAAATCCCCACCCAGCAGTTCACGGGAAACCAGCCAGCACAGGAGACAAAGGGGCAAAGCACGGGAAACCAGCCAGGGGCCACAGGAACAACAAAAGCCAAGAGGAAACCGAGGGGGTAAGGAGGAAACCGAGAAGGCAGCATGGGGAAGGGGAAAAGCCAAACTTTTTCACACATAATGAGCTGAAATTAGTAGAGAAACCTTTTTGAATTAATGAGCTAAAGTCACAACTTAAACATTTATGAGCTAAAACCAAGTAGATCCAAAAAATTAGCTCCAAATCAAAGCAAATCAGGCCCAAACCGAGAGCACCAGCAGCCCAAGGGTAAAACAAATTCTTATATTGTTTTGACCCCCCCCCCCCTTGCATGCATCAGATACTCCCCTACTTGAAAAACTCATCTCCTGATGAGTTGTTTTTTGATTTGATCCGAGGAGACGGTGGAAGTGCATCTAACTCTTGAATCTTTGCTGCATACTTCTTCAGGATTTCATCTCGCTCGTACTTGAATTGGGCTTGTAGAAATTTCTTCATTTTCTCGAATTTCTCATCACATAAGTTCATCAATCTCTGTATCTTGTAAAGCTCATTTTGTAGTGGATCCGTTGAATCACCTTCTGTTGGAATCCACCTGTCCATTGGTTTTGAGACTTCAAGATTTTCTGGATTGCATTCTTCGATCTCTGGCTCATCTTCATTTTGTTTTTTCATTTTTTTTATGAACACAAGAAGACAAACACGAAATAAACTACTTAGGAAGACATAAAACAAGACTCACACACAACTGTCATGACACACCAAGACTCACTCACAAACCGGGATAAGAACTTGTTCTGATACCAATTTGATGCAAGCAAAAATTTGGAAAGGGCCCCAAATTTTTGCAAGCAAATGTAACTGTTGCTAGATAAAAGAAATTACATAAAGACACTTTTGAAATAACAAAAACAACAACTTTATATCATAGAAAATGACCATACAACAAAAGACACTTACAAACGACTCAAACAGAACACCTAAAGTTGCATTCATCCATTGAGAGAAGAAAGATACAAGTGGGGTGGATTCTTGCGGATAGAGGAAGAGGTTAGGAGCCAAGACGAAGCATAGGAGAAGCTCGCAAGCATTCCCAAGAAGAAGAGAAGAGAGAAATGGAACAAGATCGCTAGCTTTTCCAACAAAAACCCTCAGGTTTTCTATTCCAAAAATCACATTATAACACACTTCTTTTATGCTTCAAAACATCTCCTATTTATAAGAAAAGAAAGAAGCTAAACAACCACTATATTAGGGAATATGGAAGACCAAAAGACACCAAATAGAAGGCCAAAAGACAGCAAATCTGCTGCAGCAAAATTTGCACAGAAAACAGAGAACCATTTCACGGAAATCCCCACCCAACATCTCACGGGAAACCAGCCAGCACAAGAAACAAAGGGGCAAAGCACGGGAAACCAGCCAGCACAGGAAACAAAGGGGCAAAGCATGGGAAACCAGCCAGGGGCCACGGGAACAGCAAAAGCAAAGAGGAAACGAAGGGGGCAAGGAGGAAACCGAGAAGGCAGCATGGGGAAGGGGAAAAGCCAAACTTTTCCACACATAATGAGCTGAAATTAGTAGAGAAACATTTTTGAATTAATGAGCTAAAGTCACAACTTAAGCATTTATGAGCTAGAACCAAGTAGATCCCAAAAATTAGCTCTAAATCAAAGCAAACAAGGCGCAAACCGAGAGCACCAGCAGCACAAGGGTCAAAACAAATTCTTATATTGTTTTGACCCCCCCTTTGCATGCATCAAGATCAGAATGAGGGAGACATACATTTCGAAGACGACATTCTGGACACATGAAGGGCATTATGAGCTTTTGGTAATGTCATTTGGCCTCACTAATGCCCCTGCTACTTTTCAGTCTTTGATGAACATGATATTCAAGTAGTACCTCAGAAAGTTTGTTATGGTATTCTTTGATGACATTCTAGTGTACAACAAGATAATGGAGCATCTTGGACACATGAAGGTGGTTTTGGGAATACTTCAGGAGTATCAGTTGAGAGCCAATCTGAAGAAATGCAGCTTTGCCCAGTCAAGTGTGAAGTACTTGGGACATGTGGTATCCCAAGGAGTGGTGGCCGACCAAATTAAAAGTGAGGCAATGTAGAAATGGCCTCTGCCTAGGAACATAAGGGAGTTGAGGGGTTTCTTATGATTGACTGGTTATTATAGGAGGTTTGTGAAGGGGTACATTACCATTGCTTGGCTTTTGACCGAGCTGCTGAAGAAGGACAACTTTTCATGGGAAGTGACAACGACTCAGGCTTTTGAGAGATTAAACAAAGCCATGACTACTGTTCCAGTTCTAGCTCTACCGGACTTCAGCCAGGTCTTTGTAGTAGAGACAAATGCATCAAGATATGAGTTGGGGGCAATGTTGATGTAGAACCACAGACCTATAGTATACTTCAGTCAAGTGTTATCCACAAGGGCGAGATTGAAGTCGGTTTATGAGAGGGAGTTAATGGACATTGTCTTGACTATTCAGAAGTGGCGCCCTTATCTTTTGGGTAGAAATTTCATCGTCCGAACGGATCAGAGGAGCTTGAAGTACCTGTTGGAGCAACGGATGATGACCGAGGAGCATCAGAGATGGTTGTCTAAAATATTAGGCTATGATTTTTAGATCTAGTACGAGCCGGGGTTGGAGAACAAAGCGGTCGATGCCTTATCTCGGTGTGTTGGGGAGCTCCAAGTGTTGATTGTGTCTATACCTTTGATTGACTGGGGGCCATCAAGAAAGAAAACATATTGAATGAAGAGTTGCAAAAGATCAGGGAGGATCTGACAAAAGACAAGAGTAGCCACCCTGGTTACTATATGGAGGGGGAGAGGTTGTTGTATCAACGGAGGTTTGCCACGAACCTCCATACGCATTCCCCACTTGTGTCGTGTTACAGGAGTTCCACGGCAGTGCAGTTGGTGGTCACTCGGGAGTGCAGAAAACCTATAGAAGGCTAGCATCTGAGTTTTACTGGATGGGGATGTATAAAGATGTTGAGGAGATGGCGGCAAGATGTGAAGTGTGCTAGAGAAATAAATATATGGTCATGACTCCAGGAGGATTACTACTACCCTTGGCACTTTTAAACCGAGTCTGAGAGGAAGTGTCCATGGATTTCATTGATAGCCTACCACGATCAGAAGGATTCACTGTTATCATGGTGGTGATTGACAGACTTAGTAAGTATGCATATTTCATCCTCTTACGACATCCCTACACTGTGGTGTCAGTAGTATCATCATTTATCAGGGAGGTGGTTAGATTACATGGGATCCCTGAATCCATTGCGACTAATCGTGACAAAGTGTTCCTCAGCCAATTTTGGAGGGAGCTGTTCAGGTTGCAGGGCACTACTCTTAAAAGGAGCACCGCCTACCATCCCCAGACAGACGGGCAAACAGAGGTGGTAAACCGAAGTTTGGAGACCTATTTGAGGTGTTTTGCTTCTAAAACACCGCGGATGTGGACGAAGTTATTACCATGGGCTGAGTATTGGTACAATACATCATACCATTCTGTTTCTCAGATTTCTCCTTTCAAAGTGATATATGGAAGGGATCCCCCATACCTAGTGCACTATGGGAGGGGAAGCACACTAGTTTCGTCAGTTGAGCAGTACTTGGAGGAAAGGAACAATGTGCTAGAAGAGTTGAAGAAATATCTGCTGAGGGCACAACAAATCATGAAAAAGCAGGCGGACTCACATAGGAGGAACATGCAGTTTGAAGTGGGAGAGAAGGTGTTCCTAAAACTACGCCCTTACTGGCAGAGGATAGTGGTGAGGAGGAACGAGAAATTGGTACCGCGATACTTCGTCCCCTATGAGGTTTTGGACAAGATTGGAGCAGTGGCATACAGACTGAAGTTATCACCATCAGCCACCATACACCCAGTTTTTCATGTGTCTCAGTTGAGGAGAGCTTTAGGGGAGCATGCAGTTAGGGCAGAATTACCTTCTACACTGACTGAGGATGTGGAAGTAGTTTTAGAACCACTGGAGCTTACAGGAGTAAGATCAGATAAAGATGGCAACAAAGAAGTGTTGATTAGATGGACATGCCTCCCCGATTTTGATGCTACTTGGGAGCTATTTGAAAGATTGGAAGATCAATTCCCTTCTTTTCACATTGAGGACAAGGTGAGCCTTTGGGAGGGGAGTAATATTAGGCCGGCCTAGGAGGGGCCGGCTGGACCGGTCCAACATGGACTGGTCCTTACCTACTCCAGGTGGCCCCACATGGGTCGGAAAAGGGCAAGGGGGCGGAAGCCTAGTGGGCCCAAGCTGAGGTTTAATTCAAGTGTGGGAGGGAAATTTTTAATGGAAGGGGGGAAATTATGAATAGAAAGGCTATTTAGGGATTTTGTATGGGGCTTTGGAGTTAATTAGAGGGAAAGGGGGATTTAGGGTTTTATGTTGAATTTGGGCTGATTTTTGGGATCTTTTTGGAGGCTTGGGCTCTAGTCTTCTTGGCTAGAGATTTTGGAGAGTTCTCCTCCTCTCGAATTAAAGAATCTTGTATGGTTGTTGTCTTCTTTCACCTACTAGTGGAATACAAGTGGTTGGTTTGATTTTCTTCAGATTCCTAAATTTCTTTGCTGTTTTCCATTGTTTGGGGCTGTTTAACTGCTGTAAACAGCAGTTTTGTTGCTGTTGGTTCACCAATTTGGGATAGGGTTGATTGCCAACTCAAGTATTACCAAGGGTTACTTGCAAACTCAAGTATTTCCTATCAGTATGCTCCTAGGAATTGTTAATATGTCTGTGTTATCAAAATATATATTAATCTTGTGCTACTTTACGTTGGAGTTCTTATGCATGTTTGTAGGAAGCTACATTGGCAGTTGCTGAGGTGGAGAGGAAAAAACGAGAGAGAAAAAGAAGTAAATCTTCATGTGGTAATGGGAAGAACAAAGCTAGTTTAACCTGCAGGTCAACTTCAGGCATTGAGCTAAAACAAGGTGATTTAAATGATGCTTTATACAACTTTAAACTACTTATATTTAGCTGAAAATAATGATGGTTATTTATTATGGCAATTCAACTTACGTTTGGAATTTTTGTTTAGGTTGTCTTAGGCTTCGTTTGTGATGACTTTTTTATTGCTTCTTAAAATATGATGCGGGCGAAAAATATAGGGAGCCTATACCCCTCGCCCACAAAAAGACACGATGGACTTCTAACGACGAAGGAGAGAAAAGTGACGAACAAAGGGACGAAAACAAACAATAGGGAAGAACAAACTCTTATATTTCAATTAAAAAAATAAACAAAAGAAAACTTACAACGACTTTTACAAACAACACGACAGACACCCTAAAGTTGCTGCACTTTGAGAAGAAGGATACAGGTGGAGTGGCACTTGCGGAGAGACGAAGAGATTAGAAGCCCGAGAAGAAAGGGTGGAAAGAGCCCGCAGGATTTTCGGAGGGGATGAGAAAAGAAGGTTGGAAAGAGCCCGTAGGATTTCCGAGCAACCCGCAGGTTAATTGATTTTTCCAAAAATCAAATTTCATTCAACTATTCAAAACATTACATAACCCCTCATATTTATAGGTATGAAAGGGGAATACAAAAGGACACAAACATTTAATTAACACATAATTCAAAGCATTAAAAAGCATAGAAATCTCCCCCCCAAGCTCTCGGTTTACACCCAAACCAGGAACCAAGGAGTCGGTCACGGGAGACGAAGGGAACCGCACGGACCGAGAGCCACAGCCGCGGGAACCGAAGGAACCGCACGGAAGAAGGAGCCAGCCGTGAGATCCCAAGAGGCATACACATAAAACTAAAAGCCATGAGGAAACCAAGGAGTCATCTCATGGGAAAAGCAAATTCTTGGAATTCCAAAGGCCGGTTTGGAATTCCAAGAGACAAACATAAAAAGCATAAAACTATATTAATTAAAAGATAATAAATGAACTAAAATGTTAGCTTATAATGAGCTAACCCTTAGTTCAATAAATGAACTAAAGTTCAGCTCATAAATAAACTAAAAGTTAGCTCAAATATGAAAAACTACTAGACTCAAGGGAAGCCAAAATATGATTTATTTTGGACTAGGGTTGACCCCCCCTTTGTCTACATCAGACTCCCCTTCTTGTGAAACTCATCTCCCGATGAGTTCGCTTTAGATTTGTATCGAGGAGGTGAAGACGGCGCTTCCATTTCACTGATCAGATCTTCATATTTCTGCATTATCTTGTCTCGCTCTCTTAAGAATTTATCTTGTAAGCGCTGCTTTTTCTTGAAATATCTTTCTGTCCGTATGTACATCCATGATTGAAGCTTGCATATTTCATACTCCAGTGGATTTTTTGATTTTGTCGGGATCCATCTATCCATAGATTCATCAATGTCTTTTGCCTTGCTTTCTTCAATTTTTTTGTCTTTTTTCATTTTTTTGACGACTCAAAAAAGACTCAAAAGATTTCTCCTAACAAAGAACTTAGACTTAACTTAAGACTCAAAACTCAACTTGACTAAACTCACAAACTCTGACTTGACAACTTCAACTTGACAACCAAAATAAAATTTGACAACTCACAAACCTAGGACTTCCTAACTTGCTCTGATACCAATTGATGCGGGCGAAAAATATAGGGAGCCTATACCCCTCGCCCACAAAAAGACACGATGGACTTCTAACGACGAAGGAGAGAAAAGTGACGAACAAAGGGACGAAAACAAACAATAGGGAAGAACAAACTCTTATATTTCAATTAAAAAAATAAACAAAAGAAAACTTACAACGACTTTTACAAACAACACGACAGACACCCTAAAGTTGCTGCACTTTGAGAAGAAGGATACAGGTGGAGTGGCACTTGCGGAGAGACGAAGAGATTAGAAGCCCGAGAAGAAAGGGTGGAAAGAGCCCGCAGGATTTTCGGAGGGGATGAGAAAAGAAGGTTGGAAAGAGCCCGTAGGATTTCCGAGCAACCCGCAGGTTAATTGATTTTTCCAAAAATCAAATTTCATTCAACTATTCAAAACATTACATAACCCCTCATATTTATAGGTATGAAAGGGGAATACAAAAGGACACAAACATTTAATTAACACATAATTCAAAGCATTAAAAAGCATAGAAATCTCCCCCCCAAGCTCTCGGTTTACACCCAAACCAGGAACCAAGGAGTCGGTCACGGGAGACGAAGGGAACCGCACGGACCGAGAGCCACAGCCGCGGGAACCGAAGGAACCGCACGGAAGAAGGAGCCAGCCGTGAGATCCCAAGAGGCATACACATAAAACTAAAAGCCATGAGGAAACCAAGGAGTCATCTCATGGGAAAAGCAAATTCTTGGAATTCCAAAGGCCGGTTTGGAATTCCAAGAGACAAACATAAAAAGCATAAAACTATATTAATTAAAAGATAATAAATGAACTAAAATGTTAGCTTATAATGAGCTAACCCTTAGTTCAATAAATGAACTAAAGTTCAGCTCATAAATAAACTAAAAGTTAGCTCAAATATGAAAAACTACTAGACTCAAGGGAAGCCAAAATATGATTTATTTTGGACTAGGGTTGACCCCCCCTTTGTCTACATCAAAATAGAGTTTTAGTACAAAATTTTAATTTTTGTACAAAAACTTTGTATTAAGAAACAATAGAAAAGTCGTCCCAAACGAAGCCTTTGTTACATGCTTCATGTGGAATGTTTAGAGTGTTCTTTATTAATATTTATATCTGTCTTAGTTATCTTACTTCCGATCCTGTTAGTGGACATCTGCTTGAAAATGCAACCATGTCCAATTTATAATGTTGCATTCATTTTCCATGATTTAATTATTCTTTGTTGGTAACATATTTGATATTACGATTTTGTTTTCATCTTTCTTTATTTTAACTGTACTCTATGATTTGAGAAAGTATATCTGTATATATTTAAATATTCAGACATTACTAAAATTTAAGCACTTTGTTGACAGGGGAACGCATCTTTCGTGTTGGTTCAGCTCGATATAAAATGGACTCATCTATGCGGACTTTGTTAAGGATACCAGGTTTGTATTGTTTTGGTACAATTTAGTTTCTTTAATCTCGTTTTTGAATGGTATTTTACTGTTTTCATGTTAAACTAATTACTGGGGATATGAAATTGCACTAGAAAACTTTTGTTGAGGAATCTGTATTAATGAAACTTCTTTCATTAAGCGTTTCTCCTGATAATTTGTAAGGATTACCGCTAGAGGATCAATGTTTAAGGTTCTTTTCATGTAAGAGCGTTTGTTTGAGAAGCTAACATAACCAATAAAACCTTTGGGCATGGTTATATCATTTGGAGTAGGCACAATAAGAGTGTTCTTGCAAGTTAATTTTCTGTACTATGATGCAAGATGGGTTGTAATAGATCTCTAGAAATTCTGAAACTGCAGGCTCATAGGCTTAAGTCTAAAATATTGCACTTGCAATGAACTTATGTATCTTAATTTGAATGATTAATTAAAATAATTTTCTTAGCTCAGTTCAAATGATTGAAGCAAACTTTTTTATTGGTTATGATTTTTATAAATCAACTTCTCATATTTAGTTGGATTTATTCTTGAACATAGTTGTCATGCTAATGTAGTCTCACATGGTGAATAATGGTACTCAGGGTAAAAGTTTTTTTTTTTTTGCTTTGATCATTATTTATAGCATATTTTGTGTTATCTAGAAGTGTTTTCCTTTCTGAAGTTTGTTCTTGTTGAATTAATGTCTATTTACAAATTAGATGATCATTCATCATCTCCTGCAAGTCAGCAACCTGGCAACAGCAGTCAGATATCTTTTGTTCCTAGGAGATTAGTCATTGGAAATAATGAGTAAGTTCATCTATTTTTTATGATTAAGTATTATTTACAACCTCTCTTTAGGAGTTAATTTCGTGGTTGTTTACATATTATAATCGCTTGTTTATGATTTTGCTAGGTATGTTCGAATTGGCAATGGCAACCAGCTTGTTAGAGATCCAAAGAAACTTAAACGTATTCTAGCTAATGAGAAAGTACGGTGGAGTTTGCACTCAGCTAGGTTAAGGTTGGCTCAGAAACGTCAGTTTTGCCTATTTTTTACACGGTTTGGCAAGTGCAATAAAAGTGGAAGGAAATGCCCATACATTCATGACCCTGCTAAGGTTGCCATCTGCGCTAAATTTCTTAGAGATCAATGTTCTGATGCCAACTGCAAGTTAACCCATAAGGTTAGATGTGATTTGGCTCGTATGTTTTAAACCTTTTTTTTTATTGTTCATCCATGAAAATCATATGTGATGTGAAATTTTTTTTTTAAATTATAATTGAATACAGATTATTCCAGAAAGAATGCCAGACTGTTCATACTTTCTGAAAGGTTACCCGACCCTAGCATTTATTTCACTATTGACTGTGGATTACATAGACCTCCATAACTGAATGTTCTTTTTGACAGGACTATGCACCAACATAAATTGCCCTTATAGACATGTAAAGGTCAATGCTAACGCTCCTCTATGTGATGGTTTCCTCCGAGGACATTGTGCTGATGGTGACGAGGTATTTCAGCTTTTATATGTTACCTGAGAATCTGCAACCCTTTTCTTCAAACAGCGTTTGATGCATCAGTGAAGAAACTATTTAATTTTATCTGTTATAGTCTCATATAATGGATTGCTTTCCAAAAAAGAGTTTTGCTAAATAAGATGTTTGAATATAATTTCTTGCACCTGTAGTTCACTTTGTATTACTGGCTTAAGCATTGTGATATTGTTGCAATTAACAAATTGTATGTCATCTCAGCTACATTTGCTAGTTTTGCTTGTACATTTAAGTGTTCCAAACATCAAGTAACCTGAGTGAAATGCATTGCTCCAGTTTGAAATGCACTGTTTGAGCAATGCTTAGCTAAACATGTTCTTCACGTTTACGGTTTTTTATTCAAATTACAGAGCACCATCTAAAATGCTTAGCTAAACATGTTCCCGAAAGAAAAACTAAAATTCTAAAATCTCATTAATCAGTGAGTAAAATGCAAGAGGAAGTAGCTTTAAATAGATGCAAAGTCCCAAGACTAACAAAATAACATTTACGAAAATAGTCTACAACACAAAAACAGTAAACATTCATTTAACGAAAAGAAAATTACACATATAATCCTCCTCAGATCATTATTGATGACCAAAATGTGGACTTTCCAGAATCTTTTGCATATCAAATTTCTTGTCATTTTTTCTTGTGCAACCTACTCCCTTTTGCTAACCATTCCTTTTCCAACCTTTCTTTCCCACATTTCAGATAGGACATTTAAATTGGTGAGATTTGTGTCCCAATAAGAATTAATGTCGATGTTTTGACTTTTTGATCATTATTGATATGGTGGTGGCATGGAAACATGTTGGTAATAACTTGCTTATGTTATGTTTCACTAGAGTTGAAAACCACCTGTAGAGAATATTACGTTTAAGCGACAGAGTTAGAGAGGTGAAAGGAAGAATCAAAGAGCTTATGCAATACTAAAAAAATGTTCCTTCAATTTGATGACTTTCTTCATGGAAATCTCTACTGTACAAATCAAATAATTTACGAGTAAAAATTTTTACTGAGAATTCATAGACTAATAACAAGGAATAACAAAGTTTCACAAATCTATATAATACTGAAGTAACCGTTAAATCGAATACAACGAAATTAATGTATTATATTTAACAACGAAATTAATGTATTGGCTAATATAAGGCATCATGACAAAGATCCAAAAGAAACAAGGAAGAAGGGAGAAAGAGTTTGGATTAAGAGGAGGAAAAGCGAAGAGCATAAAGGAGAATAAAAGTAGAATGCAATAGATGCAGAGAAGGACTAAAGTAGGGAAGTAAAAAACTTGGGAGAGATGAATTAAAATGTTGAAAATCATCGCATTTTGGCCATGCTCTGGTGAAGTCTAGGAGTCTGACATAAGTATCGGATGAATTGGAGAGATAATGCAGGATCATGCATTCATTATGAAAAGTGAGGAGAGGAAGCTTAGAGAAAATGTATGATAATTTTCTTGATGGAAAATTCCGTTTCTATCATCGAAATAATGCAGAATCAAATCCTTTTAAGATTAGAAAGCCTTACCAAATGAATTCATAGACCAAGAATAACATTGTATGACAAAATTGTGATGAACTTCTGTTATTTTAATATGAAGTCATCATGATGAGGATCAGAAAGACACTAAGAAGATGAGAAAAAAGAGTTGGTACTAAGTTGGACGTAGAAAATGGAAAGTTGATAGGAGAAAAAAGTTTGAATGTAATACATGTAGAGCAAAAGAGGAAACTGGTTAAGTGGAAAACATGGGGAAGGTGAATCAAAATGAGGAAACTTGAAGCAATTACATCATGCTTAGGTAAATGCTAGGAGCCTAATATCTATCCATTCACCAGGTAAATGCTAGGAGCCTAATATCTAGATCTATTCACCTCCATCATTGGAAGGAAGTGGCATCGGAGGACAAGAAAAGAGAATTTATTTTTAGAATGAGTGAATGAGGGAAATTAAGTTGATGAAGAAGATTTGAGTAAAAAAGCAGCAAGAACTGACGAAAAAGAGGCGGTAAAAGATGGCTTAATGCGAAGAGAACCCCTGGGTGTTGACCATTGACTGAGGTTGATAATTTATTATGTTAAGAGTTTTTTAGGAAATTGGTTTGCTATGCACTCAAATTCTCTTTGAATTAGTTATCTCGTAGGCATTATCATGTCATCTAATTTATGAATATACGATTGACATTTGTACCTTTTCGAAAAGGGAATACTAGACTCGCATTGAAATACCTGTTAAGTCAAGGATGCGAAAGTCTTTAGAAGTTAAGAGTTTAATTTAGAGAACTAGTAAGCCTAGGAGGATGACGAAAACTTTTGCCTGCTTGTGTCTTGACGTGGAAGAACAAGCTAGAACTTTTTATCTATTAAATGAGATAATCAGCTGATAGAATCTTGAGATCGATGTAAGCTTGAATCATTAACAACCTCTGCATCAGAATAATCGTGGGTTGTATTGGGAACACAATAGTAGCATCATAAGGAGGAATGAGAGTGTGAGTAATTGTGGGACCCTGAATAGACTGAAAGATAGCTTATCCACACATGGATCTTGAAGTATTAGCTGGCCTGACAACCACATCTGAAAACATCAGAGATGGGGAAGTAGGGGGGATATTTGATGTGAAACGTACATGCGATGGAGGAGTTACTTTAAGAAATTAAAGAGAGCAATTGTAGCATAATAACCCAAGATAAAATTATCATTGTCATAAAAGAGTGATCCTTAGAACTCTTAATTTTTAACTTGCTTAAGCAAAGTGGAGCAAGATCAATCAACCAAACAATTCAAGAAGCACAAAGAATAATTGTAAAACTACAATGGCCACAAGAATCCACAATTTAATAATGAGAATTTTCACCTTTGGAGCCCATACGCTCAACTAGTCTAGGCTTTAGCGGAAGGAGAGTCTCCACAGTAGAAGCGAGGTCACTCCAAGGAAGAAGGAGCATAAGATCGTCGTTCTCGGATAGGTGACCGGAGTGGTGGAGGAGAATTATCCTGAGTGCTTGCTGTGGTTGCTTGGGGGAAGGTTCCAAAGACAAAAATTGAAAATTCCTGCAGGAATTTCAGTTTTGATAGAGATGGGAGGGAATTAACTTGATGGATTCAAATTAATCCAAATGGGTTTAATGGGGCGGTGAAGGGGGAAGAAATTTGGGCTGAATTTGTGGTGTTCATATGTCATTTGGGAGGAGAAAGAGGCCCACTAAGAGTGGCCGGCCCAATAAGGAGGAGAGAGAGAGATTTTGGAGTCTTGAGGGTGGGGCCCAAGTTTAAGTAAGAAATTCAATTAAATCTGAATTTTAATTTCAGATTTAATTAAAGCTTAAGTAACTTCCCAAAATTTAAAATGAGAGGGAGATCAAATTTGAATTTCGAATTTAGATTTAATCTCTTTAATGGGTGGCTTAATTGCATAAGCACCAATTAAGGAGGTTAATAACTCAAGAGATTTGAAATTCAAATGGTGGGAGGCTTCAAGAGGGAGAGGCGGCGGGAATAGGCTGCTGGGCAGGCCGGCGGGAGGCTGGCCGGCGGGTGGCTGGCCGGCGGGCGGCCGGCGGGCGGGCGGCCGGCGGGCGGCCGGCGGGCGGGCGGCCGGCGGGCGGCCGGTGGGAGGCTGGCCGGTGGCCGCAGAATTTATGGCCGGCGAAAACAGGGGGGGAAAATACAGGTGGCCGGTGGCTTTGCTTCTTGGATTGGACGGCGGCAAGGGCAAGGGGAAAGAGGAAGAAAATGGAGATTTCAAGGCTTCGACGACTACGAATTTACTAACCTCGATTGTCTCCACGTTGATTTTCCACAAGATGAGATAATTTGAAAACTAGAACTCACAAAGAGATCTAGTCTTCTCCGACGAACTAGAACTCACTAAGAGATCTAGTTTCCTCCGGCGAACTCACTAAGAGATCGTGGGAGAAGATGAACTCACTAAGAGAACAAGAATAAATTTTCATTTCATCAACAACTATCTATTACAAGAGAAGGACCATATAAATAGGTCTCACAATGACAAATAAAAAGCAAAAGACTAAAATGCCCCTTGGGCTACAATAGCGACCAAATACCCATAAGGGCAAAAACGGAAAAACATAAAATAAAAATAAACTACTACATAAAATAATGAAAATACAACTCATGCTCGTAACCATCGATCTCCGGCGTCGAAAATGCTGACGATGTCCTCATCAATATTGATGTCCAATAAATCAACAATTTCTTGGGAAGGCACAAACATAAAAGGGGAGGCTAGAGTAGGTTCTACTGGATGAGAACATATCATTGAGGACAAGATTGAGAGAACAACTATTAACAAGTTGGAAGGTTCAAATTGAGCATTAGGATTTAGCACACAAAGTCTTATGTGCCTATACTTGATCAATAGAACTATGTTGAACAATGAGAGGCTCATGTGAGGTAATTTTTATAATATCAAAGGAGTCTTGAAACAATCAACACCTCATGACCAAAGATTTTATAAGACTGACAATTCAAATCTGTTAGAATTATACCATTTCTCCAATATCATAATACATTACTTTTGTTTTTCCAGTTCTTTTGTTAAATTTCAATAGGAGATCTTCACTTTATGCATAGGAAATTGCTTGAGGCATACCAAGTCTACCCTAACCCTCAATATTTTTGAATTTTTATAAGATGTATTTCCACAATTATTGCTGCTCGACAACATTGTAAGCAAGTATATGTTGAAAGGGGCTAGATATTGGTATGCAATAAGGTTGTAAACAATTTTTAAGGCAAGGTTGTTGTGATTTATGGAATAAATTTTTTTACTCATGATCAACTTATGGGAGAAATTGATTGAATAGAGATATGGAGAAAATACATTAATTTTATTGAAATAATTTGGTTCCATGTTAAAAAATCTATAGTGGATGCAATTTTTCATGAAAAGATAATTATTGGAAAAATATACGAGCAGATAAATTGTCTTCATATATTTTTTAGTTTATCCTAAAACTGAATGCTATCGAGTGTTATTGGGATTGATTTGGTGCATATTAAGGAAAAATGTGCATGCTGAAAGTATGTTGAAGTTCTCAAAGAGATATCAAGTATTGGCTATAATATTACAAGTTGTTATGGAGTGATGAAAGAGTTCTCCAATTTGATGTATTACATTCAAAGTGATGTACCTATGGAGTATGTTTTTGCAAATAACTGCTTAAATTTATCATATATCTTTTGAAAATGTCAAAAATTTGAAAACATTGTAGAGAATGTTTAGAGGATAAAATACTATAATTAGAATAAGATTTAGTATATGATTTGCAATTTTAGTAGGTGTGATATTAACCATTAGAAGTCCATAATATTAAAATATTAATAATTTTTAAGTGTATAAGTTTAAGTATCTTGATCATTGGGTGGTTAAAATAGAGAAGTGCCTCGTGAATATTAGGCAATTAGAGGAGATTAATGAGACTTTATGTTAAATTTTATAAAACTATAATTAGCTTTACTTTATTTTATGGATTTGAGAATTGGGAAGTAAAAATGGTCATTGCTAAGTAAATAATACAGAGAAGAAATGAGAAAATTAAGATGATTGTGTGATAATATTACAAAAGATAAATTGTTTTATGATTTTATTTAAAGGGATGATTGGAGTAATATCTATAGAGATGAGATGGTTTAAAATAAATAGATGAGTTTAACTTTTATAATGAGGAGCAAAAAATGCTCCAATTAGATTAGTTGTTACAATTGGGTTTGAAGCATTGGGAATGAAATGCTATAGATCTAAGGTAATACAGATATAAGTTGATCCAAAATATTTGAGAAGAATATAATTTTCACCAATACACCTTTTGCAGAACAAAACATTAATGAAATAAAAATGAGGACTCCTAAAGTCAACCTCAAATAGTTAGGATAAGGCTAATGATGATGCATGATGTAAAAAGCTGAATATGAATGAGTTAGCTTAGTTGACTTTGTTAACTAAGTTGTGAAGATGAAGGAGCTCATGTTCTTCATATTCTTTTGAGAAAGAGATTATTGAAAGCCCTATATAGTAGTTAGCTTGAACTGATTAAATTGATTGCAAATGATGCGAGAGCTACATTGGAAAGAAGTAGGGGTGTAAACGAGTTGAGTCGAGTCAAGTTTAGGCCCTTATCGAGCTCGGCTCGTTAGTTTGAGACGAGCTCAAACTCAAGCTCGTCTCACTGTAAATGAGCTCGAGCCGGCTCGCGAGCCATGTGCGGGAATTTTTAAATTTTAGGCGGGATCTTTAAAAATTAGGCGATATTTTTAAAACTTAGTCAAAATTAAAAAATATATATATATATATATATATATGAAGTGTTTATCATTTAAATAAAACTTATGTGGTTTATATTAATTTTTTAATAATTAAATTTAATAAATAAAATAAAATTATTTTAAAAATATTAATATTTATTTGAGCCGGCTCGCGAGCTCACGAGCCGAGCCAGCTCAAGCTCGAACTCGAGCTCATTTACTAAACGAGCTCGAGCTCGACTCGTGAGCTTGATAAGCTCGGCTCGTGAGCCCATAAATGAGTCGAGCTCGAGCTGGTTCGCGAGCCGGTTCGGCTCACTTACACCCCTAGAAAGAAGTAGATGGCATTGCAGCATTGTACAACTACCCAAATTATGTTCGAGCTGGCAAAGATCTAAAATGATGGAACTGACTTAGAAGATTTATGCAAGATGGCACTAGAAGAATGCAAATTTATTTGTTAAATAACCAGGTGGTAGGATATTGAAATATGAAAAGCCTTTTTTGAGACCCTAACTGGATTATTAGTATTGGCAAAATAAAAAAATAAAAAAAGTCTTGCCAATTTGCCAATTACTATTAGGTTTATTGTGGGGCTAGGTCGAGCTTATGTAAAAAAAGAAATAAATTCATTTGCACATATGTAGACCAACTATTGGCCTTCACATGTAGAAAAATGTTAGAAATGAGGTGGCTCTATATAATAAAAATGATATAATCATTGTTTAGGCTTAAATACAAATGATAGAAACCAAGGTTTATTTTGGGATGGTTATAGTGTTTTATAAAATTGGTTGTAAAGTTGCTATGTGCCCGGTTGCAAAAAATAGCTTTCAACTACATAAATTTTAGAAGGAGTGAAAAAACAATAAAAAAGAAATACTACAACAACAACAACATCAAGCCTTTGTCCCACTACGTGGGGTCGGCTACATGAATTGTTTTTCTCTATTGTGTCCTGTTAAAAGTTAAATTCTCATTTAAATCTAATAAAGAAAGATCATTTCTAATATTTTCTAACCAAGTATTTTTAGGTCTACCTCTACCTTTCTTAACATAAGTCAAATTAAATATCTCAACTTTCCTAACCGGGTCATCGGAAGGCCTCCATTTTATGTGACCAGACCATCTAAGGCGACTCTCTCTAATCTTATCTTCCATTGGAGCTGCTCCAACCTTTTCATGTATATGCTCATTTCTTATCCTATCTCTAAGGGTAAAGCCACTCGTCCACCTGAGCATCCTCATTTCTGCAACACTTAACTTAGTATTATGCTTCTCTTTTAATGCCAACATTCGGCACCATAAAGCATTATAGGTCTCACCACCATCTTATAGAATTTTCCCTTAAGTTTGAGGGGGATTTTTCTATCACACAACAAGCCCGATGCATTCCTCCACTTCAACCATCCAACTTGAGTTCTACTAATAATATCCTCATCTATTTCACCATCACTCTAAACAATAGATTCAAGATCTCTAAAATGTGTACTCTTATTGATGACTTGATCGTCCAAAGTCACAATCCCCTCACTAGGTCTATTGCTACTAAAATTATACTCCATATATTCAGTTTTAGATCTACTCAAGTGAAAACCTCTAGACTCTAATGTTGACCTCCATAATTCAAGTTTACCTCTAAAAGTAATAGTCAAACAAAATTATGGGTGTTGTTCGAAAAGTAAAGCAGCTAGAAAGTCATCCCAAACAGACCCCAAATCTGTTAAACTCCTTATTTTCCATGGCAAACATTTATGGAAGATTATAATGTTACCTCCCATAGTTCAAATGTGTGTTTTTCATGGATTCATTTAATATTTTTGAACATTAGAACAAATAATTTGTCCTTCAATATGTTTGAATCTTAGATTGAATGGCGCAAAACTAAGGTATTCAAATGTAGTCCTACTACACCCAATTATCCACAAATAATTATCGTGCTTATATATATCTTAATGACACTTAAAAGAAGAAATGTGGTATAACCATCCACGCCAACCTACAAGCAATATTAACCCAATTATTGCCTCTATGATTATCAACTTGAAAGTGCATGTTTTATGGATACATTCTAAATTTTCTAAGGTTGTGTTTTTTGTATGTTAAGCTTGATCTCAATGATAATTTTCCCCAAATTTTGGTTTCTACTCATTTACGCAACCACTTATCTGGCAGAACACTGTTAAATTAAATTCCCCAATTAATTATGCTGCAAGGTCTCAAGAAATGCATAATTAAGCTAGGATATCTTTTAGTCCCTCCTGAATGTCAAGCCCAATTCTCTAACATTAAAGCCAATTAAACCAACGCTATTCCATTATTAAACTTCAATTTAGTAAATCATTTTCAGTCAACATAATTAATTTAGACCTAAATTCCTAAAAGAAACCATACAAGATTTAGGCCAGCAACTAAATTATCTATTGCAAGCATGATAAATCTAAATTTTATTATATTAGAGCAATAATTTTCCTAGGCAGGCTAAGGTTTTTGTTGCGTTTGGTCCAAGAATGAAAAATAAAGGGGAAAATTTTCCATGTATAACTTCTTCCGATAATTTAGTCCTAATTACCAAGTTGTCCATCATAAAAATATCATATTTCAACATTTATTATGATGAAAATAGCGAAAGATTCTTCAAATTAGGCGAGTCTTTTCGCCCATCACGAGCTTTAGGAAGAAATCATAAAGGGAAACTATATTATTAACTTGTTTTTATTCTCGCTGTAAAGTGATGCTGATTTATCTCTTTGTTAATAAACTCTGGCTTCCTTTGATATTTTTCTTGTTGCATTTATGTATTCAGCTTATGTTATACGATATATTTTTAGCTGATCTGCTGCCTTGTTTTCTTTCTGATTATTGAATTAATTTCTTCAAAAACAGTGTCGTAAGAAGCATAGCTACACATGCCCGCATTTTGAAGCAACAGGGAAATGTCATCAAGGATCTCTGTGCAAGCTTCATCATCCTAAAAGCCAAAGTAAGTCAAGAAAAAGAAAAAGAACCAAGATCCAAAGCTGCAGCAAGGGACGTTACTTCTCTGACAGCATTGGCAAGGCTGTTGAACCTCTAGAAGTTCCTTCCAGCCAAAATGATTTGGAGGGCGGTACTGACATCTTTTGTTCTGATGGGCGATTTACTGAATATATCAATCTTGATGTTGATAGTGCCATAAAAAATGTTGCTATCATGGAATCATATGCGGGAAAATTGGAATCTGGCTACCTTGATATGCAGTCTTGTGATATAGATGCACTCATAAAGCCTGTTCGGATCATGAACAGGGATGACCTGACAATATTTTAACCTTCTATGATTGACTTTTCATTCTTATAAACCGTTCAAGTTTTCTTTTTGCTGTTTTTTCTGCTATTTTACTTTTATCTCAGGTTGATGGGTTTATACAAATCAAAATCTTCATTTTCTTCTTTAAACAGCTATCAACAACAACAGTGTACCAGGTAATATTATTTTTTGTTCTATTGTGTTGTGACTTATAAATTATGGGTGTAATGATTGACTGTAGGTTATCTATGCATTAAATTTGATAATAATATTATAGAAGAAGAACAACATTGTAGAGCTCTACAAGAGATCCCTTATTTATTTATTTTAACTCCTTCAATTAGTATGGATGAAATTCTTAAACTTCTGCACAAAACTTTGCATTGTGATTGACATTGATACATAGACATGAGGTAGATATCATTGTGTGATTGACATTGATACATTCACATGGAAAGAGAGCCCTGTATTGGGTACTTACCCACCTATGTACCCACAAATACCCAATGGTTATGGGTGGTTATGGGTACCCCCATGGTCTTGTGTGTGGGTATGGGTGAGTACTCAATATCGGGGAATAAATCGATTTACATTATTAATCACCGTATATCTTATATTACTACAATTCTCACTACGTAGTGTGCAACACTTAGCCACGCTGCGACTACAATAAATTTTGATATGCAGTTTGAAAGATTGCAATCAGAGCAAAGGGCAGCAAGTCTCAAGGTCATCAATCCGTGGTAGACTGCGTTCAAAAAGCATGGAAAGTGGGTAGGTATAGGTGGGCACGACATCCCGAAAGTCACCATGGGTGGGCGTGGGTGGGCGAAGCCTGTCCGAGTAAAGCATGGGTACCCAACTAGGACCCCATGTAGGGCTTTGATGGCAATGTCCATTTTTCTTCTATACGATTTTCATGTCTAATTTCAAATGAAAAATTAAGACCTTGCTTCTTTAGTCTCATTGAATTGGTGTATACGGGATTCCTGCATTTTTTATTGCTGAACCATGCCTAAGAGATGCATAATGTTTCGGGAGATAATTGCTTGGATTGCTTGAGAAACAGTTTGTGATTCTTGCCCTTTGATCCTTTAAATTAGTGGAGTTCAATACATATTTTATTTATTCTATATTCTATACTGGGCCGTACAATGGCTGAAATGTTCTGAAATATCCAAACAAAAGCAAACATTTTGTTGTGTTGGCTTCCTTTGGTTGTTTCATCTTCTAAATATGATACTATGTGCATGATGTTAGCTTAAATCAGATTAAATTGTTTTAATTGGATCTCATGTTATGGATTAAATGAACAGTGTAGTTCTTATATTTGAAGTCCATAGAAATAAATATTCTTGAAAATAAACTGAGGATTGAAATTAGCCAAATAGCTAGTACTTCATATAAATATTGTCTATATGATATAGACAAGGCTTCAATATTATCCATATGATGGGTAGATAAATTAATGTAGGAAAAGAAAATTTTACATGAATAGAAGTTATGCAAAATAGGCTTAGCAAATATCACCTCAGGCAACACAATAATAAAGAATGAAAAATGAAGATTCATAAATCCTTGTAGTTGCGATAAGTCTTATGGTGATGACTATTTCAAAAAAGCAAAAGGTACTTTTGTTTTTTAAATGCATTGGAAAAATGATATTCCTGTGATTTTGTAGTAATAAAAAATTCAAAATCTTAAGATTTGATTTGCTTAGGAGGAATATAATATTTTGTGGAAAAAGTAATTAGTGATATTAAGAATGGTGTGAAGTATGTGCTTGGAGAACAAATGAAAAAGCTCATAATAGTAGAAATAGTTGATTGTGAAATCAAAATGTGCATGAAAATTTAAAAATTAGAAGCTTTGTTGCGAAAATTGATTTAGATGTAAAAACTAAAAAAAATTAAAAATATATTGAGTTGCCCATAGGGAATGCAAAGAATTTTGCTTTTAGTGATTTATATAATATATTAAATATTAAGGAGGATGAAAGATGCTTGTATAAGTTAATGAATTAAAGAGATGGGAGAAGTCAAAATTTAAGTCAAGTGAAGTGCATTAAGGATGAAAATTAAAATGTGTTTTTTTATTAGATAATATTCAACATAGGTAGATGAGATATTTTGATAAGCTTTTTAAAGGTCTTGAGAATATGATTGACTTCAGTCAGCATCCTAGATGCAAATAATTTTTTTTTTATTGTTGTATTAGTAAAATTAAAGTTGAAGATGGTTTAAAGAAGTGAATTGTGAAAAAAATAGTAGGTTATGATGATATTCCAATAGAAGTGTGGAAATGTTTTGGAGATCAAAGAATTTTTTGCTTACTAAACTTTTTAATGTTATTTTGAAGACTAAAAAATGTCTGATGGGTGGAGTGTGTTGGTTCCTAATTTTAAGAATAAAGTGATGCATAAGAATGCAAATTATAGAGGAATTATGCTAATGTGTTATATATTAAAATTATAGAAGAGTGATTAGTCATATGTTATGACTAATACTAATGTTTCTTAAAATCCGTTTAGGTTCATGGTAGGTCTATTATGGAAGCTCTATATTTGTTGAGAGATTTGATGGAGAAGTTTAGAGAGACTAGTGAGTATTATATTTCTTGATCTAGAGAAAGTATATGATAAAGTTGCTAGAAAAGTGCGCTGGAGAGCTTTAGAAAAGAATAGAGTTAATGATGCATATATTCAAGTCAATAAAGATAAGCATACAATCAGTGGAGGAGGGAGAAGTTAAAGTTTTACATTAAAGAAACTATTTGAGAGTTAAAGCTTTTACTGCTACCTATTCTTTAATCAACCAAAAAGTTAAGGCTTCAGTTTGCAATTCATATACTGAGCCCGCCATCCCTCTCCTACATTTAATTTGCTTTTTGTTTTCTTTTCTTAGCTAATTTTGCTAGTGAGATATTCACCTGACACATGTTAGACGCAATCCAATAACATAGGTGATTTCTGATGTTATTAACGACATGATTGTCCAAATGTCAAAATTTATGCTTTTATCCTTTATTATCTGGAAGCTTGTTAGGAATTAGGAGCCTATAGGACAAAGCAGATTACATGTATTACAAAGTACACGGATTTCCACATCCATATTCTCATACAACGTTTTAAAAGGCGAAATCGGGAATCGAGGCGTTTTGGCTAAGCGAGGCGAGGCGAGGCGAGGCGTAAGCCTCGAGGCGGATCGAGGTGTAAGCCTAAAAAATGATAAAAATAAAGTAATTAACAATGCCGAGCATGTACCGCTCGGTACCGAGCATGTACTGAGCAATATCGAGCATGTACCTAGTGGTACTGGCTTGGTACCGAGCGTGTACCTAGTGGTACCGAGCATGTACCGCTCAGTATCGAGCATATACTTGCTCAGTACCGAGCGGTACTGGCTCGGTACCGAGCATGTACTAAGCGGTACAAACTACTCAATAATTATTATTAATACTATTAATTATATATTTAATAATAGATATTTTAATTTATATTAACTAGGCTAATTATATTAATATTTAATTAATAATTATATTACTAATTAGTCAATTAATTTATGCACTAATTATACTATTAAGTATTTAATTAATTTGCTTAATTATTAATATTTAAATTATATTAATTAAGTTAATCAATAATAACTTAGTTGCGTCTAGGGTTTGCCTTTCATCTTCTCTTTTCGTCCTTGTTGTTCGGCTTCGTTGCTTCATAGGAGGTGTAGAGATTACACGCGTCACTTCTTTGGCTCCTTTGTGACTGTTCGACTGCGCTCCTTCGATGACTTTCCCTTCCTGTCGGATCATAAGTTACGACATTTTGATAAGAAGAAACAACGGGAGCTCGTTGGCTCGCTGGCTTTGAAGGTAACTTTCTCCCTTTCGAGGCGCTGCCTTGATGCGCCTCGGCGCCTCACGTATTGAGGCGTACGCCTCCGTGGAAAAAGGCGTAAGCCTCGCCCGGACGTTCGAGGCTTAAGCCTCAGTTCGCCCGACCTCCGCCTCGAGGCGTCCGCCTCGAACGCCTTTTTAATCGATGTTCTCATATTAGTGAACTTTCCTTGAAGAACAGGTCCGTGGCAAAAATTGGCCTGGTGCAGCCTCAGAGATCTTCAAAATTATTTAAATTTTTTCAGCAACTATGATACTAATCCTGCATAACTACAGAGTGAATGTGAAACATCTAAGAGGTTTTTAATATATCATATACAGTAATTGAAGCTTCTCTTCAGCAAAGATCTCGGAAATACTGGTTCTTGATTCTCTCAAGTTTGTAAATAGCTTTTGCTCTACTGCTCTCCTTGATAGTTTGTGGTTTGGTGCTCTATTCAAGAAACTTCTGGATTGATGGTCTCCTGGATGTTAACCGGATTTAACTAAAGATTTGCTTTGTAGGTACCAGGTAGAGGATGGCAGCGTGGTGATAGTTTTCTCATACTTGCAAGGTTTTGTATTTCATTCTTTTCTGCATTCAAATGAATATTTTAATTAGCATGGTCTCTCATCTACTCAGAGGAGAAAGACCAGATTATATGGTCATTATAGATGCTGGAAACTGATGCATTGAATGTGAAGTATGTTTCTGCTCTAGCTCTGGTGCATTGGGAACTTGTTATTGAGATTGGTTGGGTCGTGTTTCATGGTCTGCGGTTTATATGATTATTATTACTTCAGGACCCTTAACAGAAGAATTTTAAGCTTCTTTATATTTAATACTAGCCAATTCCCTTATGTTTCTTGTCCTATTAATAGTTTTTAAGCTTTACATTATTACATCATTGTACCAATTTTAGGCTTTTTGGTAGAGATTTTATGCCTGATACATTATGAAACAAAAAAGAGGAGCGAGAAGCTTTTTATGTTTATCAGCCCTGTATTTTTAATGTGGATCGAAGAGACCTGGGCTCAACTCTCATATTCCTGCTGTCCACCTCTGCACTCTCATGCTTTTACTGAATTTCCCTAAAAGTTTTTTATGTTTTTTGGGGGATTTATTTGTGTAAAACTCCCTGCAGTTTGGCTTTTAGTGAAAGCACAACATTTTCTAAACTTTGCAAACAAGAATAATAGTGTATCCTGTTTATAAACACGTTCTCCCATCCAGATGTCCATCTAGAGGGGTCTGTTTGCAATTTTTTTTTATAAAGATGATTGTAGAGAAGAATAAAGGTATTAGATAAGGTGTAGTTTTTTTGTTTTTTTTTTTAATTTTTTATTTTAGAGATATTTAGGTCATTTAAGACAAATTCACACACACAATGCATACACAAAGATTCGAATTCAAGGCCTTTTAATTGGAAGCATAAGCTCTCAACCAATAGGTCAAGGTGAGCTGTGTGCTGTAGTTAATTCATTTGTATATTTTCTCCGGAAGCACAGTAATTACGTTTATATACCAGCTGCAGCATAGAAATGTAATTACATAATTGCCTAAGGGGCTGTTTGATATCGGATTTACATCGGGATTTAAGTCGGATTTACCCTAAATCCAGCCAAACAGTTTTTGTGCGAGCGTTAAATCCTGAGATTCAGTAAATCCCGGATTTACAGATTTACGTTTTAAATCCGGGATTTAGTAAATCCGAGGGGTAGCCGGATTTAATGGGATTTATGCGAAGAAGCGCGCGAAAGGGAGAAAGTTACCTTCACAGCCAGCGAGCTCCCGTTCTTGCTTCTGATCAAAATGTCGTAACTTCCGATCCGGGTAGGAAGAGAAAGTCGTGGCAGGAGCGAAGTCGAACAACCACGAAGGAGCCGCAGAAGCCACACGTGCAATCTATACATCTGCAAAGCAACGAAGCCGAATAGCAATGACGAAAAGAGAACCGCAGAAGCGGCGCGTGCAATCTATACACCTGCAAAGCAACGAAGCCGAACAGCAACGAAGAAAAGAGAAGATTGAAACGCAAACCTCTAAAAGTTATTATTTATTAACTTAATTAATATAATTTAAATTATTAATAATTAAGTTAATTAAATAATTAATTGCATAATTAGTTCATAAATTAATTATCTAATTTAACTTAATTATATAATTAGTAATTAAATATCAATATAATTAGATTAATTAATATAACTTAATATATCTACTCTTAAATATATAATTAATTATGTAAATAATAATTAATGAGTAATTTGTAATTAGCATATTATTAAATTTATAACACATTATATTTTTTTACTTTTTAATTATAAATTTATTTTTAAGTTATAATTATCTTCTTCATATTTAAATCCCTAACTGCTATAAATCTTGAAATACGTTATCAAACAGTTTCTCATGATTTAACAAGATTTAACATTTGGCATACCAAACAATTTTTAGGATTTAATACATTTCGGATTTACTAAATCCGGATTTATGGGATTTACTAAATCCCACTTGTTGCCAAACAGCTCCTAAAGGTTGTTGAAAAGCAACGGTTGAGATTTAATCTATTTGTCAGAGGTGCCATGTGATTCCTGCACTTGCGCAGGAGGTGGCTGCAAAGCTGGAAAAATTATTAGGCGCGGAGTGTGCACCGCCCGCACAAGTACTGAGTACCTAACGGTACCCAGCGGTACCAAGTGGTACCTAGTTGGGTATCCTATACTTGTGTGCGGACGATTCTCCCTGTTCGCACTCCGCACCTTATAATCTCTCGCAAAGCAGGGAAGCGGAGATAATGACAGTGACTGCCAAGATTGGTGAATCAGCTCTAATAGCAAGTTGGTCAAGGTTGTGACATATAACTTGTTGATACTATGAGCCCACGCCACGATACTCGAGAGCTATGTTTTGATTATACAAGTATATGCTAGAAATAATAGTGTCTATATTAAGTGATTTATGTATCAATTATTGGCATTAGTGTTGATTTATAATGTTAAATCATTTGGAGATTGGCGAATGGTAAGGATAAGCTCATGAAAATCAGGGCTCGTTTGAGACGGCTTATTAGTGTCATTTCAGTTTCTAAACGTTAAAAATAATTTTCGTTTGCTATTTGGATGCATTACTTTTGCAATATTATTTTTTTTAGAACTCCATTGTTTTACTGATTTGTGAAGCTTTTTATTTTTCTCTTATCGGCTCGTAACCTCCGTTCTTAGAGAATACAGGTGGGAAATACCTAGTGAACCTGCCCAGAATGAAGTTAGGAGTGGCAGAAATTTTGTTTACTATTTTGACATCTCGAGAGAGAACCTAGGAGAAGGAAGAGAGGCAAGGAAGGGCCCCCAACCTTAGCAGGAGACGGAGCAGGCATCACCCAAGTTTAGTGCATTGAGTACTGCAAGTTATTAGGTCCGGTCACCAGACGCAGAGATACGTCTGGACATTGTTATGTGACATAATTAGAGTGTATTTTGAAGTGTTTATTAATAGAAGTTATAAATATACAATTTAAAAAATTTAAATATAAATGATATATTGATCAGACTAGTGAAGAATTTTTGCAATAATTAGGTTAAATATTTAATTTTTAAAAAAATATTTTCAAATACCTTATAATATTTTTATCATTTTGTTTGACAGAAGGTATACTTAAATGAAAAATATAAATAAAAAATATACTAATGACTAATAATCTCTTTAGGAGTTATTTTAAGCTTATCTTCAATTGTTCGTTTGGCTGGGTTGGCTTATAAAATGAGTTTAGAAACAAATATTGGGGAGTTAAAAATGAACAAAGTTTCAATAATAGAATTGTTGAATTATAATATTTTTAAAGAGCTATTAATACGTGAAGAAATTTTTTTAAGTTTGTTAAGAGTCAACTTTAATGACTTTAGATGATAAGATAAAATACTAAATAAACTAAAATAATTTGTTTAAAAATAATTCTATAGATCTGCTTTGTATACTCTTCTGAAGGTCCTTTCATTGATGAGGGAAACATCGGCGAAGTTGTCAGTGGCATTTATGAGGTCATAGAATAGGCAAATTATTAGGTCTGGTCACCGCAAACAATGTTCTGGACATCCATGAAAACTTGTCACGTGGATTGTGCTTATTGACTGCACTTTATGTGTGCTTAACAGCACTTAGGTGCGCTTTTGATTGCACTTTTTGAATGTACTTTGACAGCGTTTTACCTGTACTTTACATGCGCGCGCTTTTGACGCGTTTGACTTAAAATTTCCGGACACATGTACATCCACATGTCAATATTTATTGGTGTCCAG
>CM039729.1:35965432-36171473 GCA_022539455.1 Dendrobium nobile
TACTTTTAGGGAAATTCAGTAAAAGCATGAGAGTGCAGAGGTGGACAGCAGGAATATGAGAGTTGAGCCCAGGTCTCTTCGATCCACATTAAAATACAGGGCTGTAAACATAAAAAGCTTCTCGCTCCTCTTTTTTGTTTCATAATGTATCAGGCATAAAATCTCTACCAAAAAGCCTAAAAATGGTACAATGATGTAATAATGTAAAGCTTAAAAAAATATATAGACAGAAACATAAGGGAATTGGCTAGTATTAAATATAAAGAAGCTTAAAATTCTTCTGTTAGGGTCTGAAGTAATAATAATCATATAAACCGCAGACCATGAAACACGACCCAACCAATCTCAATAACAGTTCCCAATGCACAGAGCTAGAGCAGAAACATACTTCACATTCAATGCACAGTTTCCAGCATCTATAATGACCATATAATCTGGTCTTTCTCCTCTGAGTAGATGAGAGACCATGCTAATTAAAATATTCATTTGAATGCAGAAAAGAATGAAATCAAAAACCTTGCAGTATGAGAAAACTATCACCACGCTGCCATCCTCTACCTGGGTTACCTACAAAGCAAATCTTTAGTTAAATCCGGTTAACATCCAGGAGACCATCAATCCAGAAGTTTCTTGAATAGAGCACCAAACCACAAACTATCAAGGGAGCAGTAGACAAAAGCTATTTCAAACTTGAGAGAATCAAGAACCAGTATTTCCGAGATTTTGCTGAGAGAAGCTTCAATTACTGTATATGATATATTAAAAACCTCTTAGATGTTTCACATTCACTCTGTAGTTATGCAGGATTAGTATCATAGTTGCTGAAAAATTTAAATAATTTTGAAGATCTCTGAGGCTGCACCAGGCCAATTTTTGCCACGGACCTGTTCTTCAAGGAAAGTTCACTATATGGAACATCGATTAAAAGGCGTTCGAGGCGACGCCTCGAGGCGCTCGTCGAGGCGGAGGTCGGGCGAACTGAGGCTTAAGCCTCGAACGTCCGGGCGAGGCTTACGCCTTTTTCCACGGAGGCGTACGCCTCAATACGTGAGGCGCCGAGGCGCCTCAAGGCAGCGCCTCGAAAGGGAGAAAGTTACCTTCAAAGCCAGCGAGCCAACGAGCTCCCGTTGTTCTTCTTATCAAAATGTCGTAACTTATGATCCGACAGGAAGGGAAAGTCATCGAAGGAGCGCAGTCGAACAGTCACAAAGGAGCAAAGAAGTGCGCGTGTAATCTCTACACCTCCTATGAAGCAACGAAGCCGAACAACAAGGACGAAAGAGAGATGAAAGGCAAACCCTGACGCAACTAAGTTATTATTGATTAACTTAATTAATATAATTTAAATATTAATATAAGCAAATTAATTAAACTTAATAGTATAATTAGTGCATAAATTAATGACAATAGTATATAATTATTAATTAAATATTATATTATTAGCCTGTTAATAAAATTAAAATTCTATATTATTAATATTATAATATTAGTTTATAATAATTATTGATAGTTGTACCGCTTAGTACATGCTCGGTACCGAGCCAGTAACGCTCGTACTGAGCAAGTATATGCTCGGTAATGAGCGGTACATGCTCGGTACCACTAGGTACACCGCTCGGTACCAAGCCAGTACCACTAGGTACATGCTCGATATGCTCGTACATGCTCGGTACCGAGCGGTACATGCTCGGCATTGTTATTACTTTATTTTTTATCATTTTTTAGGCTTACACCTCGATCCGCCTCGAGGCTTACGCCTCGCCTCGCCTCGCTTAGCCAAAACGCCTCGATTCCCGATTTCGCCTTTTAAAACGTTGTGAGAATATGGATGTGGAAATCCGTGTACTTTGTATACATGTAATCTGCTTTGTCTAAGGCTCCTAATTCCTAACAAGCTTCCAGATAATAAAGGATAAAAGCATAAATTTTGACATTTGGACAATCATGTCGTTAATAACATCAGAAATCACCTATGTTATTGGATTGCGTCTAACATGTGTCAGGTGAATATCTCACTTGCAAATTAGCTAAGAAAAGAAAACAAAAAGCAAATTAAATGTAGGAGAGGGATGGCGGGCTCAGTATATGAATTGCAAACTGAAGCTTACTTTTTGGTGATTAAAGAATAGTAGCAGTAAAAGCTTTAACTCTCAAATAGTTTCTTAATGTAAAACTTTAACTTCTCCCTCCTCCACTGAATGTATGCTTATCTTTATTGACTTGAATATATGCATCATTAACTCTATTCTTTTCTAAAGCTCTCCAGCGCACTTTTCTTGCAACTTTATCATATACTTTCTCTAGATCAAGAAATATAATACTCACTAGTCTCTCTAAACTTCTCCATCAAATCTCTCAACAAATATAGACTTCCATAATAGACCTACCATGAACCTAAACGGATTTTAAGAACATTAGTATTAGTCATAACATATGACTAATCACTCTTCTATAATTTTAATATATAACACATTAGCATAATTCCTCTATAATTTGCATTCTATGCATCACTTTATTCTTAAAATTAGGAACCAACACACTCCACCATCAGACATTTTTTAGTCTTCAAAATAACATTAAAAAGTTTAGTAAGCAAAAATTCTTTGATCTCCAAAACATTTCCACACTTCTATTGGAATATCATCATAACCTACTATTTTTTTCACAATTCACTCTTTAAACCATCTTCAACTTTAATTTTACTAATACAACAATAAAAAAAAAATTATTTGCATCTAGGATGCTGACTGAAGTCAATCATATTCTCAAGACCTTTAAAAAGCTTATCAAAATATCTCATCTACCTATGTTGAATATTATCTAATAAAAAAACAATTTTAATTTTCATCCTTAATGCACTTCACTTGACTTAAATTTTGACTTCTCCCATCTCTTTAATTCATTAACTTATACAAGCATCTTTCATCCTCCTTAATATTTAATATATTATATAAATCACTAAAAGCAAAATTCTTTGCTTCCTATGGGCAACTCAATATATTTTAATTTTTTTTAGTTTTTACATCTAAATCAATTTTCGCAACAAAGCTTCTAATTTTTAAATTTTCATGCACATTTTGATTTCACAATCAACTATTTCTACTATTTGAGCTTTTTCATTTGTTCTCCAAGCACATACTTCACACCATTCTTAATATCACTAATTACTTTTTCCACAAAATATTATATTCCTCCTAAGCAAATCAAATCTTAAGATTTTGAATTTTTTATTACTACAAAATCACAGGAATATCATTTTTCCAATGCATTTAAAAAACAAAAGTACCTTTTGCTTTTTTGAAATAGTCATCACCATAAGACTTATCGCAACTACAAGGATTTATGAATCTTCATTTTTCATTCTTATTATTGTGTTGCCTGAGGTGATATTTGCTTAGCCTATTTTGCATAACTTCTATTCATGTAAAATTTTCTTTTCCTACATTAATTTATCTACCCATCATATGGATAATATTGAAGCCTGTCTTAATCATATAGACAATATTTATATGAAGTACTAGCTATTTGTTGTGCTAATTTCAATCCTCAGTTTATTTTCAAGAATATTTATTTCTATGGACTTCAAATTAAAGAACTACACTGTTCATTTAATCCATAACATGAGATCCAATTAAAACAATTTAAAATGATTAAGCTACATCTGCACATGTATCATATTTAGAAGATGAAACAACCAAAGGAAGCCAACACAACAAAATGTTGCTTTTGTTTGGATATTTCAGAACATTTCAGCCATTGTACGGCCCAGTATAGAATATAGAATAAATAAAATATGTATTGAACTCCACTAATTTAAAGGATCAAGGGCAAGAATCACAAACTGTTTCTCAAGCAATCCAAGCAATTATCTCCGAAACATTATGGCATCTCTTAGGCATGGTTCAGCAATAAAAATGCAGGAATCCCGTATACACCAATTCAATGAGACTAAAGAAGCAAGGTCTTAATTTTCATTTGAAATTAGACATGAAAATCGTATAGAAGAAAAATGGCATTGCATCAAAGCCCTACATGGGAGCCTAGTTGGGTACCCATGCTTTACTCGGACAGGCTTCGCCCACCCACCCCCACCCATGGTGACTTTCGGGATGCCGTGCCCACCTATACCTACCCACTTTCCATGCTTTTTGAACGACGTCTACCACGGATTGATGACCTTGAGACTTGCTGCCCTTTGCTCTGATTGCAATCTTTCAAACTGCATATCAAAATTTATTGTTGTCGCAGCGTGGCTAAGTGTTGCACACTACGTAGTGAGAATTGTAGTAATATAAGATATACGGTGATTAATAATGTAAATCGATTTATTCCCCGATATTGAGTACTCACCCATACCCACACACAAGACCATGGGGGTACCCAAACCACCCATAACCATTGGGTATTTGTGGGTCATAGGTGGGTAAGTACCCAATACAGGGCTCTCTTTCCATGTGAATGTATCAATGTCAATCACACAATGATATCTACCTCTGTCATGTTTCAATGTCAATCACAATGCAAAGTTTTGTGCAGAAGTTTAAGAATTTCATCCATACTAATTGAAGGAGTTAAAATAAATAAATAAAGGATCTCTTGTAGAGCTCTACAATGTTGTTCTTCTTCTATAATTTTATTATCAAATTTAATGCATTAACCTACAGTCAATCATTACACCCATAATTTATAAGTCACAACACAATAGAACAAAAAATAATATTACCTGGTACACTGTTGTTGTTGATAGCTGTTTAAAGAAGAAAATGAAGATTTTGATTTGTATAAACCCATCAACCTGAGATAAGTAAAATAGCAGAAAAAACAGCAAAAAGAAAACTTGAACGGTTATAAGAATGAAAGTCAATCATTAGAAGGTTAAAATATTGTCAGGTCATCCCTGTTCATGATCCGAACAGGCTTTAGAGTGCATCTATATCACAAGACTGCATATCAAGGTAGCCAGATTCCAATTTTCCCGCATATGATTCCATGATAGCAACATTTTTTATGGCTATCAACATCAAGATTGATATATTCAGTAAATCGCCCATCAGAACAAAAGATGTCAGTTCCGCCCTCAAATCATTTTGGCTGGAAGGAACTTCTAGAGGTTCAACAGCCTTGCCAATGCTGTCAGAGAAGTAACGTCCCTTGCTGCAGCTTTGGATCTTGGTTCTTTTTCTTTTTCTTGACTTACTTTGGCTTTTAGGATGATGAAGCTTGCACAGAGAACCTTGAGACATTTCCCTGTTGCTTCAAAATGCGGGCATGTGTAGCTATGCTTCTTACGACCTGTTTTTGAAGAAATTAATTCAATAATCAGAAAGAAAACAAGGCAGCAGATCAGCTAAAAATATATCGTATAACATAAGCTGAATACATAAATGCAACAAGAAAAATATCAAAGGAAGCCAGAGTTTATTAACAAAAGAGTAAATCAGCATCACTTTTTCAGCGAGAATAAAAACAAGTTAATAATATAGTTTCCCTTTATGATTTCTTCCTAAAGCTCGTGATGGGCGAAAAGACTCGCCTAATTTGAAGAATCTTTCGCTATTTCATCATAATAAATGTTGAAATATGATATTTTTATGATGGAACACTTGGTAATTAGGACTAAAATATCGGAAGAAGTTATACATGGAAAATTTTCCCCTTTATTTTTCATTCTTGGACCAAACGCAACAAAAACCTTAGCCTGCCTAGGAAAATTATTGCTCTAATATAATAAAATTTAGTTTATCATGCTTGCAATAGATAATTTAGTTGCTGGCTAAATCTTGTATGGTTCTTTTAGGAATTTAGGTCAAATTAATTATGTTGACTGAAAATGATTTACTAAATTGAAGTTTAATAATGGAATAGCGTTGGTTTAATTGGCTTTAATGTTAGAGAATTGGGCTTGACATTCAGGAGGGACTAAAAGTATCCTAGCTTATTATGCATTTCTTGAGACCTTGCAGCATAATTAATTGGGGAATTTAATTTAACAGTGTTCTGCCAGATAATAATGGTTGCGTAAATGAGTAGAAACCAAAATTTGGGGAAAATTATCATGAGATCAAGCTTAACATACAAAAAACACAACCTTAGAAAATTTAGAATGTATCATAAAACATGCACTTTCAAGTTGATAATCATAGAGGCAATAATTGGGTTAATATTGCTTGTGGTTGGCGTGGATGGTTATACCACATTTCTTCTTTTAAGTGTCATTAAGATATATATAAGCACGATAATTATTTGTGGATAATGGGTGTAGTAGGACTACATTTGAATACCTTAGTTTTGCGCCATTCAATCTAAGATTCAAACATATGAAGGACAAATTATTTGTTCTAATGTTCAAAAAATATTAAATGAATCCATGAAAAACACACATTTGAACTATGGGAGGTAAAATTATAATCTTCCATAAATGTTTGCCATGGAAAATAAGGAGTTTAACAGATTTGGGGTCTGTTTGGGATGACTTTCTAGCTGCTTTACTTTTCGAACAACACCCATAATTTGTTTGACTATTACTTTAGAGGTAAACTTGAATTATGGAGGTCAACATTAGAGTCTAGAGGTTTTCACTGAGTAGATCTAACTGAATATTAGAGTATAATTTTAGTAGCAATAGACCTAGTGAGGGGATTGTGACTTTGGACGATCAAGTCATCAATAGAGTACACATTTTAGAGATCTTGAATCTATTGTTTAGAGTGATGGTGAAATAGATGAGGATATTATTAGTAGAACTCAAGTTGGTGGTTGAAGTGGAGGAATGCATCGGGCTTGTTGTGTGATAGAAAAATCCCCCTCAAACTTAAGGGAAAATTCTATAAGATGGTGGTGAGACCTATAATGCTTTATGGGCCGAATGTTGGCATTAAAAGAGAAGCATATACTAAGTTAAGTGTTGCAGAAATGAGGATGCTCAGGTTGACGAGTGGCTTACCCTTAGAGATAGGATAAGAAATGAGCATATACATGAAAAGGTTGGAGCAGCTCAATGGAAGATAAGATTAGAGAGAGTCGCCTTAGTGGTCTGGTACAATAAAATGGAGGCCTTCCGATGACCCGGTTAGGAAAGTTGAGATATTTAATTTGACTTATGTTAAGAAAGGTAGAGGTAGACCTAAAAATACTTGGTTAGAAAATATTAGAAATGATCTTTCTTTATTAGATTAAATGAGAATTTAACTTTTAACAGGACACAATAGAGAAAAACAATTCATGTAGCCGACCCCACGTAGTGGGACAAAGGCTTGATGTTGTTGTTGTTGTAGTATTTCTTTTTATTGTTTTTTCACTTTCTAAAATTTATGTAGTTGAAAGCTATTTTTGCAACCGGGCACATAGCAACTTTACAACCAATTTTATAAAACACTATAACCATCCCAAAATAAACCTTGGTTTCTATCATTTGTATTTAAGCCTAAACAATGATTATATCATTTTTATTATATAGAGCCACCTCATTTCTAACATTTTTCTACATGTGAAGGCCAATTGTTGGTCTACTATGTGCAAATGAATTTATTTCTTTTTTTACATAAGCTCGACCTAGCCCCACAATAAACCTAATAGTAATTGGCAATTGGCAAGATTTTTTATTTTTTTATTTTGCCAATACTAATAATCCAGTTAGGGTCTCAAAAAGGCTTTTCTATTTCAATATCCTACCACCTGGTTATTTAACAAATAAATTTGCATTCTTCTAGTGCCATCTGCATAAATCTTCTAAGTCGTTCCATCATTTTAGATCTTTGCCAGCTCGAACATAATTTGGGTAGTTGTACAATGCTGCAATGCCATCTACTTCTTTCTAGGGGTGTAAGTGAGCCGAACCGGCTCGCGAACCAGCTCGAGCTGACTCATTTATGGCTCACGAGCCGAGCTTATCAAGCTCACGAGCGAGCTCGAGCTCGTTTAGTAAATGAGCTCAAGTTTGAGCTTGAGCCGGCTCAGCTCGTAAGCTCGCGAGTCGGCTTTAATAAATAGTAATATTTTTAAAATAATTTTATTTTATTTATTAATTTAATTATTAAAAATTAATAAACACCTAAGTTTTATTAAATGATAAACACTTCATATATATATATATATATATATATTATATATATATATATTTTTATATTAATTTGACTAAGTTTTAAAATATTCGCCTAATTTTTTAAGATCCCGCCTAAAATTTAAAAATTCCCGCACATGGCTCGCGACCGGCTCGAGCTCATTACAGTGAGCGAGCTTGAGTTTGAGCTCGTCTCAAACTAACGAGCCAGCTCGATAAGGGCCTAAACTTGACTCGACTCAACTCGTTTACACCCCTACTTCTTTCCAATGTAGCTCTCGCATCATTTGCAATCAATTTAATCAGTTCAAGCTAACTACTATATAGGGCTTTCAATAATCTCTTTCTCAAAAGAATATGAAGAACATGAGCTCTTATCTTCACAACTTAGTTAACAAAGTCAACTAAGCTAACTCATTCATATTCAGCTTTTTACATCATGCATCATCATTAGCCTTATCTAACTATTTGAGGTTGACTTTAGGAGTCCTCATTTTTATTTCATTAATGTTTTGTTCTGCAAAAGGTGTATTGGTGAAAATTATATTCTCTCAATATTTTGGATCAACTTATATCGTATTACCTTAGATCTATAGCATTTCATTCCCAATGCTTCAAACCCAATTGTAACAACTAATCTAATTGGAGCATTTTTTGCTCCTCATTATAAAAGTTAAACTCATCTATTTATTTTAAACCATCTCATCTCTATAGATATTACTCCAATCATCCCTTTAAATAAAATCATAAAACAATTTATCTTTTGTTATATTATCACACATCATCTTAATTTTCTCATTTCTTCTCGTATTATTTACTTAGCAATGACCATTTTTACTTCCCAATTCTCAAATCCATAAAATAAAGTAAGCTAATTATAGTTTTTAAAATTTAACATAAAGTCTCATTAATCTCCTCTAATTGCCTAATATTCACGAGGCACTTCTCTTTTTTAACCACCCAATGATCAGATACTTAAATTATACACTAAAAATTTTTAATATTTTAATATTATGGACTTCTAATGGTTAATATCACACCTACTTAAATTGCAATATAATTACTAAATCTTATTCTAATTATTGTATTTTTATCCTCTAAAACATTCTCTACAATGTTTTCAAATTTTTGACTTTTCAAAAGATATATGATAAATTAAGCAGTTATTTGCAAAACATACTCCCATAGGTACATCACTTTGAATGTAATACATCAAATTGGAGAACTCTTTCATCACTCCATAACAACTTGTAATATTATAGCCAATACTTGATATCTCTTTGAGAACTTCAACATACTTTCGCATGCCATTTTCCTTAATATGCACCAAATCAATCCCATATACACTCGATAGCATTCAGTTTTAGGATAAACTAAAAAATATATGAAGACAATTTATCTGCTCGTATATTTTTCCAATAATTATCTTTTCATGAAAAAATGCATCACATATAGATTTTTTAACATGGAACCAAATTATTTCAATAAAATTAATGTATTTTCTCCATATCTCTATTCAATCAATTTCTCCCATAAGTTGATCATGAGTAAAAAAATTTATTCCATAAATCACAAAACCTTGCCTAAAAATTGGTTTACAACCTTATTGCATACCAAATCTAGCCCCTTTCACATATACTTGCTTACAATGTTGTCGAGCCGCAATAATTGTGGAATACATCTTATAAAAATTCAAAAATATTGAGGGTTAGGGTAGACTTGGTATGCCTCAAGCAATTTCCTATGCATAAAGTGAAGACTCCTATTGAAATTTAACAAAAGAACTGGAAAAACAAAAGTAATGTATTATGATATTGGAGAAATGGTATATTCTAACAGATTTGAATTGTCAGTCTTATAAAATCTTTGGTCATGAGGTGTTGATTGTTTCAAGACTCCTTTGATATTATAAAAATTACCTCACATGAGCCTCTCATTGTTCAACATAGTTCTATTGATCAGTATAGGCACATAAGACTTTGTGTGCTAAATCCTAATGCTCAATTTGAACCTTCCAACTTGTTAATAGTTGTTCTCTCATCTTGTCCTCAATGATATGTTCTATCCAGTAGAACCTACTCTAGCCTCCCCTTTTAATGTGCCTTCACAGAAATTGTTGATTTTTGGACATCATATTGATGAGGACATCGTCAGCATTTTCGACGCCGGAGATCGATGGTTACGAGCATGAGTTGTATTTTCATTATTTTATGTAGTAGTTTATTTTTATTTTAGTTTTTTCCGTTTTTGCCCTTATGGGTATTTGGTCGCTATTGTAGCCAAGGGGCATTTTAGTCTTTGCTTTTTATTTGTCATTGTGAGGACCTATTTATATGGTCCTTCTCTTGTAATAGATAGTTGTTGTGAAAATGAAAATTTATTCTTGTTCTCTTAGTGAGTTCATTTCTCCCACGATCTCTTAGTGAGTTCGCCGGAGGAAACTAGATCTCTTAGTGAGTTCTAGTTCGTCGGAGAAGACTAGATCTCTTTGTGAGTTCTAGTTTTCAATTATCTCATCTTGTGGAAATCAAGAGGAGACAATCGAGGTTAGTAAATTCGTAGTGTCGTCGAAGCCTTGAAATCTCCATTTTCTTCCTCTTCCCCTTGCCCTTGCCGCCGTCCAATCCAAGAAGCAAAGCCACCGGCCACCTGATTTTCCCCCTGTTTTCGCCGGCCATAAATTCTGCGGCCACCGGCCAGCCTCCCACGGGCCGCCGCCGGGCCGCCCGCCGCGCCGCCCCCGCCGGCCAGCCACCGCCGGCCAGCCTCCGCCGGCCTGCCAGCAGCCTATTCCCGCCGCCTCTCCCTCTTGAGCTCCCACCATTTGAATTTCAAATCTTTGAGTTATTAACCTCCTTAATTGGTGCTTATGCAATTAAGCCACCCATTAAAGAGATTAAATCTAAATTTCGAAATTCAAATTTGATCTCCCTCTCATTTTAAATTTTGGGAAGTAGTTATTAAGCTTTAATTAAATCTGAAATTAAAATTCAGATTTAATTGAATTTCTTACTAAACTTGGGCCCCACCCTCAGACTCCAAAATCTCTCTCTCTCCTCCTTATTGGGCGGCCACTCTTAGTGGGCCCTTTCTCCTCCCAAATGACATATGAACACCACAAATTCAGCCCAAATTTCTTCCCCTTCACCGCCATTAAACCCATTTGGATTAATTTGAATCCATCAAGTTAATTCCCTCCCATCTCTATCCAAACTGAATTCCTGCAGGAATTTTCAATTTTTGTCTTTGGAACCTTCCCCAAGCAACACAGCAAGCACTCAGGATAATTCTCCTCCACCACTCCGGTCACCTATCGAGAACGACGATCTTATGCTCCTTCTTCCTTGGAGTGACCTCGCTTCTACTGTGGAGACTCTCCTTCCGCTAAAGCCTGACTAGTTGAGCGTATGGGCTCCAAAGGGGAAAATTCTCATTATTAATTGTGGATTCTTGTGGCCATTGTAGTTTTACAATTATTCTTTGTGCTTCTTGAATTGTTTGGTTGATTGATCTTGCTCCACTTGCTTAGCAAGTTAAAAATTAAGAGTTCTAAGGATCACTCTTTTATGACAATGATAATTTATCTTGGGTTTTTATGCTAC
Organism: Dendrobium nobile; assembly: GCA_022539455.1. Classification (NCBI taxonomy): domain Eukaryota; kingdom Viridiplantae; phylum Streptophyta; class Magnoliopsida; order Asparagales; family Orchidaceae; genus Dendrobium; species Dendrobium nobile. Next base: position 35,977,094 of record CM039729.1, read on the forward strand.
AATTGCTCTCTTTTAATTTCTTAAAGTAACTCCTCCATCGCATGTAATTTCACATCAATATCCCCCTACTTCCCCATCTCTGATGTTTTCAGATGTGGTTGTCGGCCAGCTAATACTTCAAGATCCATGTGTGGATAAGCTATCTTTCAGTCTATTCGAGGTCCCAATTACTCACACTCTCATTCTCCTTATGATGCTACTATTGTGTTCCCAATACAACCCACGATTATTCTGATGCAGAGGTTGTTAATGATTCAAGCTTACATCGATCTCAAGATTCTATCAGCTGATTATCTCATTTAATAGATAAAAAGTTCTGCTTGTTCTTCCACGTCAAGACACAAGCAGGCAAAAGTTTTCGTCATCCTCCTAGGCTTACTAGTTCTCTAAATTAAACTCTTAACTTCTAAAGACTTTCGCATCCTTGACTTAAACAGGTATTTCAATGCGAGTCTAGTATTCCCTTTTCGAAAAGGTACAAATGTCAATCGTATATTCATAAATTAGATGACATGATAATGCCTACGAGATAACTATTCAAAGAGAATTTGAGTGCATAGCAAACCAATTTCCTAAAAAACTCTTAACATAATAAATTATCAACCTCAGTCAATGGTCAACACCCAGGGGTTCTCTTCGCATTAAGCATCTTTTACCGCCCTCTTTTCGTCAGTTCTTGCTGCTTTTTTACTCAAATCTTCTTCATCAACTTAATTTCCCTCATTCACTCTTTCTAAAAATAAATTCTCTTTTCTTGTCCTCCGATGCCACTTCCTTCCATGATGGAGGTGAATGATCTAGATATTAGGCTCCTAGCATTTACTGGTGAATGGATAGATATTAGGCTCTCGCATTTACCTAAGCATGATGTAATTGCTTCAAGTTTCCTCATTTTGATTCACCTTCCCCATGTTTTCCTTAACCAGTTTCCTTTTTGCTCTACATGTATTACATTCAAACTTTTTTCTCCTATCAACTTTCCATTTTCTACGTCCAACTTAGTACCAACTCTTTTTTTTCATCTTCTTAGTGTCTTTCGATCCTCATCATGATGACTTCATATTAAAATAACAGAAGTTCATCACAATTTTGTCATACAATGTTATTCTTGGTCTATGATTCATTTGGAAAGGCTTTCTAATCTTAAAAGGATTTGATTCTGCATTATTTCGATGATAGAAACGGAATTTTCCATCAAGAAAATTATCATACATTTTCTCTAAGCTTCCTCTCCTCACTTTTCATAATGAATGCATGATCCTGCATTATCTCTCCAATTCATCGATACTTATGTCAGACTCCTAGACTTCACCAGAGGCATGGCCAAAATGCGATGATTTTCAACATTTTAATTCATCTCTTCCCAAGTTTTTTACTTCCCTACTTTAGTCCTTCTCTGCATCTATTGCATTCTACTTTTATTCTCCTTTATGCTCTTCGCTTTTCCTCCTCTTAATCCAAACTCTTTCTCCCTTCTTCCTTGTTTCTTTTGGATCTTTGTCATGATGCCTTATATTAGCCAATACATTAATTTCGTTGTTAAATATAATACATTAATTTCGTTGTATTCGATTTAACGGTTACTTCAGTATTATATAGATTTGTGAAACTTTGTTATTCCTTGTTATTAGTCTTGAATTCTCAGTAAAAATTTTTACTCGTAAATTATTTGATGTACAGTAGAGATTTCCATGAAGAAAGTCTCAAATTGAAGGAACATTTTTTAGTATTGCATAAGCTCTTTGATTCTTCCTTTCACCTCTCTAACTCTGTCGCTTAAACGTAATATCTTCTACAGGTGGTTTTCCTCTAGTGAAACATAACATAAGCAAGTTATTACCAACATGTTTCCATGCCACCACCATATCAATAATGATCAAAAAGTCAAAACATCGACATTAATTCTTATTGGGACACAAATCTCACCCAATTTAAATGTCCTATCTGAAATGGGGGAAAGAAAGGTTGGAAAAGGAAGGTTAGCAAAAGGGAGTAGGTTGCACAAGAAAAAATGACAAGAAATTTGATATGCAAAAGATTCTGGAAAGTCCACATTTTGGTCATCAATAATGATCTGAGGGGGATTATATGTGTAATTTTCTTTTCGTTAAATGAATGTTTACTGTTTTTGTGTTGTAGACTATTTTCGTAAATGGTATTTGTTAGTCTTGGGACTTTGCATCTATTTAAAGCTACTTCCTCTTGCATTTTACTCACTGATTAATGAGATTTTAGAATTTTAGTTTTTCTTTCGGGAACATGTTTAGCTAAGCATTTTGATGGTGCTCTGTAATTTGAATAAAAAAACCGTAAACGTGAAGAAAACTGTTTAGCTAGCATTGCTCAAACAGTGCATTTCAAACTGAGGCAATGCTTTCACTCAGGGTACTTGATGTTGGAACACTTAAATGTACAAGCAAAACTAGCAAATGTAGCTGAGATGACATACAATTGTTAATAATGCAACAATATCACAATGCTTAAGCCAGTAATACAAAGTGAACTACAGGTGCAAGAAATTATATTCAAACATCTTATTTAGCAAAACTCTTTTTTGGAAAGCAATCCATTATATGAGACTATAACAGATAAAATTAAATAGTTTCTTCACTGATGCATCAAACGCTGTTTGAAGAAAAGGGTTGCAGATTCTCAGGTAACATATAAAAGCTGAAAACTCGTCACCATCAGCACAATGTCCTCGGAGGAAACCACCATAGAGGAGCGTTAGCATTGACCTTTACATGTCTATAAGGGCAATTATGTTGGTGCATAGTCCTGTCAAAAAGAACATTCAGTTATGGAGGTCTATGTAATCCACAGTCAATAGTGAAATAAATGCTAGGGTCGGGTAACCTTTCAGAAAGTATGAACAGTTGGCATTCTTTCTGGATAATCTGTATTCAATTATAATTTAAAAAAAAAAATTCAAATCACATATGATTTTTCATGGATGAACAATAAAAAAAAAGGTTTAAAAACATACGAGCCAAATCACATCTAACCTTATGGGTTAACTTGCAGTTGGCATCAGAACATTGATCTCTAAGAAATTTAGCGCAGATGGCAACCTAGCAGGGTCATGAATGTATGGGCATTTCTTCCACTTTTATTGCACTTGCCAAACCGTGTAAAAAATAGGAAAACTGACGTTTCTGAGCCAACCTTAACCTAGCTGAGTGCAAACTCCACCGTACTTTCTCATTAGCTAGAATACGTTTAGATTTCTTTGGATCTCTAACAAGCTGGTTGCCATTGCCAATTCGAACATACTAGCAAAATCATAAACAAGCGATTATAATATGTAAACAACCACGAATTAACTCCTAAGAGAGGTTGTAAATAATACTTAATCATAAAAAATAGATGAACTACTCATTATTTCCAATGACTAATCTCCTAGGAACAAAAGATATCTGACTGCTGTTGCCGGTTGCTGACTTGCAGGAGATGATGAATGATCATCTAATTTGTAAATAGACATTAATTCAACAAGAACAAACTTCAGAAAGGAAAACTTCTAGATAACACAATATGCTATAATAAATGATCAAAGCAAAAAAAAAAAACTTTTACCCTGAGTACCATTATTCACCATGTGAGAGACTACTTAGCATGACAACTATGTTCAAGAATAAATCCAACTAAATATGAGAGTTGATTTATAAAAATCTAACCAATAAAAAAGTTTGCTTCAATCATTTGAACTGAGCTAAGAAAATTATTTTAATTAATCATTCAAATTAAGATACATAAGTTCATTGCAAGTGCAATATTTTAGACTTAAGCCTATGAGCCTGCAGTTTCAGAATTTCTAGAGATCTATTACAACCCATCTTGCATCATAGTACAGAAAATTAACTTGCAAGAACACTCTTTTTGTGCCTACTCCAAATGATATAACCATGCCCAAAGGTTTTATTGGTTATGTTAGCTTCTCAAACAAACGCTCTTACATGAAAAGAACCTTAAACATTGATCCTCTAGCGGTAATCCTTACAAATTATCAGAGAGAAACGCTTAATGAAAGAAGTTTCATTAATACAGATTCCTCAACAAAAGTTTTCTAGTGAATTTCATATCCCCAGTAATAGTTTAACATGAAAACAGTAAAATCACCTTCAAAAACGAGATTAAAAAAACTAAATTGTACCAAACAATACAAACCTGGTATCCTTACAAAGTCCGCATAGATGAGTCCATTATATCGAGCTGAACCAACACGAAAGATCGTTCCCCTGTCAACAAAGTGCTTAAATTTTAGTATGTCTGAATATTTAATATATACTGATATTACTTTCTCAAATCTAGAGTACAGTTAAAATAAAGAAAGATGAAAACAAAATCGTATATCAAATATGTTACAACAAAGAATAATTAAATCATGGAAAATGATGCAACATTATAAATTGGACTGGTTGCATTTTCAAGCAGATGTCCACTAACAGGATCGGAAGTAAGATAAAACTAAGACAGATATAAATATTAATAAAGAACACTCTAAACATTCCACATGAGGCATGTAACAAAGGCTTCGTTTGGGACGACTTTTCTATTGTTTCTTAATACAAAGTTTTTGTACAAAAATTAAAAATTTTGTACTAAAACTCTATTTTAAGAAGCAATAAAAAAGTCATCACAAACGAAGCCTAAGACAACCTAAACAAAAATTCCAAACGTAAGTTTGAATTGCCATAATAAATAACCATCATTATTTTCAGCTAAATATAATTGTAAAAGTATGAAAAAGCATCTTTTAAATCACCTTGTTTAGCTCACATGCTGAAGTGACCTGCAGGTTAAACTAGCTTTGTTCTTCCCATTACCACATGAAGATTTATTCTTTTTCTCTTCTCGTTTTTTACTCTCCACCTCAGCCAACTGCCAATGTAGCTTCCTACAAACATGCATAAGAACTCCACGTTAAAGTAGCACAAGATTAATATATATTTTGATAACACAACATATTAACAATTCCTAGGAGCATACTGATAGGAAATATCTTGAGTTTGCAAGTAACCCTTGGGTAATACTGAGTTGGCAATCAACCCTATCCCAAATTGGTGAACAACAGCAACAAAACTGCTGTTTACAAGCAGTTAAACAGCCCCAAACAAGGGATAAAACAGCAAATGAATTAGGACTCTGAAGGAAAATAAACAACCCACTGTATATCCAGTAGGTGAAAGAAGACAACAACCATTACAAGATTCTTAATAGAGAGGAGGAGCAACTCTTCAAAATATCTAGCCAGAAGATAGACCCAAGCCTCAAAAAGATCCCAAAATCTGCCCAAATTCAACATAAACCCTAAATCCCCCTTTCCCTCTAATTAAACTCCAAAGCCCCATACAAATCCCTAATAGCCTTTCTATCATAATTTCCCCCCTTCCATTAAAAATTTCCCTCCACACTTGAATTAAAACCCCATTGGGCCCACTGGCTTCCGCCCTTGCCTTTTCTCGCCATGTGGGGCCACCTGGGTAGGTAAGGACCAGTCCATGTTTGGACGGTTCCAGCCGGCCCCTTAGGCCGGCCCCTATATTTACTCCCTCCTCAAGGTCACCTTGACCCTCAATGTGAAAAGAAGGGATTTGATCTTCAATCTTTCAATGGCTCCCATGTATGCATCCAAAATCGGGGAGGCATGTCCATTAATCAACACTTTTTGTTGCTCTTTATTGATCTTACCTGTAAGCTCCAGTGGTTCTAAAACTCTTCCACATGCTCAGTAGTGTAGAAGGTAAATTCTGCCCTAACTGCATGCCTCCCCTAAAGCTCTCCTCAACTGAGGACAAAAACATTGAAAAAACTGGGTGTTTGGTGGTCTGATGGTGATAACTGTCAGTTGTATGCCACTGCTCCAATCTTGTCCAAAACCTCATAGGGGACAAGTATATTCGCGGGTACAAATTTCTCGTTCCTCCATCACCACTATCCTCTGCCAGTTAAGGGCGTAGTTTTAGGAACAACTCTTCTCTCCCACTTCAACTGCATGTTCCTCCTATGTGAGTCCGCCTGCTTTTTCATGATTTGTTGTGCCTCAGCTGTAATATTTCTTCAACTCTTCTAGCACCTTGTTCCTTTCTCCAAGTACTGCTCAATGATAGAAATAGTGTGCTGCCCCTCCCATTGTGCACTAGGTATGGGGGATCCCTTCCATATATCACTTTGAAAGGGAAATCTCGAGAAACCAGACATGGTATGATGATATTGTCCCAATACTCGGCCCTGGTAAATAACTTCGTCCACATCCGCGGTGTTTTAGAAGCAAAACCCTCAAATGGTCTCCAAAATCGGTTTTTTCCACCTTGTTTGCCGTCTGTCTGGGGATGGTAGGCGGTGCTCCTTTTAAGAGTAGTGCCCTGCAACCTGAACAGCTCCCTCCAAAATGGCTGAGGACACTTTGTCACGATTAGTCGCAATGGATTCAGGGATCCATGGAATCTAACCACCCTCCTGATAAATGATGATACTTCTGACACACAGGTTAGGGATGTCGTAAGAGGATGAAATATGCATACATACTAAGTATGTCAATCACCACCATGATAACAGTGAATCTTCTGATCGTAGTAGGGTATCAATGAAATCCATGGACACTTCCTCTCAGACTCGGTTTAAAAGTGCCAAAGGGTAGTAGTAATACTCTCCTGGAGTCATGACCATGTATTTATTTCTCTAGCACACTTCACATCTTGCCACCATCTTCCTCAACATCTTTATACATCCCCATCCAGTAAAACTCAGATGCTAGCCTTCTATAGGTTTTCTGCAATCCCGAGATCCGTGACACCAATCTGCCTGACGTGGAACCCTGTACACACACAAGTGGGGGCATGGTATATGGAGTGTCGAGCAACACTCCGTGTTGATACAACAACCTCTCCCCTCCATATAAGTAACCAAGGGTGGCTACTCTTGTCTTTTGTGCAGATCCTCCCTGTACTTTATGCAACTCTTCATTCAATATTTTTCTTTCATGATGGCCCCCAGTCAATTCATAGTATAACACAATCAAACACTGTGGCCCCAACACACCGAGCATAAGGCACATCGACCGCTTTGTCTCCAAACCCAGGCTCGTACTTAGATCTAAAAATCATAGCCTAAATTTTTAGACAACCACTCTGATGCTGCCTCGGTCATCATCCGTTGCTCACCAGTACTTCTCTCCTCTAGATCCGTTGGACGATGAAATTCTACCCAAAAATTTAAAAAAGGGGGCGCATCTTCTGAATAGTCAAGACAATGTTCCATTAACTCCTCTCATAAAACCGACTTCAATCTCGCCTTGTGGAATAACACTTGACTGAAGTATACTATAGGTCTGTGGTTCTGCATCAACATCCTGCCCAAACCATATCTTGATGCATTATGTCTCTACTACAAAGACCTTGCTGATAGTCCCGGATAGAGTAGAACTGGAACATAAGTCATGATTTGTTTAATCTCTCTAAAGCCTGAGTCGTTTGTCACTTCCCATGAAAAGTTTTCCTTCTTCAGCAGCTCTGTGTCAAAAGCCAAGCAATGGTATGTGTCCCTTCAAAACTCCTATAAAACCAAGTCAATCATAGAAACCCCCAACTCCCTTATGTTTCCCTAGCAAGGCATTTCTACACTTGCCTCACTTATTAATTTGGTCGGCACCCACTCTTGGGATACCAAACGTCCCAGTACTCACACTTATGGGGCAAAGCTTGCATTATCTTCAGATGGCTCTCAACTGATACGCCTGAAGTATTCCCAAAACCAACCATCATGTGTCCAAGATGCTCCATTATCTTGTTTACACCTAGATGTCATAAGACAAAGGAATCACCATAACAAACTTTCTGAGTACTACTTGAATATCATGTTCTATCCAAAGACTGAAAAGTAGCAGGGGCATTAGTGAGTGCCAAATGACTTACCAAAAGCTCATAATGCCTTCATAGTGTCCAGAATGTGTTCTTCGAAATGTATGTCTCTCCTCATTCTGATCTTGATGCATGCAAAGGGGGGGTCAAAAACAATATAAGATGTTTTTGACCCTTGTGCTGCTTGGTGCTTCGGTTTGCGCTTGTTTGCTTTGATTATAGAGCTAATTTTTGGGATCTATATGGTCTAGTCCTAAATGCTTGAAGTTGTGACTTTAGCTCATTAATTCAAAAATGTTTCTTACTAATTTCAGTCATTATGTGTGGAATAGTTGGGCTTTTCCCCTTCCCCATGCTGCCCATCTCGTTCCTCCTTGCTCCCCTTTCGTTTCCTTTTGCTTTTGCTGTTCCCGTGCCCGCTGGTTTCCCATGTTTGCCCGATGTTTCCTGTGCTTGGCTGGTTTCGCCGTGCTTTGACCCCCTTGTTTCTTGTGCTGGCTGGTTTCAGCGTGAGATGTTGGGTTGGGGATTTCCGTGAATATGGTTCCTGTGTTTCTGTGCAAATTTTGCTTCTATGCAGCAGATTTGCCTGTCTTTGGACTTCTATTTGGTGTCTTTTGGTCTCCATATTCACCTTTAATAGTGGGCTTGTATTAGCTTCTTTCTTTTCTTATAAATAGTAGATGTTTTGAAGCATAAAAGAAGTGTGTTTATAATGTGATTTTTGGAATAGAAAAAACGAGGGTTTTTGGTTACGAAAAGCTAGCGATCTATGTTCCATTTTCTCTTCATCTTCTTCTTGGGGAATGCTTGCGAGCTTTCTCCTATGCTGTCGTCTGGGCTCCTAACCTCTTCCTCTATCCGCATAGAATTCCAACACCAACTAGTATCTTTCTTCTACTCAATGGATGAATGCAACTTTTGGTGTTCTGTTTTGAGTCGTTTGTTAAGTGTCTTTTTGTTGTATGGTTCATTTCTATGATATAAAGTTGTTGTTTTTGTTATTTCAAAGTTTCTTTATGTAATTTCTTTTTATCTTAGCAACAGTTACCATTTTGCTTGCAAAAATTTGGGGCATTTCCAAATTTTTGCTTGCATCAATATTGGTATCTGAACAAGTTCTTTATCCGGTTTGTGAAGTGAGTCTTGGTTGTGTCAGGACAGTTGTGTGTGAGTCTTGTTTTATGTCTTCTAAATAGTTTATTTGTGTTTGTTTCTTGTGTTTTCATAAAAAAAAATGAAAAAACAAAATGAGATGGACCAGAGATCGAAGAATGCATTCCAGGAAAATCTTGAAGTCTTGTGTAAAACTCGCAATGGACAGGTGAGATTCATCAGAAGGTGGTGATTCAACGGATCCACTACAAACTGAAGCTTTACAAGATACAGAGATTGCTGTGAACTTTATGTGATAGAAATTCGAGAAATGAAGAAATTTATACAAGCCCAATTCAAGGTACGATCGAGATGGAAATCCTGAGAAGTATGCAGCAAAGATTCAAGTGTTAGATGCACTTCCACCGTCTCCTGGATCAAATCAAAAAACAATCATCAGGAGTTGAGTTTTCAAGTAGGGGAGTTCTGATGCATGCTTGGGGGGGGGGGGGGGGGGTCAAAACAATTAGAATTTGTTTTACCCATGGGCTGCTGGTGCTCTCGGGTTTGGGCCTGATTTGCTGGTTTGGAGCTAAATTTTTTGGATCTACTTGGTTATAGCTCATAAAATGTTTACGTTGTGACTTTAGTCATTAATTCAAAAGGTTTTCTCTTACTAAATTTCAGTAATTATGTGTGAAAAAGTTTGGGCTTTCCCTTCCCCATGCTGCCTTCTCGGTTTCCTCCTTACCCCTCGGTTTCTCTTGGCTTTTGTTGTTCTGTGGCCCTGGCTGGTTTCCGATGCTTTGCCCTTTGTCTCCTGTGCTGGCTTGGTTTTCCCGTGAAATGCGGGGGTGGGATTTTTGTGAAATGGGTTCCTGTATTCTGTGCAATTTTTGCTGCAACAGATTTGGTTGTCTTTGGCCTTCTATTATGGTGTCTTTTGGTCTTCCTATTCCCTTAATTTAGTGGTGTTAGCATCTTTCTTTTTTTTAAATAGGAGATGTTTTGAAAACATAAAAGGAAGTGTGTTATAATCGTGAGTTTTGGAATAGAAAACCCGGAGGGTTCTTTTGGAAAATTTCGAGCTGTTCCATTTCTCTCTTCTCTCTTCTTGAGAATGCTTTGCGTGCTTCTCCTAGGTTTCGTCTTGGCTCCTAACCTCTTCTTCTATCGCAAGAAATCTCACCCACTTGTATTTTTCTTCTACTCAATGGATGTGTGAATGGCAACTTTAGTGTTTTGTTTGTGTCAATTTGTAAGTTGTCTTTTGTTGTAGGGTCATTTTATAAGTATAAAGTTGTTGTTTTGTATTTAAAAGAGCTTTATGTAATTTTTTTTTCCTAGTAAGGAAATGTTTTTCTAGCAAAAATTAAGTTTTGCTTTTAAATTTTTTGCTTATTTTTTCATGCAACGAATCTGATGGTACGAAATTTCAAGTCTAACTTGGAAACTATCACCGCTCCATTTAAAACTATCCAAGAGCTCATCAATCACGCCAGAATAGGGAACTGTATCTGGCACTGTCCCCTTATTCAATGCTATGTTAGTCCACAAGGGAATTGCCATACTCCCATCCTTCTTTTTTGCACAACAGAGGAGGGGAACTAGAGAAAGGGACTCAACACTCGTTGGATATGATCCCTGCCTCCTGGCTCTCCCGGATAACCTTTCAATCTCATCTTTTGTTTGTATATGAGGGTAACTGTAGAGTCAAACACTGATCAGTGTCTCTCTTTCCTTCAAAGTAATGTCAGGCTCTACACTCCTTGGTAGCGGTTGACTTGAGGAGGTTGGATAAACCTCAGAATGATTGTTGTATGAACATCAATAAATAAATGAACGCTGTGCTAAAGAGGGAATTGTTCCTCTTCTCCAATCTGATTCCCCCTCCACTACAGGCGATTGCAACTCACGTTTATCCTTTCCTCCCACTTCCTCTATGGTTATGATCAAAGACTTAAGGATGAACTCATACCTCAGTCTTAGTTAGCCCGCCCGCCCATCACCCTGAATACCACCTTCTTTCCCTTCTCCAAAGCCTCTTGCTCCTCAATGTCCCCCAATTCACCTTGGTATCTCCCAATGACTGTAGTCATTTATTCCCCACGATGACCTCACTTCAATGCTTCCAGTTTCAAGAGAAAGAAGTCCTCCCTAACCTTTATCCACTGACTTATCAACAGCAAGTCCCTATATAAATCCTCTACCCATCTCTTAACTTTTTCTTTGACCCATCATCACCCCTATCTCTGTATACACTAATTCCATCCCAAGCCGATATCAAACAATCTGGGTGGAAATGAATTGGGGGTTGTCCACTATCGATACTACAAACTACCTCTTTTATGCTTTCTCTCCTACAATTTCATAGTGTGACTAGGGAGTGATGTGAATCTCTACAGAGGTCTGGGATACTATCGGCCACTTCAGATGCAACTTTTTTTCTTTTCCTCCACAATTCTTAAGCCAGCTTTTCACTCTCTTCGCCCTTCAGCTCGTCTTCGACGATGAGAACTGAAGGATTCAGTCCTTGCACCTATGCCCGATTTATATACTTTTCATACCACCTTACTTAAAACACAACTCACTCCCCTTCGTCCTATTTTTCTCCTATAATCTCCTTCTCAGTCAAAAGCAAAAGCCTAGCCTCATGATAAAATGAAATAATTTCCCCCCCCCCTCCTTCGGCTCTTTTCTCCTTAGGCACCTCCTCATGATCCATGGCGTTTGGTCCCTTGGGAGCTCCTTGGGGAGGTTAAAAAAAAAATTGCGTATTTAGTATCCTATATGTCCTATGAAGTTGCTTCCCCTGGCCACTCTTCTCCAGCATTCCTCAGATTCTTCCACCAGTAGTACCACCTTTATGGCCTTCCCAGGTTCCTTGGCTCTCCAAGACTCTGATTGCTGGTGCTACTTAGTATCTCCAATTTGAAGCCTTTCACTACCCCTTTCTAAAGGTATCCCTAGTGATGTCTCTGAAATAGATCAAATTATGCTACGCCCATTTTTTATGTTTTTTGGGGGATTTATTTGTGTAAAACTCCCTGCAGTTTGGCTTTTAGTGAAAGCACAACATTTTCTAAACTTTGCAAACAAGAATATAGTGTATCCTGTTTATAAACACGTTCTCCCATCCAGATGTCCATCTAGAGGGGTCTGTTTTTGCAATTTTTTTTTATAAAGATGATTGTAGAGAAGAATAAAGGTATTAGATAGTGGAGTTTTTTTGTTTTTTGTTTTTTTTTTTTAATTTTTTATTTAGAGATATTTAGGTCATTTAAGACAAATTCACACACACAATGCATACACAAAGATTCGAATTCAAGGCCTTTTTAATTGGAAGCATAAGCTCTCAACCACAGGTCAAGGTGAGCTGTGTGCTGTAGTTAATTCATTTGTATATTTTCTCCGGAAGCACAGTAATTACGTTTATATACCAGCTGCAGCATAGAAATGTAATTACATAATTGCCTAAGGGGCTGTTTGATATCGGATTTACATCGGGATTTAAGTCGGATTTACCCTAAATCCAGCCAAACAGTTTTTGTGCGAGCGTTAAATCCTGAGATTCAGTAAATCCCGGATTTACAGATTTACGTTTTAAATCCGGGATTTAGTAAATCCGAGGGGTAGCCGGATTTAATGGGATTTATGCGAAGAAGCGCGCGAAAGGGAGAAAGTTACCTTCACAGCCAGCGAGCTCCCGTTCTTGCTTCTGATCAAAATGTCGTAACTTCCGATCCGGGTAGGAAGAGAAAGTCGTGGCAGGAGCGAAGTCGAACAACCACGAAGGAGCCGCAGAAGCCACACGTGCAATCTATACATCTGCAAAGCAACGAAGCCGAATAGCAATGACGAAAAGAGAACCGCAGAAGCGGCGCGTGCAATCTATACACCTGCAAAGCAACGAAGCCGAACAGCAACGAAGAAAAGAGAAGATTGAAACGCAAACCTCTAAAAGTTATTATTTATTAACTTAATTAATATAATTTAAATTATTAATAATTAAGTTAATTAAATAATTAATTGCATAATTAGTTCATAAATTAATTATCTAATTTAACTTAATTATATAATTAGTAATTAAATATCAATATAATTAGATTAATTAATATAACTTAATATATCTACTCTTAAATATATAATTAATTATGTAAATAATAATTAATGAGTAATTTGTAATTAGCATATTATTAAATTTATAACACATTATATATTTTTTACTTTTTAATTATAAATTTATTTTTAAGTTATAATTATCTTCTTCATATTTAAATCCCTAACTGCTATAAATCTTGAAATACGTTATCAAACAGTTTCTCATGATTTAACAAGATTTAACATTTGGCATACCAAACAATTTTAGGATTTAATACATTTCGGATTTACTAAATCCGGATTTATGGGATTTACTAAATCCCACTTGTTGCCAAACAGCTCCTAAAGGTTGTTGAAAAGCAACGGTTGAGATTTAATCTATTTGTCAGAGGTGCCATGTGATTCCTGCACTTGCGCAGGAGGTGGCTGCAAAGCTGGAAAAATTATTAGGCGCGGAGTGTGCACCGCCCGCACAAGTACTGAGTACCTAACGGTACCCAGCGTACCAAGTGGTACCTAGTTGGGTATCCTATACTTGTGTGCGGACGATTCTCCCTGTTCGCACTCCGCACCTTATAATCTCTCGCAAAGCAGGGAAGCGGAGATAATGACATGACTGCCAAGATTGGTGAATCAGCTCTAATAGCAAGTTGGTCAAGGTTGTGACATATAACTTGTTGATACTATGAGCCCACGCCACGATACTCGAGAGCTATGTTTTGATTATACAAGTATATGCTAGAAATAATAGTGTCTATATTAAGTGATTTATGTATCAATTATTGGCATTAGTGTTGATTTATAATGTTAAATCATTTGGAGATTGGCGAATTGGTAAGGATAAGCTCATGAAAATCAGGGCTCGTTTGAGACGGCTTATTAGTGTCATTTCAGTTTCTAAACGTTAAAAATAATTTTCGTTTGCTATTTGGATGCATTACTTTTGCAATATTATTTTTTTTAGAACTCCATTGTTTTACTGATTTGTGAAGCTTTTTATTTTTCTCTTATCGGCTCGTAACCTCCGTTCTTAGAGAATACAGGTGGAAATACCTAGTGAACCTGCCCAGAATGAAGTTAGGAGTGGCAGAAATTTTGTTTACTATTTTGACATCTCGAGAGAGAACCTAGGAGAAGGAAGAGAGCAAGGAAGGGCCCCCAACCTTAGCAGGAGACGGAGCAGGCATCACCTAAGTTTAGTGCATTGAGTACTGCAAGTTATTAGGTCCGGTCACCAGACGCAGAGATACGTCTGGACACCAATAAAATATTGACATGTGGAATGTACATGTGTCCGGAAAATTTTAAGTCAAACGCGTCAAAAGCGCGCGCATGTAAAGTACAGGTAAAGCACTGTCAAAGTACATTCAAAAAGTGCAATCAAAAGCGCACCTAAAGTGCTGTTAAAGCACACATAAAGTGCAGTCAATAAGCACAATCCACGTGACAAGTTTTCATTGGATGTCCAGACCTATTTTTAGTTTCGGTGACCAGACCTAATAATTTGCCTATTCTATGACCTCATAAATGCCACTGACAACTTCGCCGATGTTTCCCTCATCAATGAAAGGACCTTCAGAAGAGTATACAAAGCAGATCTATAGAATATATTATTAAAAAAAAAAAAAACTTACACATACTTAAATTTTAGATATTAGTATTTAATCTTTCATACTAAAGTCATTAAAGTTGAACTCTTAAACAAACAATTAAAAATTTCTTTCACGTATTAATAAGCTCTTAAAAAAATATTAATCAAACAACATTCTATTATTGAAACTTTGTTTCATTTTTAACTCCTTTTTCTCAATATTTGTTTCTAAAACTCTATTTTACATAAGCACAACCCAGCCAAACGAAGCCACAATTGAAGATAAGCTTAAAATAACTCCTAAAGAGATTATTAGTCATTTAAGTATATTTTTTATTTATATTTTTCATTATAAGTATACCTTCTGTTCAAACAATAATGATAAAAATAAATTATAAGGTATTTGAAAATATTTTTTTAAAAATTAAATATTTTAACCTAATTATTGCAAAAATTCCTACATCAATATGATCATTATATATATTTTTGAGTAAATTAGTTATTTATAAATCTATTATTATATTAAACTCTCAAAATACACCTCTAATTATGTCAACATTAAATCCATGTTGACCTCATTGTATAAGGGCATCATGACCTATCAAGAATCTTGTCCGGTGAACTCATAGTTGATAGCTATACACCTGTCAATAATATAGGTCCTGGTCAAACTCTAGTCAAGTATTTAATCAAATCCCAGTTCAATCTCCAGTCTTATTTTAACTCTATACTCTAGTCCAGCCTTCAATAAACCTTTAATTAACTTCCAAATCATATTTAATCAATCTTAATCACTTATTTGATTGTCATTGATGTGGGTATTTCAAACTCAACAATTCAAATCCAAGATTCTAAACCAAATATTAAGGTTAAAGACCTAAGTCTTGAAATCCTTTCTAAGTGATTTTTATGTCACCTTGAAATTTAGTCAAGTGACATCTAATTCATGATATATCAATTTCATATTGATTAGGCATGTCAATAGGATCAACCCTCTATATTTGAGCTTAATTTGAGGCCCCTAGCCCTAGAAACTAAATCAATTTTCAAAGGTTACGAAACTTTAAAATATTTATAACATATGCCATTGGACCCTCTACCCTATGGATTTTAACTATAAGACCTTCCCCAAGATCTTTGATCATATCCATAACCTTAATTATGACATTTTAAATATTAAAATGCATTTTGATGGACCCAGTTTGAGTCTCAGTTGACCAAATGACCCCCTAAGGATCTAAAGAGTCAAGTGTACTATGATTTTTATTCTTCTCTTATTTGGTGACTTCTTTTTAAGTCTCTTCTAACAACTCCTCTTTGATTTGGGATCTCTAGTGCAATCACACTTCCTTAATTGATTTTTTGGATATGGCTATTGCTAGGGATTTTCACCTTCATAAAGTGAACAATATCATAAATCAAATCTACTAGAGCTTCCTTTGTATTTCCCTCAACATGTTCATATAACAATCTCTAAAATCATCATCATCACTCCCTCCTTTTCCAACATTTGTTAGGGCATAGTTGATTATCCCTCCTTAAAGTATTTCTCCTCCCATTTCTATGGTGTTTTACAAGTTAATATGCACAAATACATTTGGCACAAGAAGCATGCTTTATGGTATTCTACATTTGCATGGATGACTATGGTTGAGGGGATTAAAAATGTTGATGCTCTTTCTAAATGCATTGTCTTGGTTCCTTTAAGTTATGTTCTATGAGAATGCTGATGAAAGTCATAAGCACCTATTTTTTATTGTGATTTCTCGTATTCCATTATCTCTTTCTTGATGTCGTGGGTGAACACTTTTCTACTCATACCAAACCACCTTTAATTGTTGAACCATATCTATGACATGCAAGTTACTAGTAGTGATATTAAAAATCTATTCTTTTTTACGACATGCTGCTCCTTATAACACATTTGGAGGGAGATGAATAATAGGAAATTTGGTGCAAATCTTAAGATTATTTTGATGATCAGCCTTTTTATTAAGAAATTTTGATGACTTAAAGCATCTAATCTCTTGATGCCAATTATTTTTTTCACCTTATCATGCTCTGATTGCTATGGTTTTTTTTTTCTATTGGTTTTGTTGTTTTGTTTTTGATTTGTTCCTGATGGTCTGGTGGGTTCTTACTTGCTATTTTTATTCTTAGTCTAGGAAGCTTTATCACTATCTCCTATAGTTAACTAGTATCGGTTCTTTGGTTGCTTGGATGTTGGTCATCTTGGTTGATCATGTGTTCCATAATGCTAATTAATGGATGTTGGTTGATTTTTTTTTGGTTCCTTTTCTTTTAAGACATTATGCTCATATATTGTCATGAGGAATGTTGGTCTAATCAAGATTGGTCCTCATCTCCGTGTTTTGGCTACTTAATGCCTCTCGTGGATGATTATGGACTATGATGAATGATTACATCTTCTTTTTTGGCTCCTTGGATGGCCTTCTCGGCAACTAGCTATTGCTTTTGGGATAGTCAGTTTTTGGCAACTAGAAGCGCATTATTCTTTTTGACAATTTTTTTGATGATTGAGATGTATTTTTTCCCATTATGAGCCCCTTGTTTCATTTATTTTCCAGCCTCTTTTTGGCTATTTATTTCAATTTTTCTATTTTTTCTTGCTGAGTCTTGTTGTTAGTTTTTTTGTTACCACTATATCTTTGCTTTTCATTTATTACTTTGAAGTTATAACAAACATCATCTCTTGTAATTATTTTGCGGATAATAAAAATGGGCTCTACCCCTAATTACACCAAAAAAAGTTACAAAATTGTCATTACAAATCATCCCAAACACTTGTCTGTTTGGGAGCATCATAGAGGTTTCAATATTTTAATGTCAAATTCCCATCATGCTGAATTTGATAGGCAAGTACTAGTTGACTAGTTGTTAGATAGTTTTTTTAGGTAATTGTTGACTTACACTTTAATTTTTGAGATACCTTTTAAGAATACTTTAAATAAATGATAAAAAATTATTTTAGGATGCCTTGGACTTTGTTTAGGACAGCATTCTTATTGCTTTCTAAAATAGCTCTGTAATATAAAAGTTTTTTGAAAGCAGCCAAAAAGTTGTATGCCACTAAAATCTAAGAAGGATAAGTTAATAAAATTTTTATAGTTCTAATTTTCTCTAAGGAAGAAGGATAAGGTAATAAATTTTTATAGTTCTAATTTTCTCTAAGCTACTCTCTAACAAAGCTTGCTAAAATTCTTGTAGCTTTAATTTCCTTTAAGCTCATCTATGGCTAAATTTCAAACCTTATTCCAAGGGCTAAAATCACTTTCCTAAAAGCTTAGGAGCCTTGATGTAATATTGTTTGCAAGTAATCTTCAAAGTTGTATAATGATCAAGAGCATTATGAGATAGCTTTGGCACTTTTTGTTCTCTTTGAGTTTAATCCTGGTCCTTTCGAACACTCGCTTGATCCCATTAGGGCTTATCCTCTTAATTCTCTTATGTTCTTCTTAATTACTCTTTGCTATAAAACTTTAGAAATGTTAGGAATATATACTCAAGCACTTACGGATGCGGACCTCCGAAAGAACACCGCGCGAACGGGTCAATTGGAAGGGACAGATTGGATTGTGCATACGACTAACCATTGAGGATAGAGGCTGTCGCCAACACACCCTGATGGGTAGTAATATACACGACCTAATCACGGGTTTCCCCCATCCGATACAACAGTTCGAATGAGGTTTAGTAGATGTGGGACCGAGTTTTCCACGGGCACAAGCCCCCGTGGTTAATTACATCCCAGGCCAGAGTCTGAGAAAACTCTCAATTAAGGATCATACATTATCCTCTCCTAAAAGTGGGATCGGCACAGTGGTGTAGACTAGGAAGTCCTATCCAAAAGAAAAGAAATGTCTCAAAAAGGCTCAATCAACATGTGTGGTTCACACTAGCATTCGGAGGCTCTATGGTACTAAATGGAAACTGGAGAAAGAAAGACAAGCAATCAACCACATGCGTGAGAGAAGAGATGGAGGTGGCATCATCCTGTGACGCAGATAAGTAGGATTTATAGTCCCTGAAAGGAAGGGACCTACCTACTATTTAAGGCATACTACGAGACCGAATGTAGTAGCCTCGAATCCTAAATCTAGGTTGGGCTTAGTGTTCTACGAACAACACTAAGACCCGTGTCCTAACTAATGCAATGCAAAGATCTGGACTTATCCAGACCTAGATTGGGGAGCCAGCTAACCACCTAGTCGCTTTAAAACCATGCTATCAAGTCAGTTATGAAAGATGGGTGGGTGGTACAGTTCTTTGGAAATATGACCGATATCTAGAGAATTTCCTAAGTGGTCCTGAACTTATGTGGATCGGGTGCTCATAGCTAATGCAATTAAATTTTATTTAGTTGGTTACTAATGCAATGCATGCTAGTTGAAATGTCAGCTCATGAATGATATAGAATTTTAAAAACAGTCTTATAGAAAATAAATTTTTAGAAAAGACTGAGTCCCCCTAGGTCCGGCACTTCATCCTCATAGGCCAGATTATCTGGACTCTACCCGCAGGCAGGGAGATGTCTTATAGCAAGGAAAGAAGGATGCAGTAATATGCATGCGACCCCAGACGATTCCGACAGTTCCCTAGGTTCGTTAAGTTTCTATGTTATTTAAGACTTAAAATTTTAAATATTAGTTATGAGTAGAAGAATTTTTTATAGTCCTTAAATAGCCTAACGAAAATCCAGGCGAAAAATAAAATCGGCATGCAAGAAAGAAACCTAAGAAAAGCAGGCAATTTATACTGCGCAATCAGGTAAACACATCAATATAAATCCAAAAATAATCAACTAAATGGACATAGGCAAATTGCCCTTATTACAACCCAGAGTATGCAGAAAAGTAAAGTGGCCGGACACCACTGCCAACAATCCGGATTATGACAAACGCCAACAACTTTGAGTGGGATATTGGGTCTTCAATCTTCAGTGTCTTCAATCTTCTGAGTATCTCCTCCTTGGACTCCTTGGATCACTCCTCCTTGGACTCCTTGGATTCGTCGTGGCTTGAATATCCAAATGAAGAGACAATTCCTCCTTGGCAGGGGGTATTACCTTTTCTCTTTGGATATCTAAAGCCATCCAACTCGGTCTTCCAAATGGAAGAAGACGCTCTCCTTTAGGGATGCCTTCTTCTTTTGGAATCTGAGTTGGATAAGAATATCCCAACTCGAAGTTGTTTTCACAACTCTTAATAGATATTACAGATCATTACATTAAATAGAAGGCAGAAAAGCTAAAGTCCCTGCAAGGTTATCCTAATAAAAATCTCAAGCAATTTATATGAAAATAAAAATAACTCAAATTATTGACCCTGTGCCAAGCAATGCTCTTAGTTATGAGGGCTAAGCAGCTCCATCTATAGCAGTTGTAATTATTTAATGATTTTAGTCCTCATTATATCAGGGGGCTGAGCAAGCACCTGCATAAGACAGTGTTAGAAATTATAACGGTGTCCCCCCTTTTATTAGCTTGAGCATGACCACCTGCACGGAAGAACATTATATTATATATATATATATATATATATATATATATATATATATATATATATATAAATATATATATATATATATATATGACGTTCCTAAAATAGAGGTAAGTCTAATGCCCATCACATCACAGAGTGCAGTAAAAGTAAGCAAACACATCAATAAATTTTAAACAGCATGCAGTGAAAACTACAGAAAGCTCCGGCACACAGCAGAAAATAAATTCCAGCGGCCTAGCCTAAATCTAGAAGCGGTGCCTTAATTATTATCCTTAGGATGTCACTACGTTGTAAAGGTTTAAATTGAAGTTCACACTAACCCTCAAGGTAATAATGCATGGTGAACATATAACAACAGTAAACACACCATGTCCTTATATCTAGGAGAGCCTAAACTAAATACTTGTGGTGCGACCTACACATGCAAACTACGAACAATAAGAAATAAATGACACCTAATGAAGGGATTAGTGAATGGTTGGGACCCAACCATTTACTAACCCACTCACCCATGATTACTCTTCACGCATATAATTCATGTCTAAAATTTCATGAAATAGTGGGTCTCCCAAAATTAAGATTTAATAAGATAGATAATTTTAAAGTAATTAAAAGTACTTAAATAAGATAGAATATTTTTAAAATAGTACTCTTTTGCTGTTTTCAAACTAACTATAGATATACCTAATATTTTGAAACAAATATGATCTCAAATCGTGCAGAATTCAAATACGATCAAAACAAGGTATTGTGCGTCGAAAATTGATTTAAAACGAGAAAGGTATGAATTTTTAAAGTTTAAAGTAATAAAGTGATTTAAAAATAATTTAAAATATCAAGAATTTAAAAATAATTATTAAAATAGAATAAAATAATATTTTATGAAAGTAATTAAGGGATATTTGAATTTTGAAATTCAAAATTCATGGAGGGAATTAAGGATTTCAAATTCAAAATTCATGGAGGGAATTAAGAAGGCTTTAATGCTTCCTTAATTTTGGAGGCTGGATTTAGAATGAATTAAGTCATCTTAATTAATTCAAAATCCAATGGAAGGAAAATTTAAAAACTTTCATAAAATAGATTTTATAATTTATGAAAGAATTTGAATTTCAAATTTTGGGAAATTTGAATTCAAAGACAAACTAAATTATGACAATCCAAAATTAGGAATTACTTAAAATAATAATAATATTAAACTTAATAAATATAATTTTTAAATAAATAATGATAATAATAATACAAAAAAAAAGATTTTTTTTTTAAATGAAGAAAATATAAGAGAAAAAAAAACTTCATTCTCTCGATCGAGACATCTAAATTTAATGAAATTTTAAACATAGATTAATATCATGAAGAGAAAGCATGGGGTGATATTTGAAAGATCTAAAAAGCACTTATAAAAAAAATTATATAGATCTAAGTGTAGTGACCTAGATCTAAAATTTTGAGGAATCTCACCGTTGGATCTTCAAGTTCTTTATATGATTGAGCTTATAGATTGTCCTCGTATAATTCTCTAGCTGAAATCACGATCAAACAAGCTCTGGATCAACTGGATCGAGGCCTTGGATGGATCTAGCCTTGATCTCGTAGGAGCATCGCCGCCGACGAAGTTTGACTGATGGATTTGAGTGGAAGAAGGTGAGAGAAGTTGGAAGAGCTCTCACACCAAGAAGTTAGGGTTGAGAGTGACTAGGGAGAGAATAGAAGCCAACCCCTCTCATGAAGCTCTAAAAGAGTATTTAAATGATCAAGGCCTAAGATCTACGACTAGGATTCATCCTAAGATTAATTAAAAGGGAATTGAGGTGATTTAGCCGTCGGTTTGGTTGCTTGATTTAATAATAAATTTAAGCTCAAAATTAGATTCGATTCAAGTCAATTTGGGATTCAATTTGATTTGCTCAAATTAATCCAATTAAATCTAAATAAAATGATGACTCGAATCACAACAAACTCAGCGTGGCCAAGGCGGACTAATCGAGCTTAATCAAACCCGATCGAGCCTAATTCGACTTAACTCGAGTTGATTCATGCTCGAATTGAACCCAATGGGGCTTGATTAAATCAATCAAAGACCCTCAATGACACTCGAATAAAAATCGAGGTCAACAACGGATCCTTAAACATGTTCAATATATTGAATCATGCTGGCTCCTTACCTCTTTCCTCTCAAAGTGTGCCTTTTCATACCTTTCACACACCATCAATGAGTCCTCCACTAAGAGCCTCTCCATTGGTCTTGATAGTAAGAAGGGTCAGCCACCTTTAGCAATTTTTAGGGCTTTTTTGCATGTTCTCTTCTGGACCTCATTTTGAGAAGGTCCCATCGACTATATTTATGAAGTGATAAAATAATATTATAAGACTTTTATTGTACTACACTATTTTTAGATGTTAAAATAAAATTTCGAGTAAACAAAAATTATTGTATTTTCAAAATCATTCTGTGAAAAATCATAAATAAATACTCAAAATACTAATAAATCATGATCTCTACAACATATAAAAATTTACGCGGTGAAAGTTTTGCTAATACACAGCTATTCAAGTTTTTGGTAACGGAAATACAAATTTGATAAGAAAAATATTAAAAACTCAAAATCTTTAAAATCAAAAATTGGATAGAGGTTCCTTACAACGAGATGAGCAAATTTCTCAGCTGTGTAGATGGACGAAAATTGCTTCGCAACCTCAAAAATTGGGTTTATCTTTTCTCTCTCCTAACTTTTTCTCTCAAATTTCCTATATACCTCTCTGTTAGCTGAAGTAAAGGGAGCAAAACGGATTTTATAGAAAAAATTATTTAATGCTTTTAGATATTTTAATATAATCTTAATAGAATATTTAATTTAATTAATTCTTTCGTATAAAATTTAAATAAATCATTTTAGGAATTAAAAAATTATAAAAAATTTCCATAAAATAAATTATTTTATTTAATTCTTTAGTATAAATTTTAATTTTATGCCATAACTATTTTAAAGATTTGAAGGAAAATTATCCCCATCAAAAAAATTATCTAACAAACCAAAAATCCTAATGTAATATTTTAGTTAGATCCTTATAGAACAAAATTTATCACCATTAGAACTTTATTTTCCAAACTTATAGTTGAACTAAACTTATCAATGACATAAATCTGATGACATTTAAAATAATATGATCCAGCTCCAATGACACAAATCTCGAAGTAATATTTAATTTAGAACCTTTAGAACCAAATTTATCACCATTCGAATTTTATTTTCAGCAAATTTATAGTCGATTTGAACATCTCAATAACATAAATTCAATGACATTGAAAATTGTTTTTTGATCCAACTCCAAATTAGCCTGAATTAAGCATTTGAAGTATGATTATAAATTTTGTGATATTAATTGAAGGACTAAATTATTTCTATATCTTGTAGCTTATAGTCAAAATCACTATGTTGATAAGTGGAATCTAATGAGCCTGTGATTGCTATATTTTGAGATCATTAAGGTACTTAAATGCTGACAAAATATTATATAATTAAAGGAATAAATAAAAGCCATCTAATTGAGTGTTTTTAAGATTTCAGCTAAAATTAACAAAATGTGATTCTAAAAGTATTATAAATAGACTTTATTCTTCACTTGAACTGGTAACTTGAAGCCAGATATGGACATGTAGTTTGAATGAGCATAGCCAGATGATTGACATTGACAATTGCCACAAATGACCACTATTGCCCATTCGTCATCGCCTGATCACCATCTCCTGACAACCTTTGTTTGACTTTCATTGTCTGACCCCTATCATTCAATTTTCATCTTACAACCATTGTTGGCAGACCATAATCTCTTTATTATTGTCATCAATTGTCATTATTTGATTGTTGTCTCTTGATTGTCGTCTTTCAGCATTCATAACTTGACTATTGTCATCACCCTCCACTATTTTACCATCAATATCTTTTACTAACACATGAGCTCAAGTTAATATTTACAATTTATGATCCTACAACTAAGGAGAAGAGTAGAATTTATAATCTTACTTATGTAGTAAATCTTTTTAGTTAGGTTAGACATTGTGATTTTTTTTTTCTTTCAATATAAAAACTTTAGTGTCTGGTGTTAACTTTTTTTTTTTGGTGTGTGTTGGATTCATATAAAATTAAGCTTTTAAAAACTTTCTTTATAAGTATTAACATTTAATCATGAAATAATAAGATTTATTAAATTTATAATATTTTAACTTTTTCAACCTATTTTTAAGGCAAGCATAAAATTAACTTTATATGCTTGATAATACACGAAATTGAAAATGCATTTTGGTTTTTTATTTTCTTTGAAAATTTTGCTTAAAAGTTTAAATTGGTTAAAGTTATTATATATTTTATTCACAATATGTTTACCACGAAAGAATAGGTATAAGTTGATTTGAATTCGAATCATAGTTCGAACTTGGTTAGAATCTCCGTCGGTCTCATGAAGGATTCTCCAAAAAGCTCCCTTGAATGCTGCCAGCCTCGTGATGCCTTCTCTAGCGAGTGATGTAGTAGAAACTCCTCTTCTACTCACATATAGTCTATTATTTTTGTCTCCCCCAATGAGCTTTGCCTCATATTATCGGTTCCACTATGTCGTTTTCAAAAAGCTTTGTTGTGTGAACTCTACTTATCACACAAAACCTATGCCACAATTTTTCTTTAGAACACATTCAATCTTATGATGCCTCACCTATTGAGCTCAATCATATGACTCTTTATCGATCATTGTATGATATATTCTATAGTGAGGTTCAAATGACGGAACTTGAAAAAAAAAATCTATATTTGAATATTCAAATCATATTGAATATCGGAATCAATTTCTTTTATTAACAACTTCAATAAATAATCATCAAATATAATATAGATCACTTCATCAAAAAATTAACTTGGACAAAAAATAAAAAATAAAAAATAAAAACTCTAATTATTCCTACAATGAGGCATATTAAGAAATTCCTTCTAAGAATTTTCACTCATTTCGGCGAAACTAAAAATCATTGAACATAAATAATTTTCGCTTATCTTTATTTTTTCTATCATACTCAGCCAGGGTTAGCTAGAGCCCGGTCGGATCTGGGAACAGAGGGAAAGAGAGACACTCCAGAGCGATGCTGCCAACGGTATCGAAAGGGCGCGCGTCCTCTAGCGTGCGCCCCTCTCCCGTCTTAGCTCACTACCTCCGGAGAATAGTCAAGGTAACTTACCCTACCGTTCAGTTCAAATGTTGAGAAGTTTCAGCGATTGACTATAATTTGGGTATTTCCTGTGATCTAGATGTTATTGGATTCTGTCGCATCATTCCGTGTTGTTGACTTAGAGACAGAGTATTTTGAATGAGCCCTTAGGGAACTAGGATCAAAATGCTTCCGGGATTCTGTCCTTTAGTTGCTTCTTGATGTTACTAAAGGCAATCACGGTTAGATTGTAAAAAATTAATGGTGTTGTACTAATGTTTGAGGGGCTTTGCAGAAAAAAAGAATTATGTGATGTTGAATGGAATGTCCCGAAAGAGTTCGTAATTTTTATGTTATGTTTTGATTCACAATTCCATTTTTCCTTCTTAAGAGGGTGTTTGGTTTGCTGAGATCTGTTTCACAATGTTATGTTATGAGCAAATGCCAGTTATTTCGCTATATAATTGTTATGTTACTAGCACATTTGGTTTGGCTGAATTTTTAAATAGCAAATATAAAATGATATTCCAATCCGATTTTGTTGACATCTCCAAATAATTCAATATCAAATTGTCATAATATTTTCTGAGGGAGGGAAACAGAAATATAATCACTAATTTTCATTCTAAATAAAATTGCATTCTTTAAGCATTGATAGAAATGAACTAAATACATTAAATTGGATCAAGAGATTTCTCTTTTGGTTTGTCTACTAGCAGATGCAAACCTGTGATTTCTTTATGCAATTTTAGGCAGCATCTTGATCGAAGCATGATCTAACCTTTTGGAATGGCAATTGAAAATCAAATTTATTACTTATCTACATCAATATACAATGTAGGGAGGGTTGTATGACCATGTGGAAAAATTTGGCATGTTTGGCTCTCTGTCTTGGGATCCTGAAGCAGGAAATAGTGGAAATAGGGATGGATTTAGCTGTGGAAAAGCCATTTTTTTCTGGGAAGTGAGCTCATGATTTTTTGCTTCAAACTCTAGCCCCTTTTCCCTAAATCATATGAAGTTAAGCAGAATGGCTTGTGCAAGAAAGGCAAGCTCAGAAATGTTTTGTTGTGTCCACTTTAGAAGTGATGTGTCTACCTTCCTTCTCCTAGATGAAAAGAAACAAGCATTTGAATAGTTACTTTATCATATTTACCCAGTTTGCTAACGATTTAATCTGTAATTTCACATCCTTATGGGCTTGATTGGTTTCTTATATTTGAATGAAATGGCCTTTTTCACTTTGTAAGTATGCGCTGGAGAAGTCAAATAGGATTTTTGAATGTCATCTATTAACTTCAACTTTCAACTCGTCTAATCATTTTTTATTTAAATAGAATAAAAGTGAGTGGTTGTAAATAATTTAAAGAGTCATACCTCTTTGTGATCTTAATCAAAATGAGGGAAAAACAAACGAAGAAAAATAGGGAATGCTCCAATTATTAATGAAAGTCTGACTTCTTACTTAGGTTGCCAGCTAAATTCGTGGAATTATCTCCATTTTCACCTCTTCCCATGCAATGGAAGTGTCTGCTTGTTCGGAATTTAGATTTTCAATTCTTAGTGACTTTGAATAAAGAAGGGGGAGTCAGGCGGAAATAGAAGGATATTATATACTTTCTATTAAAGAATGTGCGACTTTGTACTTCAATTACCAGCCAAACAAAGGGACTAATTTCCATTTCTATCACTTGACAATTCCTATCAACATTTGTGAGCAACCAAACAAGCGCCAATTGCATAACATGGGATTCTAAGAATTTGATGCTATGAACATAATTTCCATATTACATCGTAATTTGATGAAATCCGCTCTTCTTGTCCTGCTTGACTTTCTAGCACATCATTATTTCCTTTACTGTAAACCTGAGAAAGTAATTCAAAATTTTCTGCCACTTGGAAATCCATTTATTTAGAACTTTTGTTTATTATATTTAACTATGGTGTCAGGCATAAAATATGACTACTTACCAAGCAGGCGCCGATTTTATCACTTTTTTTTAAGAATTGTTGCTATGAGCTTATTTACGTATTAAAACTTTATTTTATGGAAGCTGCGCCTCTTATTACTGCATGACTTTCTAATTTATCATTCTTTCCTTCAACATAACCTAAAAAGTCTACACAAATTTTCCCTGCCACTTAGAAAATCCATTTATTCTTAATTTATATTGATGATACTTACAACAACCGCATGCGAAAAAATATTTCCTTATATT
This sequence comes from Dendrobium nobile, assembly GCA_022539455.1. Lineage (NCBI taxonomy): Eukaryota > Viridiplantae > Streptophyta > Magnoliopsida > Asparagales > Orchidaceae > Dendrobium > Dendrobium nobile. Next base: position 36,004,678 of record CM039729.1, read on the forward strand.
TAGATTGTGACCGACTGAATTCTGTCATTTTGCAGAGCATTACTTCCTGTTGAGTTACCTTTAAAAATCTGATGAACTGATTTTTTTTTCAGTTCATGGGGAGTGTAAAAGCATATATGATTAGATTATTGACTTGTTTTTATTGAAGATGGCATTAATGAGATTACTACTCTTTTTTATTTATTTTTTATTTTAATTGATGATACTTAACTATAATTGGGAACCTGGAATTCCATGATACTTATGCACTTTAATTTTACAGAGGATTAATTCCTATTGAGTTCCTTCTAATAGTGTGATGAACTGATCTTCTTTGGTTCATGGGGAGTGTAAAAAATACTTATGGTTAGGGATTGATTTGTTTCTTTGAAGATGACAATGGTTAATGCTAATTAATTTGGTTTCTTATTTTAAAGTTTACAAGGCTTTGAAGTCCCAGTAAATAGTTATGGATTAAAAAAAAAAAATCTGTGAAGTGGTGGTCGGTGGGTGATTGTTTCTTGTATCACTGTTTATTCTCCTGATCCTTTTGGGTTTGACAAAACAAGCCAGGGAGATTGCCATGCTCCCCACTGCAATGAACGGGAAAATATGGGCAAGTGTTTGGAATCTTGATTCCTAAATAAAATAGAGCTGAAAAAAAATTCATTTCTGGCTGTACATGAAACCATGTCCATATAACATATGAATTATGTCATGAACTTGTACATAAAAATGATGAATATTTATGATATAATAACATTTCAGAACATATTGTGGAAGTATTGATCGGCAGTAATTATTCAATGGATCTGGGCCAGGAAATCTGGGGTCGTTCCTTATTGAGCACCTGATTGTTCTGGTAGACAATCCTGACAGAATTCCCTATTGCTCCCTACATGGAAGGCTTTGATTTTCCTGCAGTTTGCTTAACTTTTTTTTTTTTTTTGAAGAAAAAGCCGGAGCTTACTATATTAAAAACAAAAGAAAAGAGCAACTACAATGATGATTCCTCCTTCAATTTATCGAAAAATGGAGGAAGTGAGGAACCTTATTTAAAGCAAACTCATCCCAACTGAAACTACTAAATAAGGCATAGTTAGCACATAAGTTTGCTAACTTATTATTATCACGACCTATACAATTGAAAATGACAAAGTTAAAATTATGAAGGAAATCCATACCCTCATCCATTTGCTCTCTTTTGAAGGTAGGAAATGATGTTTGAGTTGTCTCCTTCTATGATGATGCCTTTGTATTTGAACATCCAATCCTTGATTTCCTCTTTTAAGGAATGAGTTGCTAACAACTCCAGCTGAGCTATGTCCCAATGAATACAAGGTCTTCCATATCCCTGCTTTATAGGAAGAAAGAAGAGATGCATCTACGTTTACCTTTAGCCATTTGGGTGGAGGAGGATGCCAATTATTGGACAGTCTTAATGACTGGTTGACATCCCAAATGCCCAAATTATAATGACTAAAGCAGTAAGAAACCGAAGCTTGTCATATAGCATTAGAAGCTATAAAACTTGGACTTTCCTCCACACCTTCATGAATGAACCTGTTTCTGCTTTTCCAAGACAAGAAAACTATGTTGCAATACAGGTTAACCACCATTCCTTTCTTCTTTGAACTGGTTTCCAGCCAATTGATGCAATGCTCAACTTTATCAAACTGCGGAATACAAAGACCCAATTGGTTAAGATGGAAGATTACCTCTTTGAGCTTCAAGCATACACACATTATATGTTCAACATCTTCAATAGAATTGCATCCCCTAGGACAAATGACATTATCAATTAATCTTCTATAAGATAAGAATTGAAGAGATGGGATAGCATTTCTACATAATCCCCACCAAAATACTTCCACCCGAGCATTCAACTTAACTTTTTTGATCCAATTCTAGTATTGAACATCATCAGTCTCTGTAACCGAAGCTTTATATGCTAGTCCGGAAATAGACATTCCGGAAATAGCAGTTTGCTTAACTGAGTATCACGTTTCTGTATTGGTTATTCCCTTGCTGTCTTTCCATGTTTTTTCCAAGGATTGTGTGGCTCTACTTTTGTGCATTACTTAGTTTTCAGTTTTTGTAATTTTCATTAATTATTTTCCTCTCTATTTATAATGACTGTACCGCGGTTTGAAGGAAGGTGTAACAAAGAGAAAATCATTCCTCATCTTCTTACTCTTTAGTTTTCTACGAATGTACATGAATCATTCATAATTTTTATAATAAGAGATAAGAACTTCATTCATATCACATAATCTACTATTTAATTGACATCTTTCATTTCATCATTTCTTTGTCATGTCCGTAGTGGCATTTTATGCCTTCTTTATCAATTCTAGAATCATCATCATAGTTCCCATAGGCTTGCTCGTCTTATATCATGGTACACATTATTCAAGCTCATGTGTAATTATTCATTCCCCTTTATATTGTATAGAGAACTTTCCTCTTGTCTCACATGTGTTTAGTTCAACAAAGATTTACTTATTAGCCATTGAATATTTTTCTTGAAAACTTGAACTTTCGTAAAAATTAGAGACATGCCAGCAGAAATTCAGTGTAATTGCTTTATTTTTTCTGAAAATAGATTGTCCTTTAATTGCCTTTAACTATATCTAAATGTGGTGTGTGATCCTTTGAAAGGTTTATTTTTTGATCAATTTCACTCAGGAGCATCAAATTGTAATGAGAAACGGGACTGGTAGTAGCTGTTACTTAGCTACTTAAAGAAGACCTTGCTATGATGCTTCTAGTAATTGATGGGAGTCAGGGGACGGCGTCTATGTTTTTGTGCAAATGTCATTTCTGATAAATTGGACGTTTGTATAACTAAATTAGATACGCCTGAACAACATAGATTAGGACTAGTGTCATGGCATATTATTATCTATGGTTTTATGTAATGCATTTTAGATTATTTTATAGAGAATGCAGACCAATTAATTTATCACAATTTTTTTTAACTGAAAAACATCTGCAATATTTTCTTTCGCATGTGATCTTATGCTGGCTTACTGTTTTCCCTTTGCTGTAGTGGCAACAAATGGATATCGAGTACACATTTTGGCAAATGCTTCATCTTTGCACTTCACCAAAAGTTGTGTATGTATCTAGAGCTTTATTATTCTCCAAAATAAAATGCTTGGAATTATATTCTCCATTCTTTTCTTCCTTAACTGTGTGTATTCTGTTTACTAGAAAACATTTATAAACATTCATTCCTTATTAAAGAAGATGTTTGGGAGAGACATTATACTCCCAACATCTTTAGGTGTAATAAAACAGGGTTGTAGTTTGAACGGCCTAAACTTTCTTTGAGGTAGATAATATTTTAGGATAGTCAACCCCAGCTTCTCATAGAACTAGATAACTTTGTATGTTACCATACCCTATGAGTCACTTGCATACATTTCATCATTTTGATTTAGTATATTAACTTTTACTGTTAGTTTAGTCATTTTCTTTGTGTAGGCTTCCTTTATGCTTAGCCATATCACTGTCAATGAGTTTATCCTAAGTACAATAAACAATCATGCTATTTTGATTGTATTATCTATCCTTTCATTCATACTCTTTTGGCTTAGAATCTTCTTGGGTTTGATTATGCTTTTTTTGGCCAAGTTCGGTCCGAGTATTGTCATACTCTTTTGATTGAGGAATTATGCGGTTTACCTTGCAAAGAAAATAAGCCTTTTAACTTTTTAGAAATCTGCTCTAAATTTTTGCTTGATATTCTAGTGTAAGTTTGCCAAATTGCGGAGTTACTGCTACTGGATAATTCTTGAAAAGGCCTAGTAGCCAAATAGCTGCCATGAAGAAATAAGGCTTGATTTTATGGATAATTTGCTGCACCAACCTTGCTTTACAAAAGATTCAATATGACCATTTTGATTTGTTTTGGAAACACACATATAAGGGCCCTACCCCACGCTTGCGCACCTTTTACAGCTTCATAGTCAGGGGAATCCATTTTCGAGGCAACTTACCACATCTATGGGATTAGAGTGAACTTTATTTCATACAGCACATCAGTGTTTTCAAATGAAGCCTAAGAGACATGGAATTGAGGTAGTTTTTTCATGTGGGTTGGTAAGCTTCTCAATTCTCGTTCAAGGCCCTACAATGCACTAATAGATTACAGTAAAGGTGATGCTTTGTTGTAGCAGAAGAATATACTTTTCTTGTCCTTCCTGTCTAACACTGGTTTATTGAGATGTGCTACAGAATCCCCTGTTATGACCTTGTTCTTGATAACGGGTATTTGTATGTTGTTTTAAGTTATCAAAATTTCTAGACCTGGACTGAATTGGTGAGAAATTTTAGTCCGATCCTTGTCTAGAAGTTAAATGATGAATATCTATTTTATGTGTTGGGTTGGTTATGTATCTCTGTAGATTAATTGCAGCTTGATAACCCTGATTCATTCTTCAAACATTGTCTAATCTGTCCGATTAGGAATAAGACTATAAGAGGCAAAACGATGTGCTTGATGGAGATTGCCAAATGGACAGAGATCTATATAGTGTAGAAACCAGTTAGCCACCATTTTTTTGCACATTTTACATTTTCTAGAATCAATAATTCTCTCTTACTTGGTTTAATATTGACAAAAAATAATTTAATGCTTATTGTTATTTCTTTTCAAATGGAGAAATCTTTGGCCTATCAGTATTGTACATTTGTACGTTTAGGTGTGTCTTATGTTTGTGAGTTCAGCAGTATGAGGTTGGATGTCTCATGGCTTGTAGCCTTAGGTGTAAATGAAAGGAATGAAGCAATATTAGATTGGGTTATCCATCTAAATTAGTAGTAACCTATGCCATCTACCTGTTGTAAATGCATTGTCATGTTCTACCCATAAAATGTACTCCCTTAAGGTTTCATTTGGTTACCCCATACCTTTTTGTAAAAGGTAGTTTTAAAAAATTTGTTTGAGAGAATGGATGTTTCTAACGAGAAGCCAATACTAAAAAGCTTTTGAAAACAATAAAAAAATGAAGTTCCGTAAAAAGCAGTTTTTGAAAAGTGTCACATACAAATAGCAACCCAAAAATAACTTTGTTGTTCGAAACAAAAAAGACAAAATTAAGCTGTCTCAAACAAGGCCTAAATTAACTTTTCTAATGCCAAATTTAGCTAGCATATCCACTTATGGTTGCCATTAATGGATGACCCTATGAGTTTCTTGATTTGGGAATTGATCACAACATGAGAGGTCTTATTAAAATAAATTTTTAGATCACAACATTAGATAGGAAGATTAAGTCCACAGTTGTCCAAGACAGGTCGATTTTGATGAAATGCTTGATAATCAAGATTGTGAGGTTGGAAATTTGGATTGTTGGATGACGATAAGGTCAACATGATAAGAATGACTTTTGAATTTTTGAACTTATTTCAGATAATTTGTATTTTGAATTTAAATTTTAATTTTCTTCTTTTATGGAGTTAGTTTAAGAAGCATTTCCCAAATTATGGATTTAGCGATGAGATTGCTCTTTATTTGATGCGGTTAGTTTAGGAAAACATAAGATCAAATTTAAATTACTCATGCTATTTTTTGCTCATAAGTAGTCTGTTTTATGTAGTTGAAAGCAATTCTAACTTCTGAAAGATTTCCTCTCCGCTTGGGTACTGTAGTCACGTGTATTCCAGCAAATCACAGTTATTGTAGTAAATAGTGAGTGGAAGACACAAGTTATATAGTAGTTTCCTACAATAAGAAAAAATAATCAATCTTCTTATTATGGACTCTTTCCATCTCATTAAAAGGATTGTGCCATATCACTCTTATCCTACAAACATTCCTATTGGTTTCAAAAGTTTTTCTCACATCCAATTCTGGATCATAATTTAATTTCAAAGTGCTAGTTCCAACCTGCAAAGAATTTTTTTATTGTTTAAATTAAAGATTGGGAAGACTACCCTTGGTGATTTTCGGAGCTTGGGGACTCTATGATTATGAGGAGAGATTATTGATGATTGAATGTCTTCTAGCTTAAAAGAGAGATGTCCAAGCGGATGCTTGTCAGATGACCATGATGAAGGAACAAAAGGGCCACAATGATGGTTTCCTTTGCTGCTTAGGTAGCTCTACCAACATTTGCTCCTCCATCACCTGCCCAGATAAAGGGAGAGCCATTTAATAGGAAAATAAGCCATCAAGGAGAATTCATCAATACAGAGAGAAGCTGAGAAGAATATGAAAAGGAGAGAAGAAAGTTTTCACTTCATTTACCTTCATTTAGGAGCTAGATATATGAAATTTCTTGATGCACAAGGGTTCAGAAGAGGGTGAGCTAGGGTTAAATGTTTTTAAGAGTGCTCAAAATGGTTCAGCTAAAAAAAAAATCATAATAAACACAGTTATTGACATGGCTTATCACGGTTAATTTTTTTCAAGCAAGATTTAAAATAATTACCGAAGAGGCCCAACAAGTGAGATATGCATTATGCTAATGATGTCCTCCAAAGCTTAGTAGATTTTACAAGTTTTGCTGTATATTCATAGAGAAATTAAAAATTTTCCTGTTTTAATCATAAATAAATGTGGTACTTCCAATTCTCCTCTTGTTTACCTTTTCTAACCTCGTAGTCACAGCCACTCACATCTCCTTATACTCATCAGCATTACATTGTTTTATCATTAAATATCTTACATTTCAGTTTTGGTTTGGGAAATATTTTTGCATGTGGAATAATTGGCGGACAGCAGCTACCAACACACAAAGTACCATAAGCGTAAGTAACTTGTTTTAATTCATTATAATTTTTGATGGAATAATGTTTTGAGCTTTCTTTACTGTATGGCTTGTATGCACATTTCTTTTTCTATTCTATTTGAAACATTATGTTTTCAGAGAAGAAGTTTGGTGTTTCTTGTGGGCTTGATTGCTTGTTGATTTCCATGGCAATCTTTAGTGTGCTTTGGTCAGGCTAATGATTTTACTTGCGAATTGCAGGAATATGTAGGAGAAGCCTTAAAAAAGTATTGGGGACTTTATAAATTTTTTGAGTTTTCTGAATTAAGACAATTTTTATCTATAGCAATTGAACAATTGACGTTCAACCAAGTAGTAAAAAAAAAAAAAAAGAAGTCAAGCCAGCAAACATATTTTGTTTGATGTTCCATACAGGCTATTTTATTATTAAATACATTATTATGTTTTCTTCGAGTGCTTGTTATGTAGTCTATTGTTCAAACTTGGTGAGTTCGAATTATATATTGGCCTTGGGAAGCTGCATTCTTTGAGATCAGGCTTATTTATCATGTTTATTTTCAGTGGTGGATTTTGGATTAATTTTGACTTCTTTTCCCAGAAACCAAAAACCAGTGGGCACGAGATGATCCTGCCTTCATAGTGATTCTCTCTTTATTCGTGGTTGTTGCTACTTCTGCTTATTGTGCCGCGTAAGTTTCTTATAGTGGATGTTTCACTGTTTTTATAAAAGAGGTCTGGTGAAATTTTTGATATTCTTAGTAAAGGTCTTATTTTTTCATGCAAGTATAGTAAATTGACCCAATTATGCTATTTATTTGCCTTGTTAATTTTGTCTCTTTTGTTTTTGTAGGTACGATTCAAGTTTTGGACATGCTGTCTTTACAGTTATATCAGTACTTTTTTTTCATTTCTTAGTATCTGGCATAGTTTTGGCAACTTCTTGTTGGTAAGAATTCACATGAATATTTGTTATTCCATTTATTTTCAATTTGCTAAAGATTCTGCATGATCTTAGTTTTTGAGTATTTTTCCCTATTTCAAGTTTGATGTTGATTTGGTCAACTTTTGTTTTTGAAAATTATGAATTATTAGCAACAATGCCAAAGGAATAGCCATTCTTTGGTGGAATAACTTATTTATGTTATGAATGCATAGCTGGTATCACACTTTGAAGATATGAAAGCATGTCTTAACATTATGCTAAACTCTCTTAGCCAGGATACGTGTTTGTTGTATATGCCACCAAATTGGTTGCATGGAAAATTTGATGCTTCTTGTTTTCATATTGCTGGAATGCTTATGACGTGCACTTGGATGCTTTTCATTTTATCACTGATGGATAAATATGTAGTGAATGTGAAGCTATCCAGCATCCACAGTACTAGGCGCACACCAATCAATACTTGTAAATCAGTTACCTCTCGTTATTGTGCATACAAGCGTTTTTCCCTTTTCTCACTAAATGTTTACTTAAATCTTCCTGACTGGCAAAATCTTGCCAGTATGTTTTTCTTTTAATTTCCTTCTACAATATACTTAAGCCTTATCCCTACTAGTTTGTGAGTCTAATGTCTAAATTATCATTTGTCACGACCCGGCCCGGGTGCTCGAATTAACGAGGCTGGAACAAACAGTCGGATGCTAAATCATAATATAAATCTATTTCCAATTCATTGAAAGAGCTACTAAACATAAAAAACATAAATTGATATAAAAATAACTTAAATATATTTTTTTCGGTGCCTCACGCCTACGGTACATATTTTCATCTCTTCTACTCATTTTATTATTTTAAACTTACCTGAAATAAAAGTTAGAGCAACAACAATAAGCCAAAGCTTAGAGAGTAACACATGCCTCTAAACTACAGTAATTCAAGGTAGTATAAGTAATATGCTAAATGTCACTTTTCATTTAAACATAACATAAATTTTATTTCCTATAAAAATATCATTTAAACATATGCATAAATCATAATTACATATCATTTCATATTCAGTTTACATTCATTATATCTGTATTTGTAACTTACTTATTTTCATATATAGTACAACGTCACAGGAGCCACCGTCTAGTACCAATGAAGATCTCATTTACCATATCATTTTCTATAAACCTTTATCATTTTAACGTGCACCGGTACAACATCTCCAGCTAGTACCATAAGGTGGTGAGTTCCATCATTTTAACATGCAAATGCAATCATTCAATATATCAATCATATCATACTCATATATTATAATACTATGCTCTATCTTATGCTTTATGCAGTAATATAACAAATCACTTAATATATCAGAGATGAATCTTTGAATCATTTGAAATGCAGTAAAGTGAATAACTTGTAATAACAATTAAATAAAAATTTGAAATGATGCAATTACCGTAACATAGAAACATATGTTTATTCACCTTGAAATTGGGAAATTGATTTTTGTTTACTTGTACTCTTTCCTTCGAAGTCACAAAAATTAACACCTATAAGAAATAATTTAATATTTATAAGCTAAAGCTAATAATCTCAAACTTAATTTTTATTCTCCTATAAAATTACCATAGGCTCTCTTTCTTTCTCTCTCTCTCTCTCTAATTTTGTATATTATCACTAATCACTCAAATTAACCTATTGCTAAAGCATAAATTAATTTAAAATAAACCTAATTTTTGGATTTAAATTAATTAAAAATTAGGAAAAAATAATATTTTGAGAAAAAATCCCAAAATCTCACCAATAGAACCTTCCTAAGACTCTTATGAATAAACTTTATTAAGAGATTTCATAAAAAAAAAATTAACATTGGGAAAACCCTAATTTTAGAACCCTAAAAAATTTGGAGAAAATTATGTTTTCATGGTTAGAAATCATTCCTAAATCTTTTCTAATATTTTCTTTGAAAGATTTTGAGTTTTGGACATAACCCTAGATTTTAATCATGAAAAATCTAAGTGAAAAGAAAGGATTTTAGGGATAGAAACTTACCTTAAGCCTTTCTAAAACTCTCTCTACAATTTCCTCCAAGTTTGGCAGCAGAAAAATCGTCGCCGGAGCCGCCCACGAACCTCCCGTCGCCTCTCTCCCGTCTGCTCCTTCTCCCTTAGGTTCGGATGCGTGAAACAAATGGGGACTGAATGAGTTTCGGTACCCTTAAGAGGGAAAGGTTATGTTTAATTGCTTAATGTCTTAAATACCCCTTTCAAGACTTATTTTTGCTTTAATATTATTTAGGGCATTTTAGTCATATTGGAACTTCTGTAATTTTTAACTTCCAAATTAAACGAAATTCACTATAAGTTATTTATACCAATTTGCTCAAAATTTCGTGTTGAATTTTATAAAATTAATTTTGTCGAAAACCGACAACTTTGAAAAATTCACATAAGTTTCGTCATGGCGCATAGAACAACGTGCAATGTCTAAAATTGACATTTTCGGGCTTTACATCATTCATTCTAATATTACTAATCTATCTGATGTTGCTCTCTTGAAGTTTGTTTGCATCATTGTCATCTTTTTTTTTTTAATTATTATTTCTTTACCTCATTCAAGTGGGCTGCAATTAGAAGGCGATGAATTTGTATCCCTTCTTTCGAAACTCCTTTCACTCACAATATAGCTAGCTGGGCTTTCTACAAGCCCCTGCATGCTTAGCTTAGGCAATTATGCCAGCATGCATCATGTTATCAATCCACTTTAGTTTTCTCTAAATTGAAACTTGTTAATTTCATGAAGAATATTTGATGGGGATCTCAGTGCTTGGAAAGTGCATAAGAGGCGTAGCCATCGATCTTCGGCCACGATCGAGTCGATGTAGTTTTGAGTCATTTTCATGTATTTGTCTTTTATTATGTTATTTATCTTTTATTATTTATGTTTTAAGTGTTTTCTCGTTTTACCCCTTACTTAAGGGAGGTCGTATGAAAGCCCTGAGGGCATTGTCGTCTTTCTTATTTTGAGTCTTTGTTGTACGAAGCTATTTATAGCTCTCATGTCGCTCTTCTAAGATTAATGAATGATTATTTGAGAATTGTGTTTTCTTGTTGGAGTTTTTGAGAGAGCTTAAGAGATCGGAGAGAGATCCCTTGGAGAGGGAGATTGACGCATTACCCACCAACCTTGGAGACAGCCGGTTTCGTGATTTTAAATTCTCTATCTTCTTTCCCCTTCCCCTTTTCCCATAGCCGCCGGCCTTGATCACCCCAACACCCCTAGACCGCCGGCCATCCTAACTCCCACATCCTACCACCACCTCCCCACACAACTCCACCTCCACCTAGCCGCCGGCCCCCTTGCCCGACCCAAACAAGCCGCCGGCCCTAGCCTCCTTACCCTCTCTTGAGTTTATTTCCTATTCTAAGTTGACATAATTTAGATAGATTTTGAATTCAAATTCACCCTATTTGAAATTCAAAATCCTTCCTAAATTATAAAATCTATTTATGAAAAGTTCTTAAATTAATCCCCCAATTTGATTGAATCCTTTGCCATATGAGGAGTTCTCTTATTTGGAAAGTGCTTAATTCCTCCTTAATTCCTCTTCCAAATCCATAGTCGCCGGCCCCCTTTGGGTTCTCCATCAATGCTTGCAATTACAACCTTCCTAATTGGGTTTAAATATTTTAGGTAACTCAATTAATTTATAAATTCAAATTCATTTGAATTTGAAATTGTTGCCTAAAATACCAATTCTAATTTAGAAAGTTTCCAAATTTCAGCCCTTTGATTTTAAAATTATTTGGGAACTAATTAAGCCTTTCCTAATTTCATAATCCCAACTAAGAAGGCTTGAATTTATTTCCCAAACCTTTCCCTCTCTTTCTACATGCTGCCGGCCTCCTTAATGGGTCCCCACCACCTAATTAATTTCCAACTTAAAGCTCTTCCCCTTTGGAAAGATTTCAAATCCTCTCTCCCTCTCCCTTAGCCGCTCCCACCCTTACCTAAATACACCCAAATCCTTTTCAAATTAAGAGGATTTATTGGGAAAATAATTGTTTGAATTCCCTCCATCCCTCTAACCAAAAATCTGAACCTAACCTCTCCAAATCTCTCCCCTTGCCTTCTCCTACTTGAATTCTTGAGGGAAGCTTCTTTCTCTCAAAGGATTTTTCAAGGCGAGCAAAGGATCATTACATTTCACACTTCGACGTTTGGGAGAGACTTCTGGTCCTCTAGTTGAACCTTCACGAGGAGCTACAACAAACTTCTTCAACACCTCGCCTACTTGTTTTCGGGTTTTGATAAGGGTGAACTCTTACCCTTTTTATTTACTTTTCTAATCCCCCTAATCTTGTAGGTGATGGAGATTCACAAGGAGCCGAGTTTCACCTTTGCTTAAGCTTAGTAAATGTAGGATTTTGTCTTGCCATTGCCAAAGCTTAGTAAACATAGGATTGAGTGCACTTTATTTGCTTCTAAACTTATTGTTAGATAAGAGATTTTTGTTGAAACTATTTACTTTGCATGTTATTGAATTTCTACTTGTTTTGAATCACCAAGTGCTTGGCATGTAGCTTAGCCTAAGCGTAGGCACCCCTCTTTTGTTTTCTATCGTAGTTTTGATCGCTAATAGTGGTAATCTTACGTGCTTAATTCAAGAACTCGTGCAAATTCTTATTTCATTCATTTAAAAGCATTTAGTCCTACATCATCAAGTATCAGAGCTTGGCTAGCATGCGTTACATGTGCTAGAATTCATCCTAGGCTATTGCTTAAGCTCGCATATTTAATTTGGCATGCATTCCATCTCTTAAATAATTTTAAATCTTAGTTGTGTTTGCTGTCCAAACATTTTCTGCATCGTTTTGTGTCATTCTAGAGAGTTTATCATTGCATTTAGGTGTTGTCCTCTACCTACAGTCACCCCCCAGTGTCCCCTAGTGTCTAGCCATGGACCTGGAACAAGTAGGGAGGACCTTAGACTTGTTTTTAGGCCAAATGAACAACATTAGCCAACAACTCAAAGAGAACCAAGTCAACCTGGCTGAACTTTGTAGGAACACCACTGAGCGGTTTGACACACTTGAGCGAGCTAGAGAACACCCTACTCCTACACCCCTTCTAGACCGCCTTCTGTGTACGAGGATGATACCTACCCGGATGAGAGGCAACATCGTGCCAATCATCGAGCTCCTTACCACGGACATGACCCACATCATGATCTAGACCTGGATGAGAGGCAGCATCGTGCCAATCATCGAGCACCTCACCACGGACATGACCCATGTCATGATCCCGATATACCACTCATGAAAAATATTAAAGTTGACGCTCCTATCTTTGATGACACACTCGATCCTCAGCTCTTCCTGGATTGGGTCAAAGGTATGGATAGTTTCTTTAAGTGGTATGACATCTCCGAGGTTAGAAAGGTTAGTTTTGCGGAGATGAAGCTCACGGGTAGGGCGAGTCAGTTTTGGGCCAACTTAGAGAGCCTTAGGGAAGCTAGGAACGATTGCCCATTACCGATTGGCCATCAAGCGGGAACTTAAGCAGAAGTACTTGCCACCCTCGTACTTCCCTCGACTATTGGATAGGTGGAATAGGCTGACTCAATGCAATAGACCAGTTAAGGAGTACATCGCCTCCTTCGATGACTACCTGATTCGATGCAAGGGGGAGACCTCTATCACCCCCGCGCAGATCTTGTCTATGTTTCGAACCGGGTTGCGAGAGGATCTTCGCAATGAGCTGTTTGCTCGGAACGTCACTACACTGGAGAATGCCTACAACCTAGTGCTTGATTTAGAGGATACTCGTTCACAGCACCCAAGACGTTCACATGACTCTAGGCCTTCCTACAGACCTTCTGGTAGTTCCACCCCTCACACCCCCACTGCCCAGCCGACCCTAGGGAGCACTACCCGACCTTCGTCTGGTCCCCCCACTCCCCGTCCTGATGTTAGAAGTAAGCCTCCCACTCCGGATACCCCTCGATCCAACCCCGGGACCAAATGCTTTAGATGTCAGGGGTATGGGCATATCGCCTCTCAGTGCTCTAGCCCCTATAAAGTCACGATTATCGAAGAGATCACGGAAGCGGAATTCGAGCCCAAAGTCGATCAGATTCACCAAGTAGACAACGATGGTGAATTCTTTGAGGAGGATGCTGACACCGCTGTCATCCAGTACATCCAGAAAATTGACACTTCTCCCACCTGCGTGGTGAGATGTGCACTGTCACAACCCGTTACCACCTACGACTGGCGTAAGACTACGATCTTTCACACCTACACCAAGATCAAGGATAAGAACTGTAAGGTCGTCGTGGATAGTGGCAGCTGCATCAATGCTGTCTCCTCCAGCATGGTGTCTAAGCTTGGCCTGTCTGTCATTTCCCACCCCAACCCATATAAGGTAGCTTGGGCCAACGCCACTGCCTTGGAGGTAAAGGAACATAGCTTCATACCTCTCTCCTTCGCTAACTATAAGGAGAATGTTTGGTGTGATGTGTTGATCTTGAATGTTGGACAAATCCTTTAAGGTCGTCCCTGACTATTTGACAATGATGTCCACATCTATGGTCATTTAAACATCTGCGTGTTTGAAAATGAGGGCCAAAAGATCAAGCTTTTTCCATCACAGCCGCGGGTTTCGGATGATCCTGAATCCAACCCTGTCAAAGACAAGAAGGGACTGAACCTGATAGCTGCCATAGCCCATAGCGTGCCTTTACACGCCTTAGTCGATCGTGAGACTCCCACTGAGTCTGACGAATTAGTCCCTCATGAGAGTCAGCTCATACCTAGTAGACTTGTTGAGATCCATCCTGATGGTCTTCCCGATCCATTGCCCTCGATTAGAGGCATTTCATATGTTCTAGATCTAGCCCCTGGAGCCTCCCTATTCGATCACATCCCAGTTGGACTCGACTACTATGATTCAGTAACTCGTACCCTTGGTTTAGGTCCTTCTAAAATTGTTTACGAGTTCAAACCTAGACCGCCACGAGACCTTATATTCATGTATTCTAGGTATAGGATTTTTGAGTCTGCATCATCATTTTCATCTCATATGCATGAGTTTCATAAAGAAATTGCACGACAACTTGAAAAGAGCAATAACGATTACAAACTATATGCCGATCTGAAACGAAAATTTAAAACTTTTGAGGTTGGTGACTCCGTGATGGTGCGGATTCGTCCGGAACAGTTCCCGCAGGGAACAATTAAGGAGCTGCATGCTAAGAGTGCTGGAGCATTCAAAATGACTAAGAAATTTCATGATAATGCTTATAAAATAGTTTTGTCCGCAGAATTCAACTTCAATCCCTCTTTTAATATAAAAGATCTAGTTGCATATGAAGGTCCTGAATTTAACACACCCGATCCCCTTATACAACAGCCTTGTGTGACTCCACCATGTGAGAACCTAAACCTACCCCCACCCCCAGATTTCCCAAATCACCCATGGCAGAAATGGTGGACTCGACTCTGAGTGATGACATCATCTCCACGAGAGAAGGTGGACAATGGAGGTATTTGATCAGGTGGAGAGGAAAGCCCAAGTCAGAGGATACATGACTGAATTGCGAGGAGTTGCAGCAGTTTGACCCTGATGCATTGGAGATCTACGAGAGCATCAGAGATGCTTACTCGACGGAATCAATCTTTTTCCCACCCCGGGAGAATGATGGGGACATCAGAGCTTGGAAAGTGCATAAGAGGCGTAGCCGTCGATCTACAGCCACAATCGAGTCGATTTAGTTTTGAGTCATTTTCATGTATTTGTCTTTTATTATTTATGTTTTAAGTGTTTTCCTGTTTTACCCCTTGCCTAGGGGAGGTCGTATGTAAGCCCTGAGGGCATTGTCATCTTTCTTATTTTAAGTCTTTGTTGTACGAGGCTATTTATAGCCCTCATGTTGCTCTTCTAAGATTAATGAATGATTATTTGAGAATTGTGTTTTCTTGTTGGAGTTCTTGAGAGAGCTTGAGAGATCAGAGAGGGATCCCTTGGAGAGGAAGATTGGCGCATTACCCACCAACCTCGGAGACGGCCGGGTTCGTGGTTTTAAATTCTTTATCTTCTTTTCCTTTCCCCTTTTACCCTAGCTGCCGACCTTGATCACCCCGATAAACCTAGACCGCCGGCCATCCTAACTCCAACATCCTACCACCACCTCCCCACACAACTCCACCTCCACCTAGCCGCCGGTCCCCTTGCCCGACCCAAACAAGCCGCCGACCCTAGCCTCCTTACCCTCTCTTGAATTTATTTCCTATTCTAGATTGACATAATTTAGATAGATTTTGAATTCAAATTCACCCTATTTGAAATTCAAAATCCTTCATAAATTATAAAATCTATTTATGGAAAGTTCCTAAATTAATTCCCCAATTACCTCCTAATCAAATTTGAATTAAATTTGATTGAATCCTTTGTCATATGACGAGTTCTCTTATTTGGAAAGTGCTTAATTCCTTCTTAATTCCTCTTCCAAATCCATAGCCGCCGGCCCCCTTTGGGTTCTCCATCAATGCTTGCAATTACAACCTTCCTAATTGGGTTTAAATATTTTAGGTAACTCAATTAATTTACTAATTCAAATTCATTTGAATTTGAAATTATTGCCTAAAATACCAATCCTAATTTAGGAAAGTTTCCAAATTTCAGCCCTTTGATTTTAAAATTATTTGGGAACTAATTAAGCCTTTCCTAATTTCATAATCCCAATGAAGAAGTCTTGAATTTATTTCTTAAACCCTTCCCTCTCGTTCTAAATGCCGCCGGCCTTCTTAATGGGTCCCCACCACCTAATTAATTCCTAACTTAAAGCTCTTCCCCTTTGGAAATATTTGAAATCCTCTCTCCCTCTCCCTTAGCCGCCCCCACCCTTACCTAAATACACCCAAATCCTTTCCAAACTAAGAGGATTCATTGGGGAAATAATTGTTTGAATTCCCTCCATCCCTCTAACCAAAAATCTGAACCTAACCTCTCCAAATCTCTCCCCTTGGCCGGCCACCCTCCTTTTGCCTTCTCCTACTTGAATTCTTGAGGGAAACTTCTTTCTCTCAAAGGATTTTTCAAGGCGAGCAAAGGATCATTACATTCCACACTTCGACGTTTGGGAGAGACTTCTTCTCCTCCAGTTGAACCTTCACGAGGAGCTACGACAAACTTCTTCAACACATCGCCTACTTGTTTCCGGGTTTTGATAAGGGTGAACTCTTCCCCTTTTTATTTACTTTTCTAATCCCCCTAATCTTGTAGTGATGGAGATTCACAAGGAGCCGAGTTTCACCTTTGCTTAAGCTTAGTAAACGTAGGTTTTTGTCTCGCCGTTGCCAAAGCTTAGTAAACGTAGGATTGAGTGCACTTTATTTGCTTTTAAACTTATTGTTAGATTAGGGATTTTTGTTGAAACTATTTACTTTGCATGATATTGAATTTCTACTTGTTTTGAATCACACCAATTGTTTGGCATGTGGCTTAGCCTTAAGCGTAGGCACCCCTCTTTTGTTTTCTATCGTCGTTTTGATCGCTAATAGTGGTAATCTTACGTGCTTAATTCAAGAACTCGTGCAAATTCTTATTTCATTCATTTAAAAGCCTTTAGTCCTACATCAATATTCTAAAAACTTTATTTTAAGGCTCTGATTTACTTCCCAAGAGGAGTTAATCGTCCCTAACATTTTGTATTAATCACGGGAGGGATGGAGAATGATGCGGCAATGTGTCATAGCCAGAGTAATGTGGGATGATGATGAGAGACATCCCTCCTCCCAAAACGTCGGTACTTCGTTTGACATCTCATTTTTCAAGTTTTTGAGCGATTTTCTTTCTTTTTAATACATTTTTTCTTGCCTTATTGTGCAGGATTTTTTTTCCTTGTCTACTCTATTATTGTGCACTTTTTAAAAAAAAAAATTGATAGAAAACTTGGTTTTAATTTTGAGGAAGTTTTATTTTTTGGATTCCTAATGCTAAAACTATGATTCTTTTGAATTTGAGGAATTTTTTCAATTAAATCACAAGTACAAAATTTTGAAAAAATTTTAAATTTGCTGTCACATTATGAACCATCTTCATGATTTTATTTTCATGCCAAAATAGTGCTGAAAAGAACTGGAGAGTAGTTTAGTGTAGTTTCAATTTACAATGTACAAAATTTATATAAATTTAGGAGAGCTTTTAATAGGAAACGTACAAAATTATGGAATAGAAACAACTTTAGATAATTTCAAATTTATCAGTCTCATAGATTGGTGAGTTGGATCCATGATGTGAATTGTCAAGGCAGGAAGAGGGTGAAAGTTTGGGTGAAATTATTGTGGGTTGTTTTTTTACATCCCCCCATACGTGAATGGATGGATATCCTCCATTCCAAGCTTGTCAGATAATTTTTGGAAGGCTGGCTTTGATAATCTTTTGGTGAGTTTGTCCTCAAGTTGTTCACATGTGGTTTGAATGTAGTACATATTAAACTACTAACAAGCTTTTTCTGTATCAATGTTTATCAATTTCAATATGTTTTGTATGATCATGTTGCATAGGATTATGCATAATATTAATGATTGACATGATATCACATTAAATTTTTTTTAGATATTTTCATTCAAACTATTAATCTTCCAAAATAAATATAAGCCATTACAACTTGTAGATTCCTTGTACCATAGATCTAAATTTAGCTTTTGCGTAAGATCTAGCGAGCACATTTTAGTTTTTAATTCATCAAGTCACAGTATTGCCTCCTAAGAATATGCAATATCATGAAGTTGATCTCATATCAATTATAGAAATTATGCATTCTACATCTGAGGATGTTTTGAGAACTAAATCCTCCCCTATTTTGAATATAATTCTTTTGTTCAGGATCCCCTTCAAATATTGTAGAACTTTATACAGTGTCGTAAGATGCAATTATTTACGATTTTACATGAATTGACTTACAACAATGATGATATAAGAAATGTTGGGTCTACTACATAATAAGTGGTCAAGTCTCTCACAACTCTTTGATTGGAATTTTTTTTTCTAACTATCTGTAAGTCCATGATTGAAGAATCAAGGCTTTTTTAATCTGTTTATTTTTTAGTTATAAGATTCGAGAATATGTTATGATTTGTACGGTCATCCAAATCAATTGATTATTTTGGATGATCCTGTACGCGTGTAGATATTTTCAGAAGTTTTTTAATTTTTTGTCCAATTAATTTTTTTGGAAAAACCTCAGTCTCCACTTATTAGCAATTTCAATATTGCATTGTCATCGTATAAAGTTTTGTTAGAAGGCTAAGCTAATAATTTTTTGACTTTTTATTATATCTTTATGAAGAATATTCATGAATCATGTATTCACAGATGCTTTTATAATTTTTTACTTTTGTTTATTTTAACTCTTTCAAATCTTCGGCAAAAAATAATGTAAAATATTTATGATGCCCGACTTGAAGAATTAGGGCGAAAAGAGATGCATCTGACACTCGAGATAAAATATTACTTTTTTAAATTTTAATTGGATAGGCATTTATCATATACTTTTATAATATGGCAGTAAAAGGGAATTATGTGGTGTTATTGCTACTGATGATGTAGTAACTATGTACTATATATTACTAGTGATGTCATGGTTGTACTTCACAATAATGTTTACTTTCCTAATGACTTACTGGCCCTTGCTCCTATAAAATTTGATCAGGCATGTTATTTATTCACCATCAGGATATTTCACAATCTAAAAGATGACCTTGCACATAAACCTATCATTTATCGTAGTTCTTGAATTGATCGAGGGCTTCGTAGTATGTAATGTAACTTTTTCTCAATTTTTATGCAAGCTATGATTTTTGTTGTTGGCTTCATGATTTTCTCAAGTGCGGGGCTTTGTTGACCATAGAATACTTATATAAGAAGTGTAAGTTTTGTGATGCTTAGGGGTGCATTTGTTACAAGAATAATAAAAAATAGCTGGTATTATTAACAAAGATCCCTTATTAGTGGATTATTTTAATAAAGAATGATGAGGGGCTCCCTGATAGGTGGGTGAGATTAGAATAGTTGCCAATTTTGATTCACATCGAAGAAGATGAGATATTGAATATTATTGATATCTCTAATGTTGAGAATATTTAATATGAGCGGTTTTACATCAATTAATATGTGGTTGATGACGTATTATTCAAATTCAGCCTTTTCATTCACATAAGGATGTCTCAGGGTCCTTATTGAAGAGTTCAATAAAACTTATTAGACAAGACTTCGAGCCCATAATTTCCTCTAATTGACCTCCAAAGTGTTGTGAGGAGGATGGTGTATCTCTCTTGAATAAAAAGGTGGATGGTGGCTGTTGAGACTTTTTTGTGTCTACTCATCCCCTATCGAGCCAATTTGTGCCCAATTGGGTTCGATCGAGCTCAATTAACTCAATCGAGCCCCATTGAAATCAAATTGGACCCAAATTAAGTTTAATTGATTTTTTTTACAATTTTACTAAACAATTTTGGGGAACTTGCACGATCATAAGGGAGTAAACAAGGAAAAATTTCAATGAGAAAGATGAGAAATTAGGTAGAAAAAGTATGAAAATTGCCTAAAATTTTAAAAATTGAGGTATCTGACAAATTGTTGATATTTTGGAGGACCTTTTCTCACCGCCATATTTGCATAACCCCACTAATAACT
The DNA here is from genome assembly GCA_022539455.1 of Dendrobium nobile. Taxonomy (NCBI): domain Eukaryota; kingdom Viridiplantae; phylum Streptophyta; class Magnoliopsida; order Asparagales; family Orchidaceae; genus Dendrobium; species Dendrobium nobile. Next base: position 36,025,024 of record CM039729.1, read on the forward strand.
ATTGACCTCAATAGCCATTCTAAGGTGTACTCAACCAAGCACAGCGTAGTGATAAGTAAATGGCGCAACGTCACGTAAAAACTATCTGAAATGCATCGATCAACATTCAAAATCTCCCAGAAGGTGTTTGTTCGGGAAATGGATAGTGCTGACACTCTTGTGATAATTAAAGCACCTAAGATTGACCACCTTATTGGTTGGGTGCCCATACGAGTAATGTGACAAAAATTTCACCTGCGCGTGCGAAACAAGGGTGTGCGACACACAAGCGACAAAAATTCCGGTGAACGAATTAATGCACATTTTAAAGCAAAATATCTAATCACTATTTTAATAAAACAATTAAAATTTCAGCTTAAAACCAATGTTTTAATATTTCATTAAATTTATAATAATAATAATAAATTTCTTTTGACCCCCTTCCTTCTCCTTTTCAATCTCCATAGCAATTGCATGCAAGAAGAGCAAATCCACTCCACACTGCACGTCCAACTCCCAGCTACCGTGTGCCTAGTCGGCCGCCCCTTCGCTGCCAGTGCCACTCCTACCCACCATCGTTTGCGCCACTCCGACTTGTGTGCTAACCTCCTAAGGATGACCATCTATTGCTCTTAAAAAGGAAAAAAAAAAGAAATTACGCACACACATATATGTTATGTGTTTACTTAAAATTTTGTAGCATTGTCACTGTGCCACTCGTCTTCTTTGTGCGCCCAACTATAGTTGCACTGAACTCACAAAACCCCCGAAACTCGTTGGTGACGATTTTGGTGTGTCAAGTGGAACCTCGTACACGTTTTTTTAATGTAACAACGACATTAACGATGTTGTCGGTGGACCCTGAAAGCGACGCATTCGACGCGGTGAGTGGAACCTTATATATGTTTTTCTTAACATACTGGAGGAAGCTCATTGGAGGCATTCAGGACGCAGCGTGTGGATCTCATTAGTGATGAATCTGATGCTATGAGTGGTGTCTTGTCCACGTTTTTCTTAGAGTGGTAGAAGGAATCTTGTCAATGACGTACATGACGTGATTAGGTATTTGTTAGACAGGCTTCCTCCTATGAGGCAGAATAGGTGTCCGCTTGTGAGGCGGAACAAACTTCCACCTATTTAGGGGAACATGCTTCCAGTTTAATTGAGTTGGGGCCCTTCCATCCATCAGCAATTAAGGCCAACAATTAAAAGGAACTTAAAGAGGGAATTAGGAGGAAATTTTTAAATTAGGAGGGATGTTTTGGCATTAACTATATTTTATATGCTTTAAATATATTGTTTAACTTAGGGTTAGGTTTTATGGAGTATTTGCTGAAATTTGGAGTGTTCTTAGGTAGTTTTGGGCTGTAGTCGCCTGCTAGAGAATTGGGAGAGCTGGATCCTCCTCTCCAATTGAGGATCTATTGTATCTTGTGGTTTTCTTCTCTATTTCATCAATTGCAAAGAGTTTTCTTCTGTTATTTCTCTTAAATTCGTCTTGTAGATTGGGTTTCGGGTGCTGAAATTCAATTTCAGCCAAGGGGGAATTGATTTCTCCAGTTATTTCATACCGGTATTTTACTTAGATGCATTTTCTCGTGCAGGTATCCCTTGTATGTTTTTCTTGGCGTGTTGAGTTTTTTTAGTCCCGGCTATGGTGTCCCAAGACACCAACCATACACGCATTTCTTGGTGCGGTGGGCGAGCCTTGATCCCCGTAAATTCCCCCTACATAGGAGAGACGCCAGGAGGCTGCCAGAATTTTGATTGAATTTAACCTTAAAAAATTGCATTATAGGGAATCTAAAAATAACAAAAAGCAACTAATCTAAATTACGAATATGCAAACTTGAACAAAATGTGAACACTAAATACAAAAACATGGGACTTAAATTTGTAACTTCACCACAAGCTATAAAGAACCTTATTAAAAAACCAAAGATTTGCAACAACGAATTATAACTCAAGTGAACCCTTGGGATGAGTCAAAATGAGCATCCACTTCCTCCCATATTTTTAGGGATGAAGCACCCCCTAGTGGAGCTTGCAACAACAACAACAACAATATCAATCATTTGTCCCACTACATGGGGTCAGCTACATGAATCCTTTTTTGCCATTGTGTTTGTTAAAAGTCAAATTCTCATTTAAATATAATAAAGAAAAATCATTTCTAATATTTTCTAACCAAGTCTTTTTAGGTCTACCTCTATCTTTCTTAACATAAGTCAAATCTAATACCTCAACTTTCCTAACCAGGTCATCGGAAGGCCTCCATTTAATGTGACTAAATCATCTAAGGCTTAACACTTAATAAAATAATATTTAAAGGACCCAATAATATAAATGTGAAAAGTGTGCCATGTATTCATCACGTTTTCCTTTTCTTTGTCATCAGTTCAACAACTCTTTTTCGTGTAAGGGATAAAAGTCGATCATTAAAAATTCTTAAAAATGCCAAAAATAAAAATTCAAAAATTAAATTTTACATAACTTTGCCACTTGTATGAATTTTATGAGTCAATTTTTAAATTCTGATGCACAACGCCTTGAAATTCATGCAAGGATTGCGAAGATGAATAAAAGAATCTAATCGGGATATTTTTAAGTCATGTGAATATATCAGTATGTAGCATCCAAACTCCACAAAAATACCTCGAGAAATGTGCAAATGCATCTAGTGCACATGTATTGTGTACATGCATTATACAGATGCACTAAAAATCGTGCATGTATATGAAAAGCACAATAAAAATAACATGAGAAAATAATCCATATTAAAAATAAAATTCTTGCATCGGCTTTGACGAGTGTGATAAATGCTTGATATAACATCTGAGAATATTATGTGGGGTTAAAAGCAAGTCAAAATAAAGTCCCTTTCATTAAATTAAATATGCCTGCATGTGCTTTAATCTACATGTTAAACTCCTTAATTTGAGGTCATAGAATAATGTACATGTTAAAATAAATAATTCATATTGAACCCGATCCTCTGTTAGAAGATGAATATAATTGATGAGGTTCAAATGATAAAAAAAAAGCTCAAATACCTCGATTATAGAAAATCTCAATAAGAGTGGAAAAAATACGCTCAAACTATAATATTACTCATTCGAGGCCTAAATTTTGATTAAAATTTTCAAAATCTATGAAAAGTTTAAATGCTTAAAGTGAAATCAATCACATGAAACTTCAAACAAAATTCATCTACCCTTTGCTGCAATTTGTTGAAGATGATAAATGTAAGAATAATATCAACTCACAAAGCACGATTTTTTAGTCGAGAATATTACCAAGATTCATTCTCAAATAGTCTCTAGGTATTAAGGATGCGACACTTATCCTCTATTAGGTGATTTGGCCACCAAATGACACCAAAGGTAAATAGTTATTACTAGGGCCCTCTGATCGATGATTTTATCACTAAATTATGGTTACGGTCACGGTGAGATCCCATATATTTTTCAATAGCTCAAAACTTTTTTGAGTAATGAATCATAATATATACTTGATACGGCACCTAACCCCCTCTATTAACTAAGGTTGCTTGAATTAATCCTTTTAGATAAACATTCATCTTAGGTCTATATGGTACTCTTGGACAAAGCAACCCATAATTGTCGGTAAGGATTCTTTGGTCTTGTTGGGACTACTTTCGTTTACTAAGTAACTTTGGGATCATGATTATCTGAGATGATGGAATCATGGAATCTTGATTAGTTTTGTCATCATTTCTCAATCATTTGCTTTTAAATATATGGTGGTAAATTTCAAACCCAAAAAATATGAATCCAAATGCTAAAATTGTTGCTACTATATGTCGGGTATTTAGTGTCTATCTAACAACTAGTCTTAATCAAAATTGTTCTCTTTTTAATGGGAGGGATAATTAACCATAATGGCATGCGCCTTTGAAAAATCGAGAATCAGATAATAAAGTCTTTGCGAATTGAGGGCGAAATTTTTGTATAGTATATTATCTTAAATCTAATCTGCCTTATAAAATTTTATCTTGGAAATTCATTCATTAAAATTCTCTGTAAAGAAAAGCGCAAAGAGGTCTAGGTGTAAATTTTTGGAGCCCACAATGACATGGCATGCCAAAAATTGGGGATGACTAATTCCTCTTGAGAAGAAAATCGGAGTCCCAAAATGGAGCGAGGTTTAAGTTCGTCTAGCTACTTTGAAGACGAAATCCTCAAAGTAGAAATGCCTAGCCTAAGCTACCCCTCACAATTATACCCTTGGAACACCTATTTGTTAAAACTCTCTGTGAAAGAGATCGGGGAGGTCGAGGTTTGAATTTTTGGAGCCCACAATGACATGCCATTACATCAGTCTCCATCCCTCTTGTGGGTTTTGCCAAAAATTGACGATAATTAATTCCTCTTGGGAAGAAAATCAGAGTCCCATAATGGAGCAAAATGCCTTTCCACCTCGGTTTAGGTTTGTGCAATTGGGATGGTTGATCTCTTTGTAGGGGAAGACTAGAGCCTTGAATTAGAAATGCCTAGCCTAAGCTATCACTCAAAATTATACCTCTTGCAGGATAATTTCTGGCATTTTTATAGAGAAGAACTAGAGCTTGAAGAGGAAAGCCATGATTTTTCATGAGCTCCTAAGAGGGGTATTTATAGTAGAGAAGAAGGAAATAAGAGAGGAGTATTTTTGTATTTTGTTTTATTTTTCTTTGAAAAAATTTAGATTTGTTGAGTTGTTGATTCAAGACTTACCATTTTTAAAAAATAATAATCATTTAATTCAAAAACCCCTCTTGTAGGTGCACAGTTTGCTGGTTTGGCCTACGAAAGCTTCGGTTAATTTTTTGAGCTTGAACTGGCCTTTTTAGATACTTTCAGATACTCAAGATAGTTCTCAATGTTCTAGATTCAATTTTAATATTTATGGAGTCCAATGAGTCCTCTAAATATAATTTTGAGCCATTTTAGAGAGTTTTAGTCATATATTCTTAACAATTTTCGCTTTGCATGATGTGTAAGCTTCACTTACTGTTAAAATTAAAATTTGGGAGAAATTATGTGATTCACGATCATGAGGGGAGGTCCACATTGTCGTCCAAGGATTTGCCATACCTTGCACTGTTTTCTGAAATTGTAATTTTATGTCTCAAAAAATTCATTATCGATTTTTTTTTTGGACCAAATTGAAAATAAAGGACAACTGATATTTCTCTTAAAACTCATTTGATCAATATGAATCTTTGTATAACTTTAGATCTCAAAACACTATATTTTCAACTAGAAACTTTTGTGATGAATTTTGGGATCACCCTAACTTCATCTTTAACAAACTGTTGACCTGCTACACAAAAAAAAAAAAAGAAAAAAAAATGCTTACCTACTCTCTGCCGCCGCACGTCGCAGACACGGCCTCGACATTTCTCCCACGACGCACGACCTCGCGTCGTTAAAGAGCCAAGGAAAAGAGGCATTCGGCCTCTTTCTCTCATTCCCTCGCTCCCTCTTCCTCGCACGCTCCTTCTCCTCCTTCGTTGCTGTTTGGCTTCGGTGCTTCACAGGAGGTGTAGAGATCGCAGGCATCGCTTCTTTTGCTCTCGCGTGGTTGTTCGACTTCGCTAGTTCGACGACTTTCCCTTCGAGCTGATCGAAAGTTACGACATTTCGGTTGGAACAACAACGAGGGCCGCAAGCTGTAAGAGTAACTTCTCATCTTTCACGCACTCCTTCTCCAGCTCCTAGTCGCTCGACTTGGCTCCTTCAACGACTTTATCTGCCTGTCGGATCGGAAATTCCGACATTTTGATCAGAAGCAAGAACGGAAGTTCGCTGCCTGTGAGGGTAACTTTCTACATTTCGCGTGCTTCCTCGACCACGCTCCTCCGACCGACTTCCCTCATTCGACGACATTCCCGTCCAGTTGGATCGAAAGTTACATTTTGATCGGAAGCAACAGCGGGTACTCGCCGGCTGTGAAAGAACTTTCTCCCCTTCAGTAGCTTCTTTGACTCCCCGTGGCTGCGCGACTTTGCTCTTTCGACCGACACTCCCTACCTGTTGGATCAGAAACCACGACGAGAGCTCGTTAACTGTGAAGGTAATTTCTCCCTCTCACTCGCTTCTTCGGCCTAATCCTGTAAGTCAAGCCGAGACAGAGAAGAGAGGGAGGGCTATTAAATAATTATAATTATCATTAATTATATTTAATTATTATTTAATTATAATTATAATTAGTCTGTTAATTATAATTAATTAATAATTACTAATTAATTATAAATTATAATTGTTGATTAATTATAATTAATTTCGGTTAATTATAGTTAATCATTAATTAATTATAATTATAATTAATTACTAATCATAATTAATTAATAATTAGCAAATAATTTTTAATTATAATTATTTAATTATTATTATAATTAATTTTAATTATAAAAAAAAGAGAAGAAAATGACCCTTTGCCTCGAGCAAACAGTCGCCGACGACTCCTCCCGACCAATTTTCAAGGTATAAATTTCTAACTTAAACCCCGCCCTTGACGCGTTTGACGCGCCGGTAGATCTCCTATACACGCTCTTGTAGCACGGTGGGGGAGAATCCGGTGCGATAGGTACGACGAGGTGGGTAAGCCCTATTCACGCTCTTGTAGCGTGGTGGGGACGGTCCTCGACCTCGACACCGACACCGACACCGCTGACGACTGTTACGCAAAGGTATGATGTTCCAAATCCCATTCTCGGCGTTTGTAGCGGACCGGAGAACCACCTATACGCGCTCTTGTAGCACGGTAGGAGGGAGCCCGGTGTGATGCATACGACAAGGTGGGTAAGCCCTATACATGCTCTTGTAGCGTGGTGGGGAGAGCTACTGGTGTTCTCGTACGGGTACTGCTGAAGGCCCCATACACGCTCTTGTAGCGTGGTGGGATGAAAATTACTACGGCCGCGGTGTCTAAGGACACCTACCATACACGCTCGAGTAGCGTGGTGGGAAGGCCCAGCTCCCCTATTTTCCCCCAAACGGGGGATATGCTGGGGTGCTGTCGAAATTTTCACTGAAATGTATAAAAACTTGAACAATTTGAAGACCTTCTTGGGCAACAATATAGAAGACCTGCATTCGAACAGAAATGCACAGAACTTGAATTAAAATGAGCAGAGGATCTGAGCAAAATTTAAATGATTTTTAAGGTTCAAATTCAAATAAAATGAATCCAAACTGGAACCAAAATTCAAATCATTTGAACATGAAAATGAACTTGCAAAGAACTTCAGGGGACCCTGGACAATCAATTTGAACTTGTACTATGAACTCAAACTTGATTTGAATCAAGCCCTCATTGCACTCAAACGAATATGCAAGGATTTGTGCCAAGACTTGTAAATGCAAACTCTACTTGAACACCTAGACCCAAAATAAACTCGAATAACAAAAGGACTTTGTCACATGCAATGAGGCTCATTTATGAGCGACAAGAGAATCCAACATACAACGAGCTAACAAAGAAGGTGCATTTGAGGAATCCAAAACAAATACACACTTTGCACAATCAATATTATTTGATTGTAAATGAGTGTCTCGCTCTCCTACATGACTTACGACGAATCAAGACACGAGGAAACTCAAACTACAAGACCTCAATGCATGCAAATGAAGAATGTAGTGGACTCTTACAACAGTCTCTACGAGATCGGGTGCATCGTATCTGTAAGAATGAAATGCATGGGCGTCCCCCCTACATGCACTATTGAAACCTCCAACACTAGCAACAATGCATGTTGATTGAGATGGCAATACTGGAGACCAACAATCAAAGACCTATCCTCTACAAATAAGAACAATCAACAAACCACCCGAGATTGGTGAAAGGGTGGATATAATGCAGAAATAATGGGTCTTCTACAAACATTTTCAGGAGGTCGTAGTAGATGCGGCGGTCCCCTGCAAATGGATACTTGTGGATAACAACAGTGTATTGAAAGTACAACGAATCACTGTGGACACAAGTACGGATATCACCTACGATAGTGGTGATTAAGATCTTCAAGCATGTCAGGTACAAGGGCAGCCCGGTGTATGAAAGAGGACCGTCCCCTGTAAACAAGTACAATTAGCAAAATCACCTGAGATTGTTGAAAGGTGGATATCATGAAGACGACAACGACCCTCATACGAATATTTCTAGGAGGTCGTAGTGGATACAACGATTCTCTACAAATGAATGTTTGTGGCAACAGTGGATACATCGTAAGTACAACTAACAACTGTGGGCACAGATACAAGCATCACCTATGACAGTGGTGATCAAGGTGCTGTCAGTACACCGGGTACAAAGGCAACCCGATGTACGAAAGAGGACACCCCCTGGCAGAAGGGAGGAAATGTTTGAATAAATTAGAACCAAACTTCATGGTGTTCCAAAGTCTCTTTTTAGTTCTATAATTAAGAAGAGAACAGTTCGAGTGCCCACAAACACCGAAAATAACAAGTCCATTACACCGAAGATCCTAAAAGGAGTTCTTTCCAGATCAGCGATCATTGACCCCAAAATCCAGAAAATAACCTCCCCGGTGAATGAGAAAGGGGGAGTCAATACCAAGATGCACGCCACCGGATCCGCAACACTCGTACTAGCGGACAGAAGGCGTGTATAGGCTCTCAAATGACATGTCGTGCATTCAAATGACAATTATCCGCACAACCAAAATATGATAAAATACCCCTGCACGTGCATTATAAATTGTATACACATAGGTACACTAAAGGGGAAAATACAATCTCGACTTGCATGGGCCCCGACGAGCGTGTTATTGATACACACATGACGCCTAGGGATGCTGTGCGGGTCGATAAATGAATTCTAGTTTGAACCTGATCCTTCTATATGGATCAACAGAAGTCGACAGGGTTCGAACCTTCAAACAAATATATAGTTGTGGGGATCTATGTATTTGTTGCAATACATTCATATTAGGCCTACAATCAAAAGAATTCACTAAACAAAAGCATGAAGCCTACGAAACTCGATCCTCCTAAGCAGATAAATAGGAGTAGACAGGGTTCAAACTCTCGGATAAATATGAGGTCATGAATTTGACCGGAATATTTATTTTATACATTCATATTAGGCCTTCAAAGCCTACAATCAAAAGAATTCACTAAACAAAGGCATGAAGCCTACGAAACCCGATCCTCCTAAGTAGATAAATAGGAGTAGACAGGGTTTGAGATATCAGATAAATATGCGATCACGAAGTTGACCGGAATATTTATTTTGTACATTCATATTCGCCCTTCAAAGCTTTCAACAAATAAAATTCATAAACAAATGCATGAAGCCTATGAAACCCGATCCTCAGTTAATAGCTTGTCTGAGTTGACAAGGTTCAATCAACAAATGGAAATGACCCCAAACACCCCGATGATGGCCGTGTCAAAGGCAGATCTCAATCGGAGGGGTCCATTCAAATTCCAAAACTCCAAAAATGCCACTCAAAATCCTAAAATTCCAAGATATTTAAAATTGAAACTCAATCATTAATCACTTAAAGCAAAATTCATCCACCCTCCGCAACAGTCTGCCGGGGTGGACAAATTAAAATTTACCTCAGCTCATAAAAGAGCTAAATGCCTAGTCGAAAATATCACTAGGATCCATTCTCAAACAATCTCCTGCCAGTAAGGACGTGGTACGTGTCCTCTAATCGGCGGTTTTGCCTCCAAATGGCACCGCAGGATAAACGGTTATGACCTAAGGCCCTCTGAACCGAGTGGTTTTGCCGCCAATTGGCACCACGAAATACCGGTTATGGCCAGCGCCGTTACGTTCCTTATTGGCATCAAATCCTTGAGATATGAATCAATAGGATATGATCGATAGGGCACAAAGCCCTATGTTAGCTAAGGTGGATTCAAATTTGTCCCCTTAGACAAACATTCACCTCAGGTCTACAAGGTCCCCTTGGACGAAGCAACCCATGGCTGCCGACAAGGATCCTTCTGTCAGGTTGGGTCGACTACCTCCTATGACTAAGTAGACCAGGGATCACGATGGCCCGAGACGACGGAACCATGGGATCTTGATCGGGTCCATCATCCATTCCCCCACCATCCGCTTTAAGTGCGAGATGGTGAAATGTCTATTTTAAATATCAAACTCTCCAGATTCCCAAATCCAAATCCAGTTCTCAAATACCCAAACCCATTGCTGCTACTATATGCCAGATACCATGTATTTATACGTATCTGATTGACGACTAGCCTTAATCGAAAGTTCTCTCTCGTTATCGAGAGGGGTAATTAACTATAGGGGCTTGCGCCTATAGGAAACCAGAACTCAGATCTTAAAGTCCTCACAAAATGAGGGCGAAATCTCTGGGTAGTGTCTTATCTACAAACCCATCTGCCTTCCAAAATTTACCCTGAAACTTATTCTGTTAAAACTCACTCGTCGAATAAAAAAGAAAAGCGGGCGGAGGCTGGGGCCGAATTTTCGGAGCCCACACAAACATAATAATCAAAATTTGCATCTAGATGAGATGAATCAATCATGCTTAAAATTGTTTAATTTTGATCTAATTAAGGTAGTTAAATGATTAAAAAATATCAAGTACTCAAGAAGGGCTGTTCTAGACTATTTTATGAAGTATTTAGGATTTTGGCAAAAATAACCCAAACATCCCAACAAAATATTTATAAATAGCTTCATTCCAAACTTGGCGGGGAGACTTTTGATGGGGAGAATCCTCAAATTCTAAAGCTTTTTTTATCAATCAACGCTGATGCCCATCGTTGCTCTATCAACATCACCCGTCATCGACCAACCCTAACAATCACCGGTGTACACCATTACCTGAAGGCCTCTATCGACCATCAATTGATATTGACATTTGTCTTCAACCATCAACCGATGAAACCAATGTTGATGTTCATTGCCACTTGGTTTCCTTTGCTGACCATCGACCGACATATATTTCCATCACTTATTTTTTTATAATAACTTCCACTATTGTCATAGGAGATCAATATGATAGTCTAGATTTTGTAATCCAACATTTTATAACATTTTATAGTTGAGGGGAAAAGAAAAATTTTGTTACAATAAACTTGTATAATGGACTATTCAAACTGGGCTTAGCCTCTTAGATTTTACACATAAAAACTCTTGTTGAAAAGTCTGTATAGGTTGTTAGACCTAATGCAATTGTCCCAATGCTAGGGGGGGGGGGGGTGAATTTGTTATTTTAAAAATCTCTTGAAAATTTTTATAGAAAACCGGTTTTTAATTTTTTTTGCATAATAAAATTTTTCCAAATAAAAACTTTTCAACCATAAAAATAAAAAGTGCAGAAAACTAAAAATGCAATAAAATAATAACACAAATTTATAGTGGTTCAGTCCAACTAGACCTATGTCCACTCCTTGAAGACTCCCTATTCAGGTATTGCACTATTACCAAACCGACTCTCCTTTTGCTCCCACAGCAAGGCGGAGAAGCCTTTACAATTACCCTCTCTTCCACCAATCCCCGGTGCGGCAGAGTACCGTCGTCCTTTCACACCCTCCAAGTGTCGGCAGGGTACCGTCGTCCTTTCACACTCTTTAAGTGTCGGTATAGAACCGTAGTCCTTTCACACTCTCAAAGTGTCGGCAGAGTACCGTCATCCTTTCACACTCTCAAAGTGTCGGCAGAGTACCGTCGTCCTTTCACACTCTCCAAGTGTCGGCAGAAAACTGGATCTTCTTCAAAGATCTTCTTTCGAGCGTCTTCAAAGAAGGAAGAGATTTGCTACAATTACAAAGAGATTCTCATCTTTGAGCAACCTTGTGAACCATTCACACACTCCACTAGCAAGGATTCTCTCTCAAACACTCTCCCAAATCACTCTCACACTTTTCCTCTAAGAAAATACGAAGAAGGATTTTTCCACAGTCAGTTTTTATTACTTTAAATATGAAAGACACGAAAAACCGTCTAGAAAACTGAAATTTTTTTAATTTGGCCGTCAACGATGGTATAGTACGATCGACGATCGTACGCATGAACAATTCAAAATTTGCTCATACAATCTAGTACGAACCGATTTTGTACTTTGATTGACCTGGGTATGAACTGACATTGTACAGAACGATCAGTTCAAAATTGAACAGATTCATCCGGTATGATTCAGTATGAAATGATTTTGTACTCTAAATAACGCACTGTTCGAAATCCATATCATACAATATGATCTGTTTTAATCAAACCATGTTTCGTTTGGTACAAAAAATGGCCTCAACCATTTCATACTCTAGAAGTCGTCTGTACGATCCTATGATCGTACACTACGAACAATTCAAAAAATTTAACTGTTCGTCTGGATAAAAAGATACGCAACCATTTCATACTCTGGACGTTGTTTGTACGAACCTAAGATTGTACAGTACGAACAGTTAAAAAAAAAATCAGAATCGTTGGGACGAACTTATATGTATCTATTTCGTACTCTGGAAGGTGTAGTAAGAAGCTAACTTCATATAATACGAACAAGACTTAGAACATTTTCTTAGCATGGTTCGATTAATTGCTTTCTGGAGGAACGCTCAAACCAAATCGTCCCGTACGATATAAAATCGTACAGTACGATTAGTTTTAAAAATTTTCAAATTTTTACTTTCTCAGTGTGTGTGTGTGCACGGTTACTCAATTACAATCACACTCTCACAGACTCAAGAAAAGTATAAAAATTACGGACTCCAAAAACTATAAACCTAATCTAATTTGAGTTGAAGTCTTCAGCAGTCTGGAGTATGATTTCTCTGAAACATTAGTACATACAAACAACAAAAGCAATATTTCCAATATATGTTAGGAGAAAACAATAGTCAATACAATAATATTTTGGAATCATAAAAAACACACATAATATGAAAACATAGTTATGAACACTAAGTTACAACACTTGTGTCTCTTGTGACCTTCAACCTCCTTTTATCTATATGTGAAACTTTTATGAAACACTAGGACAAGAAAATTTTCCTCTATTACTGAAAAATCTTTTAGCATGCAACAACACTATAAATGTCTTGACTTGCATGTTATTGTTTTTCATGCTTCTCTTTTGATGATTGATAATCCCTTTAACATGCACTTCTTTTAAACCTTTTCCTTAAACTTCTATTTTGTTGCTTAAGATAGTAAGTTTAAATTATTTTCCCTCATCCAGAAAGAATGAAAAGTAATTGTGTAGATCATTGCTGAATTTTGCTGTTTACATTCTAGGTTTCTCACAAATGCTTATCTGCGGGAGGAGTCTCCTAACAGTCACGTAGTTGAGCAACGTGTTGAATGGTAACTATAGAATATGCTTCTTTTGTCTTCTTGAATTTGATTCGCTTGTTATTTTTGCTGATAGGTTTTGATACATATAGCTATTCTGATACTATGGCTATTAAAATTATGCTGCAAAATAATAGTCGGGCTTGGACCTATGGTTAATTATTTCTATTGTGATATGAAGGTCATGGGATTAAATTACATGAGTAGACTCTTTGCAATGCAGAGATACGCTTGAATCCATGAATTTCTTCCTGCATTTGTGAGATCCTCAATGCATTGAGCTTGCTTCTTTGCTAAAGTAATAATTAAGCTCTCCCGTTTATCCTTTTTTTTTTTGGTTTTTTCTCTCTTTTAGAAATGTTGCTTGGTTTGTTATCCTTCTTTAACGGATGGAATTGAAGTCTAAAATCTAATTGATATTCTGAAAAGGAAATTTAAAATGCGTTAGGAAGACATCCATTTCATATAGTAAGGAATGTAGTAATTTCGTATGTCTTATTTCTTGATAATAATTCGCCTGACTTTCATAAATGTTGTACATTTTCATGATTACATGTACTCAATAAATTTTTTTCCTATAATATTTATTTTTTTCATATATTTTTTGGTCCAAGGTGTATTCTATCTTTTCAATATTCACTTTTTATCTGAAAGGGTGTTTTTGGTCGACAAGTCAATTACTAAATGCTATGAAAGACATGACAACAATTACCTCCTCTTATGATGATTCCAAGTCTGGCATCAATCAAGCTTGACTTCTTGATGTTTAGGAGGCTATTCTCACTTTCGTATTCCAAGTTCATAAGGTCAAGTATTCTTGGTACAGGAGAAGCACTTATATAACGTATGAATAGGCAAAGGCTTAACTTTTGATATACTCTTTAAATACCCCTAATAAGATGCATTGCTATTAGAGGCAGTTGGACACTCAGGCTTGCTTAGGGGACACCATAAACATCTCTTACTACTCCCAAGACAGACAGACATGCCTAGCTGAGCTTTTTTCCATTAGGTGCCAGACATTGAAGAATGACTTGCTTGATTTGAGAGATAGGTGCTAATACTTTATATGCCAAAGATGCATCAATTTTGTATGTGATAATTTGACATCAAATGATGTGAAAAAGGCATCAAGAGTTGGAAAGTCGTGCGTACTAATAGGAACAAGTTGATCAAATGTGGGTATAAGAACTTCAAGTTCTAGAGTAGTAAATTTTGAAGATGAAGGTGATGGGTCAAAAAAAAAAAAAAGAAGAAGAGATGAAGGCCACAAATCCTATGAGAGTGTAGAGAACACGATGATGACGAAGATGAAATAGTTTTAGTGAAGATTAGATTAGTCTATACATGTTACAAACTTAACTAGTTTAATTATATTTATTTAAGATAATTTTCTCAGAAAAATTTTTTTGCACATGGAATGCAATATAATTTGAAAAATTCTTTATTGATTTCCATAAGATTATTATTCTTTTGTACTTCTCAAAAGTATTCCTCAATTAAATCAATTTATAAGTAATAGCCTTTTTTTTTAATAGCGCCACTCTAATGTGTGAATGTTTATGATGGGGACATCAGATCATCATGGAGAGTTTATCAGAGACGCGGCCGCAGATCTACGGCCATGATCGAGTCTTTATATTTTTGAGTTGTTGATGTATTTTTATTTTCATGTAGCTTGTCATTTGCTTATGTGGCATTGTGAGCCGTTGTATTTTATTTTATTTTATTTATTTGCTTATGTGTTTTCTTTCCTGTAGTACCCCTCTTATGGGAGTTGTCGTATGTAAGCCCAAAGGATGTTTGTGTCTTTTGTTTCGAGTCATGTTGTAGGAGGCTATTTAAGGCCCCACTTTATTCTATTATGTTTAATGAATGAATGAAGGATTGATTATGAATTTTCTTCTTGCATGAGTTCTTGTGAGAGCTTGAGTGTTTGATGGAGGAAGATCCCTAGGAGAGGGAGATTTGTGCAATATCCACCAACTTAGATAAGTCGGGTTCGTGGTTTATCTCTACTTTTTTTCTTCTTTCCCTTTTGTTTCTTGTTCCTCCCCTCTCCCCCACCAACACCACCGGCCAACCCTCCCATCACCCGATCCTCACCCCACTCAAAACCCACAGTTCAGCATCCCTACCCGAGCCCCCCTAAGCCACCGGCCCCAACTCCCTAGCCGCCGGCCGGTCCACCTATCTCCTTCCCCTTTGGCCCTTTGTCATCCCGAGTTTCCTAGTTGGATGTGGTTGAATTTGGGATGATTTCAATTTCAATTTCATTTGAATTCAAATTCAAAACCTTTCCTAAAATAACCCATCTATTTTAGGAAAGTATTTACTTGGGGATTTATTTGAAGTTCAAACACAATTGGATTTCAAACAAATCTTTCCTAAATCCAAATCTGAATTTAGTAATCTTAATTGTTGGCAATTAACTCCCTCCAAGCCCTTCACTGCCGCCGGCCCCATCATAGCTTGAGAGGGGAAATATTTCCTAAACAAATCCCTAGCTTTTGGGAAATAATTTCAGATCTCCATATTTTTCTGCCTGGGCCGAATCCACTCAAGCCCACTTCATTATTTTCCTAAAATGGCATTCTAAACTAGGAATTAATTCCCCGGGCATCTTCTCTCACGTACCCGTCAGCCTCCCCATTGGAATTTCTCTCAGAAATTCTCTCCTAGTGCTGATTTTCCTGTGAGAAGATTTGGGAACTCCTTACTTGGTGCTGGCCGAAGTTTCTCAGGGCTAGTCTTGGATCTTCTCCACTAAGTTCTCATAGTCTACTCATGAGAATCTGAAACTGATTTCAGATTTCAGCAATTGGTTCTTTCCCCTACCACAAGGCAAGAGAAGCTTCTTTCTTGTCAAGATATCCGTGTACATCATCAACGAGAAGGAGATTGATCATACTATCGAAGAGGACGTGGAGGGCATCTTGTGCATTCTAACGGAAGCCGCCAACGGACATGTCGAAGGCCTTGAGTGGAGGATCTCCACATATCCTTAAGCAAAGGTTTTCCTCTTTTCCATTTGCATTCAATGTCTTCTAAATCTAAATTCTCAATTGGTTAGATTGTCATTGCGAAAGTCTTCTCCAAGTGCTCTTGCTAAAGCTTAGTAAATCGTAGGATTGAGTGTGCTTTCTATGCATCCTAACTCTCATTGTTAGATTAGGGATTAACTTGAAGACTATTATTTTGCATTGCTTTTATTTTCTCAATTATCTTGATTGTTCAAGCTCGGAGCATATGATTTAGCCTACGCAATTGATCTCCTCTTTTGTTTTAATCATCGTTTAAAATTGCTATAATTTTGTTCCACGTTGTTCTAATCTAATGGTTGTGCAATGCCTAAAATGAAGTCATAAGCATGTCATCTAATTAGTCCTGCATCAGTTTATGTTGTTGCCTGGTGTCTTGGGGGCTGCCATATTGAATACTGAGGTTCACTGGTGCTTTTGATAATGTTGATAAGATTTTGAAATGAATCAAATCTGAGTTTTCTTGAATCCCCACTGTGGATCCTATATCATTAACAAAATATTTTTTACCTTTGGCTACTAATTTTTGACAAAACATTCTCAGAAATGATGTGAAAAAATGAGTAAAAACACATTAATGCTTAGAAATAAATAAGATGTGGCTACATTAAACAAGTACACAAACTTCAAATAATGTAGAAAATCAAAATTTAAACCATTTTTGCTTGTTATACAACTATAAAAGAAGACTTACAGTCAAAAGATATTTTTGCTTCATCAGTGCTATTACTTAATGCCTCATTCAGCTATATACTACGAGCTCACTCACCATTAGAAATTAATCATGCCATGGGAACTTGATCATTGTTGATATTTTGTCATCGTCATCATCTTGAAAATGTGGTTTGTTTCTACCAACACCTAAATCTTTTCCGATGACAAGCAATCAATTTATTTTGTTCTTCCACCTTTATCCGACAGCCCTAGTCCTATGCATTAATTTGATCATGTCACACTGTTTCTTCCTCTACCTTTTTTTTCCTTTGTTTACTAACTTCAATCCCGTTTGCTCAAGAGGTGATGCTTCCACACTTCCTGAACACGCTCACTTTTACATCTTATCCTTTAAGTCTGTTGAGCTCCATTTTTCTTTCATGCTACCCAAGAAAAAGAAAAAAAACCTAAGTTTATTTATACTGACTTTGTATTATTGTGAACCATCAATCAATATAACACATAACATTGTTGGCCATGTATTATTTTTCAAGGGCTAAATAAGAATGATTATAGCACAATGGGCTTCCTAATGGAATGCTTAACCTTACCATTCAGGAGGGACTGAGCGGGTTCTACATTTAAATTTGTTTTGTTGTCAAAAGTCATTTCATATAATTTTGACCAGTTCAATTAACACGCATGACTCCGGGAGATAAGCAGCCTCTGTAAATGTTTGCGCAGAGTAGCCATAGGAAAAATGAATACACTGATAGGAGAGAAAATGAGAACTGTTGACAAAAGGATAGCGACATGAGAGACCTATCCATCTTTTGCTCTTTGTGATAATGTTAAAATCAGTCGAGTCTATTTTGAACTATCTTATCTTAAATAAGTGCTCCCCAGATTATCCCGTAAGTATGAAATTCTGTCTTTCCTTCTTTATTTTAGCAAAGACTCATCTTTACTATTTTGGCCACACTATATTTGTTTAATAGTAATGTTTTGCCCATCAGATCCATGTGGCATATTTAGCCTATTTATTTTTTTAGGAAATCTATCTTTTAAATATCTTTTCTATTGCATGAGCCATAAGCTCTTATTTTATGTTCTAGCACACATTATTGTTTTTGCCCTTGTCTTTTGAAATTCATTTTTAATATCATTGTTGCATCTATTCCCTGGGTAAATTTATCTTTGTTTGCCATATATCTCCATTTATGTGACACTACTGTTGTCATACTGGATCCCTTATCTTTAAATTAAATATTTACTAACTTCCTGCATAAGATTTAGGCTTCGTTTGGGACGACTTTGTGACTGCTTTTTAAAGCAGCTTTATAGTATAAATAATTAAAATTTTTGAACTAAAAAGCTGCTTTAAGAAGCAGTAAAGAAGCTGTTCCAAACGAAGTCTTAATCTATGATTGGAATTCTTTGCATGAGATTTGATTTATAATCAGACTTGGCTTAATTTGTAACTGGCCATATACCCTTCTTTTAATTAATAAGGTTGGACTTGTCTTTTTCATGCAAAAAAAAAAAAAAAAAAAAAATCGTATCTGTAAGTTTCTGTTACGCCGGTCCAGCTTGGACCGGCTCATCCTGGACCGGCCCAGCCGGTCCAGTTTTACCGAAGGCGGACACGCCAGGCGGAAGAGAGAGGGAGCCAGGGAGTGGGGTCCACGTGCAATTCAAACTTGGATTAAGTATTTTTGGAGGGAGAAGGAAGGGTAGAGTAGTCCTTTTGCTTTTAATTTGAATTAGATTGTATTAATAGGGAGTTATGAGGGAATTAGGTTTTCATCTTGATTTTGAAAAGGGATTCGTCTTCTAGGTTTTCTTGCTTGGGCTCTTGGCGTTGCCGGAGATTGTTGGAGAGTTTTCCTTCCTCTCGGATTGAAGGAAACTTGTATCTTTATTGTCTTTTGCATCGACTAGTGAAATCTCCATCGTTTGCAATTGTTTCTCCTATTCTCTCTACGATTCTTCTCAGATTTTTCACTGTTTTGTTGTGCGTGGTGGCTGTTTTTTCATAGAAAACAGCGGATTATTAGTGATTGGGCTTAGATCCGATAGGAATCACTTGAAATACTCAAGTGGTACCTATCAAATTGGTATCAGAGCACAGATCCGGACGGTGGGGGGCTGTTTTCCACTGTTTCGCAGCAGATTTTTGCTTTTCGGAAGAGATCCGGAGACCATTTCGTGGTTCCCATGGCATCTAAACGTGTAGAAGTCTTGGAGACCGAAGTGGGTCAATTTAAGGCGGATCTGGAGGAGAAGATGGCGACGTTGAGTGAGAATATGGAAGGGAAATTTATGGCATTGGAAGAGATGATGAAAAAGTTGTTGGAAGGGCAAGCAAGAGCTGTGCCAGCGGAGGAAAGAGGAGAAGGTAGTGGGAGCAAGGGCAAGGAGAAGGCAAAGCCGGAAGGGGAAGAGGAGGTGGAACTGCTGGGTAGCAACGGAAGAATGCTGCATCGGGAGTCCATCAGGCGGGAAGAAAGAGAGGATGATTGGCATCGTCGGAGGCCCGACCCAGTGGACCGGCCATGGGGGATCCATAACCACCATGGCGGGGCGCGAGGGGAAGATGGCTATCGACGGCCGAGGAGGGATGATGAGCCCCGATATGGAGAGAGAGGAACTTGGGAAGATCCCATTGCCTGGGACAGAGGAGGCCATGGGGGGAATAGGGCATACGGGGTGGACACGAGGGCCAGAAAGCTGAAAATGCCAGTTTTCGAAGAGGGGAATGTGGATGAGTGGATCCACAAGGTGGAGAGGTATTTTGCAGTAAATGGCCTGATGGAGGAGGAGAGATTGATGGCGGCTAGTATGTGCTTGGAAGGGGCGGCTTTTGCCTGGTTCAAGTACATGGATAAGTGGGATCCGGTGAGGACTTGGAGGGACTTCAAGGAAGCTATCAGGGAAAGATTCAGGGGGAGCAGCCCATGGGAGATCTCCGAGCAGTTCTATGCCCTCACCCAGGAGGGAACAGTGGAGGAATACAGAAAGAAATTTGAGAGTCTGGTGGGAGATATGGAGGGCTTATCGAACAGCACGTTGGGGGGAAACTTCATGAAGGGGCTCAAGCCAGAAATTAGAGATGCTGTGAAGGTCATGAGACCTAGAGACCTGAGGGAAGCAATGGAGTTGGCTCAGCTGGTGGAGAACCAGAAGACCAACGCACGAAGTTGGAGGAACAACCACTCAGGAGGTCCCACTAGGACCACTACCACTTACTTGGCTCCAAAAGGGCCAAGCCCTAATGTCCCTAGAGAGAGTGGAAAGGAGAAGAGCGGGGTGACCAGATCTGCTGGAAGCTTCAAAAAATTGACTGAGGAGGAGATGCAGGAGAAGAGGGCCAAGGGCCTTTGTTTCAGATGTGAGGAGAAGTTTGTTCCAGGACATAGATGCAAGGATCGCGCTCTTCGGGCTCTCACCGTCTATATAGACGAGGCGCCTGAAGAGGGTGATGATTCTGATGAGGAGCAGATTGATCCACAGTTGGAGGTAGCCGAAGTCTCCCTCAATTCTGTGATGGGGTTCACTCCTAGCCATACAATGAAGGTGAAGGGGAGATTCGGGGGAGAGAGGTTGTGGTTCTGATTGACAGCGGGGCAACCCACAATTTCATATCCACCCAGGTGGCGGAGGAGCTAGGGATGGAGCCTACTGAGACAGGCAGCTACGGGGTGATGATGGGGACAGGGAAGATTGAGTCCAGCACCGGGATCTGCAAAGGGGTGGAGATGAGATTACAGGAGATCAGGGTGGTAGAGGATTTTCTACCCCTGAAGTTGGGTAGCACAGATGTCATTTTGGGCATGAAGTGGCTACAGACCTTGGGTGAAACCAAGGTGAATTGGGGGACCATGGTGATGGAGCTGAGCGTAGAGGGGAAGCAGGTGAAGCTGAGAGGAGAACCAGGATTGTCCAGAGCTGGAGTGTCACTCCGATCCATGGTGAAAATCATACAGGAGGAAGGAGGAGGATTCCTGGTGGAGTTGCAGAGCTTGGAGGAGCAGGAGGAGGGGGAGGGAAGACCCATCCCCGCGTTGGTTCAACCCCTGTTACAGGAATTTAAGGATGTGTTCCAACCTCCAGTTGGACTACCACCTGACAGAGAGCAGGAGCACCAGATTATCCTGAAAGAAGGAGTATCTCCTATCAGTGTGAGACCTTACAGATATCCTCAGGTGCAGAAAGATGAGATTGAAAGGTTGGTGGGAGAAATGCTAGAAGGAGGGATCATTCAGCCCAGTGTGAGTCCTTTCTCTAGTCCAGTTCTGCTTGTGAAGAAGAAGGATGGGAGTTGGAGGTTCTGTGTTGATTATAGAGCGCTCAACAAGGAAACGGTGCCTGATAAGTTTCCTATCCCTGTGATTGATGAGTTGATGGATGAGCTACATGGAGCCGCCTTGTTCACCAAGGTCGATCTGAAGTCAGGCTATCACCAGATCAGGATGAAGAAGGAAGATGTGCAGAAAACGGCCTTCAGGACTCATGAGGGTCACTACGAGTTTCTGGTGATGCCTTTTGGCCTCACCAACGCTCCGGCAACATTCCAAGCTTTGATGAACCGGATCTTCAAGCCACACCTCCGCAGGTTTGTGTTGGTATTTTTTGATGACATCCTAATTTATAGCAGGACTGAGGAGGAACACCTAGAACACCTGAGAGTGGTGTTGGGTGTACTGAAGGAGCATCAGTTGAAGGCCAACTTCAAGAAGTGTGACTTCGCTCAGGCACGGGTGGAGTACCTGGGGCACGTGATATCCCAGGAGGGAGTGGCTGCAGATCAATCCAAGATAGAGGCAATGCTGGCGTGGCCTCAACCCAAGACTTTGAAGGGACTCAGAGGGTTTTTGGGACTGACAGGCTATTACAGAAGGTTCGTGAGAGGATACAGCACCATAGCATGGCCTCTGACAGAGCAGTTGAAGAAGGACGGATTTTTATGGGGAGAAGCAGCTTCAGAGGCCTTTGAGAAGCTGAAGAAGGCCATGACGACGGTGCCAGTGCTTGCTCTGCCAGACTTCAGTCAGGTGTTTGTGGTAGAGACAGATGCTTCAGGCTATGGATTGGGAGCAGTGTTGATGCAGAGGCACAGGCCCATAGCTTACTTCAGTCAAGTCCTATCATCCCGGGCTAGACTGAAGTCAGTCTACGAGAGAGAGCTGATGGCGATTGTACTGGCCATCCAGAAGTGGAGACCTTACTTATTGGGCAGACACTTTATTGTCAGAACTGATCAGAGGAGCCTGAAGTACTTGTTAGAGCAGAGGATGGTCACAGAGGAGCACCAGAGGTGGTTGTCCAAGCTGTTGGGATATGATTTCGAGATACACTACCGACCAGGGCTAGAGAATAAGGCAGCGGATGCCTTATCACGCTGTATGGGGGAACTCCAGGGGATCGCTGTATCAGTACCAGTATTGATAGATTGGGGAGCCATTAAAGAGGAGAGCATTCAGAATGAGGAGTTGAGGAAGATCAAAGAAGAGGTGTTAGCAGATGAGAACAGCCACCCGGGCTATTCAGTTGTGGGAGAAAGACTGTTCTATCAGGGAAGGAGTGTGATTCCTAGGTCTTCCATCCATATTCCTCAGCTGTTACAGGAGTTTCATGAGAGTGCCATAGGAGGGCATTCAGGAGTGCAGAAAACTTACAGCCGGTTAGCTGCTGAATTGTACTGGAGGGGGATGAGGAAAGACATAGAGGAGATGGTGGCTAAGTGTGATACTTGCCAGCGGAGCAAGTACATGACAATGGCACCAGGGGGATTGCTGCAGCCCCTGGCCCTACCAGAGAAAGTTTGGGAGGAGATTACTATGGACTTCATTGATGGGCTCCCAAAATCAGAAGGCTACACAGTTATACTGGTGGTGGTCGACAGGCTGAGCAAATATGCTCATTTCATTCCTTTGAGACACCCGTACACAGCAGTGTCGGTAGCAGCAGCGTTTGTGAGGGAGATAGTCCGCCTGCATGGGGTACCAGAGTCCATTGTTTCTGATAGGGACAAGGTGTTCCTGAGTCATTTTTGGAGGGAACTGTTTAGGATGCAGGGCACCGTATTGAAGAGGAGCACAGCCTATCATCCACAGACTGATGGTCAGACGGAGGTGGTGAATAGGAGCTTGGAGACATACTTGAGGTGCTTCGTGTCAGATACACCAAAGCAGTGGGCCAAATGGCTAGCCTGGGCAGAATACTGGTACAATACCTCGTCTCATTCGGCTACTAAGATGACACCTTTCAAGGTGTTATATGGTAGGGATCCCCCACATCTGGTACACTACAGCCATCAGAGCACGCCAGTATCTGCAGTGGATCAGCATTTGAAGGTAAGAGATCAGGTGTTGGCCGAGCTCAAGAGGCACTTACTTAGAGCCCAACAGATTATGAAGAAGCAGGCCGACAGCAAAAGGAGAGATATACAGTTTGGAGTCGGGGACAAGGTCTATTTGAAGCTCCGACCATACCGACAGAGGACTATGGCCCAAAGGAGAAATGAGAAACTCACAGCGAGATATTTTGGCCCTTTTGAAGTGGAGGAGAAAATTGGGGAGGTGGCATATAGATTGAGGCTTCCTCCAACAGCCAGAATACACCCCGTTTTTCATGTCTCACAGTTGAGGAAAGTGGTGGGGGAGCATGCAGTAAGCCCAGAGTTGCCCAGCACATTGAGGGAAGACATGGAAGTGACACTGGAGCCTATAGAAGTAGAAGTAGTGCGCATCAATGCGAAGGGGGAAAAGGAAGTGAAGATTAGGTGGAGCGGCCTTCCAGACTATGAGGCCACATGGGAGCCACTGGAGAGGATTGCTGAGCAGTTTCCAACCTTCCACCTTGAGGACAAGGTGGTACTTTGGGAGGGGGGTAATGTTACGCCGGTCCAGCTTGGACCGGCTCATCCTGGACCGGCCCAGCCGGTCCAGTTTTACCGAAGGCGGACACGCCAGGCGGAAGAGAGAGGGAGCCAGGGAGTGGGGTCCACGTGCAATTCAAACTTGGATTAAGTATTTTTGGAGGGAGAAGGAAGGGTAGAGTAGTCCTTTTGCTTTTAATTTGAATTAGATTGTATTAATAGGGAGTTATGAGGGAATTAGGTTTTCATCTTGATTTTGAAAAGGGATTCGTCTTCTAGGTTTTCTTGCTTGGGCTCTTGGCGTTGCCGGAGATTGTTGGAGAGTTTTCCTTCCTCTCGGATTGAAGGAAACTTGTATCTTTATTGTCTTTTGCATCGACTAGTGAAATCTCCATCGTTTGCAATTGTTTCTCCTATTCTCTCTACGATTCTTCTCAGATTTTTCACTGTTTTGTTGTGCGTGGTGGCTGTTTTTTCATAGAAAACAGCGGATTATTAGTGATTGGGCTTAGATCCGATAGGAATCACTTGAAATACTCAAGTGGTACCTATCAGTTTCATGCCAGTTGTATTGCATCCTGCTTCAATCACTGCAACTAAAAATTTAATTTCCTACCCTTTCATATTGAAATATTTAATGGTTACCACAATATAATCAGTGAACGGAGCTTGATATTTTATTTTATTTTTGCTTGTTTCAGGCTATATGCACTTGATGTGCATTGCAACTCTTTCTTTCCAGCATTCATTTTGCTCTATGGTAATAATCTAAACACTTCAAAACTAATTTTAACATTGTTATTTGAATTTGTTTTTTGACTGCAACCTCCTATTTATGTCAGTGGTTCATTACTTCGTTTCTCCTCTATTAGTCGCCCATGGTTTTTTCCCAGTTCTGCTATCAAATCTGCTTTTTATGGTGGCTATTTCTTACTACAACTATCTTAACTTCTTAGGATATGATGGTATTCTCTCTCTCTCTCTCTCTCTCTCTCTCTCTCTCTCTCTCTCTCTCTCTCTCTCTTCTGTACTTGACTTATGTTGTGCTGACTATGCAGTTCTGCCATTTCTGGATAGAACAACTTTCTTCTTGTATCCAATTGGTCTTGTCATCATTCTATCCCCTCTTTGTAAGTATATTTTTGGTAAATGGACTGTTTGGGGCAATTTCTTTACCATGTTATTTTTTTAGATTGTTATGATATTTTTATTTGGCCTCTATTTAAAAAAAAATTAATTGTCAAAATTAAATTTTACAATAAGATCTCAGAATTTAGTTGCTATAAGAAAATTATTGTCATATTAAAAAAATATTTATACTACCCATAACAACTTTCAATAAATCCATTTCTTCCACAATAAGCGAATAAGCTATGGCTGCCTTAAAAGCATCCTAAACTCCATCTTGATTCGACTTGTAAAGTTGCAGGCGAGATAATATATTTCTGATTTGTTGATGTAGTGATCCTGACCGGCTTCAATCCTACAAGATATCTTATGAGCATATACTTCAGATCATAACTTGACATTGAAGTTAATCAGTCTCCCAACTTTTTTGATTTCACAAAATCCAGATGAAGAGCAACTATTCTATCAAGCGAGACGCCTTAATGTACCAGCCTTTACATTAAGCCTTTTATTCCCCTCTTCTGATACTAGTTCAGTTTTACTCTGTAGAGCTAGCTACATGTCCACTATACTATATTGTTTAGAGAAATCCTGCATTTACTGTCATATATATATATATATATATATATATATATATATATATATATTCTCTTTTGTTTTGGTAGATTTTTGAGGTTAGTCTGTATACTTGAAGATCATTTTTATGGGCCTAGTGATCTCAACTGGGAATTGTTTGCAATACTTTGCTGATAGGGAGATTCGGTTTTTCTTTTGGAAGTGCCAATGGATAGCTCTTTTGGTGAGAATATGACTATTTGAGTATGTTTTTTTGGAAGTTTCAAACAAAATTTATATTGTTTATAAAGTTATTTTCATTTAAAAGTGTTGAAGTAGTAAATTCTTTTTTTTTAAGTAGCTATGACCAAATCAAAGAAAATTTGATTGGACTGAAAAAATATTGGTTGGAATTTTATTATGAATTTGGATATTTGAATGCAAATTTGATATATATGATTCATCTTGTCTAAAAATGTGTAATCATGTCCATTTCGAAATGGAATGATATTAATCTATAATGATTTGAGTATTTTTTATGTATGAGGTCTTTTTTTTTTTTTTTGGTTGGACCTGAACCTGAACTGATACTCTTAATTATGATTTTTTGGCCTTGTGTACTAAAAAAAATTATGATAGCAGAGAGATTTTAATATTTAATATTATATGGAGATCTAGCATATCTAAATAAAATAGAGCTGAAAATGACATCGTAGTTTTTGCATAAGAAAATTAAAAAAAAAATGAAAAATCGTGTGGTTTGACTCTGTTGAAATGATTATGCTCTGTTTGTTTTTTGTAACAAATGTTGTCGTTTCCTGCGATTGAACAATGGGTTAATATAATATAATAAAATGTTATATTTGGTAAATTTTTATTTTTAAGTTGGAATAGTCTTGTGTATGAGATTTATCTTCAAGATATTATTTTTTGTTTATTTGGTTGTTTTTTTAGGAGAGGAGATCAAAGATCAAGAGGTTTAATATAAATATTGTAGTTTGTATAAAGAGTCAAAAGTTGATGATAATGTTGGTGATGACAAAATAAGTGAGAATTGACCTTTTGCGATTATGATGTGCATTGAACATATATGTGATGTAATGTATCAATACCATTAACAATGATGGGAGATGAAGTCGGAATGAGTTAGTGTAGTCGATGAGTGATTCTGACTAGGAGGCTATAACGGGGTGAGTGGTCGGAAATCATAGTTAGGTGATAGTGGTTAGAAGATTGTGGTTGGGCTATGATGTTTGGAGGCTTAATTGGGCAATAAAAATAGGATGATTATAATACGGGAACAATAGTCAAAGGATTTTAATTGAGTGATAGTTGTTGAAGGATTGTTGTTGGTTGAGGGTAGTCAGAGAACTTAGCTGGGTGATGATAGTTAGGGGATTTTAGCCAGGTGAAAGTGGTCAAGTGACTGTGGCTAGGATATTATAGGGGATAGTGGTCGGTTGATTGTAGTTGGATGATAATGGTCGAAGGATCTTTGTTGGCGAATAATATTTAGAGGATTGTGGTTGAATGGTGGTGGTTCGAAGTTTATAGTTGAGTGACAATGTTTAGAGCACTATATAGTTGGGTGATGGTGGTTGAAAGTAGGTCCAAAAATAACTATAAGTCATTTTCAATCAAGTTACAATTTTATTCTCAAAATTCATGTATAATAATCAAGAATTCATTCCTAACATCATTCTCCCATTAACATTCCTATTTACAAAAGAATAAACTAAAGTACATAAAACAACATAAAACCTAGAAAACTCTCTCAACCTCACTCCACTAGGTCCTGGCCCCTTCCTAAAAAATATGTAAAAGCCACGGGGTGAAATGATAGCTTAGATGATTACCAAAATCTATCACTATAATCAATGCAAGGCAATAGGAATAGTGTCCATGTAATCATTCAATCCAGAACATTATAAACATGTAACATTCAATATGAATAATTTCATTTCATATGCACAATGAAAATCAATATAAGTAATGTGACTTATGATTAGTGATTAATAGACATATACAAAATCAGTACATTCTATCATTTTTGTATCCATGCCAAGTTATAATACAGTAGGTCTGTTATGAATCTATGCATATCTATAAATTATATTTTATTTTAATTTATATATCATTTCATATATGTTAGTATCCCTACATTTATCATATGTGTGTCATACAATATCAATGCTTGTATGTCATCCTCTCTATAATATATAATATTGCATTTGATAGAGAGGATGACATACAAGCATTGATATTGTATGACACACATATGATAAATGTAGGAATACTAACCTATATGAAATGATATATATATATATATATATATATATATATATATATATATCATATATATATATATATATATATATATATTGTATGTCCCTATATTAATCTTGTCACTCTTATCATATGCATGTATCAGTGAAGTTATTTATCATGTTATGTTATCACTTATTTAATTTATCATGTATGCTCATGTCACATGTATGTAAGCAAGACAAAGCATTTGACTACATGTGATATTTTTCCTGTATCAAGTCCTGCAAGTCATTCAGACTAAACATAAATAAATCAATAATATTTTTTATGTTATAAGGATTCAATCTCATATCAAATATCACATATCACAAGTTAGGTGGCTTCATGAAAGAAGTTATCACTTCTTGTAACTTGGTGTATCATTTCATATTAATTAGTCGATTTATACACCTCTTTTCATATTACCTAGGATTATACTATAAATCATATTTAAAGGAAAACTCATCGGAGAACCCTCTTGTACAGGATAACATGTCTCTAGCAAACTTAAACTAGTTAATCATTTCCACCCAACTTTTCTTATTTTTACATACATTTCATATCATATAAATCATAATTGTAAATCTTATATACAAATCATATGCAATGATTATAACATCTAGGTCTATACAGCGTACTCACTCGCATGCATGTATTATGTCAAAATGCATATTAGATAATATGAATTGTAAATCAATGCTTATCATATATTTCATGTCTAAATGTCTTGTGTTAACTCCTAATAATTTTAAACATGATAT
The DNA here is from genome assembly GCA_022539455.1 of Dendrobium nobile. NCBI lineage: Eukaryota > Viridiplantae > Streptophyta > Magnoliopsida > Asparagales > Orchidaceae > Dendrobium > Dendrobium nobile. Next base: position 36,053,628 of record CM039729.1, read on the forward strand.
TACTCTACTCATTTCAATTAAATTAATATAAAAGCAAAATTAATTGGTGAAAAATCAATCAAAATATTCAAAGTGATGATATTTACCACATATCAAAAGTTATATGATGAAAATCTACTAAAATGGGAGATATTTCATTTTATATAATTAAAAGTGTATATAATAATTAATTAATTACTAAGTAGTAGAATATTTAAATGATTAATGAGATCATTAATAGTATAGTTAATCATCAAAACTAATTAAATAACACTTAAATAATAAATGAAATTTTTTTGTAGGAATATTAGTTAAATAATTTGTTATTTTAAAAAAATATTGAATTAATTAATTATATATACAATACTTATTAAATTACCAACTAAGTAAGTAATTTGATACTTAGTACTATAATTAGTAATTGAAGTATTAGTTAAATTACTTGATAACTAAATTAGTTTCTAACTATATTATTTATCATTATAACTAATTAATAATAATTAAAATTTGAATTAATAAATAAATCTTACTTAAGACATAAATTCAATTAAAAATATAATAAACATAATTTTAAATTGAAATAATCACCTTAAATCCTGGATTACATTACCAAACAATTTCATAGAATTTAACAAGATTTATCACTTAACTTTCTAATCAGTTTTCAGAATTTAACAACTCCCGAATTTACTAAATTCAAATTTATAATATTTACTAAATCCTAAATAATTAAACCCTGCCTGTTTGCATACCCTAAATTTTTTGTTGTCCTAATACCATAAATATAGACTAAACAAAACTAGCAATCCCAATCCTTTGTTTCCTCCATCCAAAAACCTCCCCTTTTCCAAAACCTACGAAATAAATGTTGTGGCTTTGACTTCGCTTCCTTTCATTAGACAAAGAATGCCTCCACTTCTTGGCATGAATAGGGCCAATTCGTGGAAAAGATAAAGAGCAAAGGCTACTTCAAAATTATACCTTGTGAAGCTGTAGATGATGAAGGGAGGCTTTAACTGTTGAAATTTTAAGGTAATTAATTAATTATTACATTATTATTCAGACATTTTTTATTTAAAATTGAATTAAATTGAAATGAATAAATTTGAATGTAAAGTAATTAATTAATTAATTATTACATTATTATTCAGACATTTTTTTTTAAAATTTGAATTAAATTGAAATGAATAAATTTGAATGTTTGATTTGAGATTAAAGTAATAAGAGTTAAAAGAATGGTCGGAATTATTTTTGAGAAGAAACTTAAGCCATTTTTATAATATACAAGTACAAAAGTGAGCATTCTCTTTTTTTTTTTTTTTGGAACATTTAGGTCATTTAAGGCAAACTCATACACACAACACATACACATAGACTTGGACCCTGAACCTCTTAGTTGGAAGCCTAAGCTCTCAACCAATAGGCCAAAAAGACTTGTGTGAGCATTCTCTTCAAAACATCACTGTGCCAAGTATATATAAGAAAATGATCTATTTATAATTAGCCACATACAATAAGGTATGAGATCAGCTAAGCATAGTGGGTTGTAAAGTCTATAGCATTATTTGGAAAACATCGGTGTGCCATGCAAATGATGAATTTGACGAACTGTAGAAAAATCCTAGTACATCTGTACATGCATGATGTCAACTGAAGTTAAAACAAAATACAGTAATAAAAAAATTTAAGTAAAAATGTAGAAAGATATTAAAGTTAAAAAAAAAAATCCCAAATATACGCAAAAGTAAAAAAAGAAAAAAGGAAACAAAACTTCTCAAAAATCAGTTCATAATTAGGGCTGCAAACGAACCGAGCCGAGCCGAGTATGTGAGTGTTCATTTATTATCAGTTTGTTCAAGTTTGGTTCATGTTTGTTCGAGCTTTATTGCTTGTGTTCATGTTTGGTTCATTTATATTAATGAGTGTTCATGTTCGGTTCATGTTCTTTCGTTTAGTGCTTATCGAGCTTGTTCGCGAACATATTAAACGATTTTTTTTTAACTATCAAACAAATATGTTCATGAATATATCTATGAACAAACATATTTATAATAAAAACAATTGTCTATGTAACAAAGGCAAGGATTATTTATATTTATTAATTTTATAGTCAAATATTAATTATTTTTATCTAGCTTATTCACGAGTTCAAAATCGAACACGAATCAAACTTTTATCGAGCTTAATGTCGTGCTTGTTCACGAACTTCAAATGATGTTGTTCGCGAACATAAATGAGCCGAACGCATTAGTGTTCAAATTTGTTTATTTATGAATCGAGTATTTACAAAAAAAAAAAAAAAATCGAGTATTTACAATATTGTTCATGTTTGTTTGTTTAGCTAATTAAACGATCACAAACGAGCTTTAATCGAACCAAACAACGAGTAGCTCGTCGAACGTTTGATTCGCTTGCAGCCCTATTCATAATCCATCAAAAGTGCAACCAAGTTTAGAGAAAAAAAAAATGCAGCCACATTGATGGTGTTTTTTCTTTATTTAAACCCATAGAAGGATTGAAACAAATTATCGATGTTTGGGGCTATGAAACAAAATTGCTGATGCGAGACGAAGAAGCTTCTTTAGCAGAGAATAGCTGAAGAAATGCAAGGAGAAAAAGATCATTACCTTCAGTCGTGACCTCCAATCAAACAGGAACAAGCATTTCCTACTTTTCATTATATATAATCAAACCACCAAGCTTGTTTTCATGCACTTTATCTTCGATATAACAAGCTTCAACCTTAATTCTTATATAACCATTCATTTATTTATCCTTTCAAATTTTGTCACATATTCATCTTAGCATTATCAACTTTGTCAAACCCACTTTAAATACTGTTGACTTTTTAAATCCCAAATTCAAATTCATCCAACATTGTTGAGCTAATAACCAATATCGCTTAACGGTAGAATCACAAGCTGCTTTTATATATTAGTATAAATATACTCGTATGAATGCACGTGCACGTGATGCACGATAATACAATAAAAAAATGATATTTAAGATTTCAAAATTAAGTTTTGATATGTTATATTAATGATATTAAATACTATATATATCAATATTACATGCAATAATTCTACATTTATGGATAATTTATATATAATCAATAGGTATATAAACTTCTATTTGCTAAGCACATGGGCTAATGAGTATTTTCTCTGCCATCTGCTGTTTATTCGGTCTCCACTACTCTCCGCAGAACCACACTAACGGTCGCCAGCTCAGCTTCCTTCTTTATATAATCACACTGTAGCTGTGCTCATACTTATGAAATGAATAGAGTAAAGCTTCACTACACTTTGCTTCCTCTGCTTTCTCTCCGGTTTGTTCTTTTCTCTGTTTGTAAAGTATCGCTCGAATCCTGAAGGTTCTCACTATTAACCTTCAGATTTAGATGTAATTATTAAACTTAGATGAAAAGTAAGAAGCAAATTAGGCTTCGTTTGGGACGGCTTTTTTATTGCTTTCTAAAACGGAGTTTTAGTACAAAAATAAAAAAAATTTGTACTAAAACTCCGTTTTAGAAAGCAATAAAAAAGCCGCCCCAAACGAACCCCTAATGTATAAGACAAGCTTTCGATTGGTTTTTGACATCAACATAGCATTCATCATAAAACCTAATTTGTCATTAAAAAAAGGTAAGCAGGCTTTATATGAATTATTTATGAACAGGATAAATTTCACACTTGATTGCTAAATACAGCCTCAAAAAATAGAAACTTATGGAGATGCTAGGATTTAATTCAAACATGATATGATTAGCTAGAAGTAGCCAGATGTTTGAACGCATATACACGTTAAATATTACTTAATACTATATGGTTGAAAATTATTTAAGACATTGCACATTGTGTAGGACGAAATGAACATAAAGTAAAAATTGAAATATTAACACAATTGAAATAAAAAATAGGCTTTGCCCACTTATTTGATTGTAGAGAAATTGATTGGAAAAATAATATCCTTTTTTTTTGTTTTGCTTTAAGGAATATCCTAAATAGATATCTCTTGACTTTAAACTTAACACACGCACACACTAATACCCATCACCTTTTCTTCACTTCTGAAGGGATCTTTGGAAGTACATGCCGAGAGCAAATTCCAAATATCCAACAGTTTCAACATAATATCAATCGTTGCACGTCTACTCTCTATGATGTGATAGCACACACCAGAGGATGTTAGCAAGACGAAGTGCAAAAGAGAAATATCAATGTATTCATAGAAATAACAAAGTGAAAAACCATGATTTCTTTTTCAATAATGTAGAAAAGACTTTAACCTTGAGATTAGTGATAATCATTCCTAAAGCCACTAAATTATGGTTATGGCTGATCTCATGTCATCTTCTACGATAAGCACAAAGAGATGAAGAAATACTAAGAAAAATCATAAATTATCCTAAAAAAGGAATAGAAACTATTGCCTTGAGAAAATGACAACGCATAAAGAGCATTTTCTATTTTAGTTAACATAAAAGTAGAATATTTATCTTGAATTATATATATATATATATATATAACACCTTTAGTAGTCATTTGAGTGAGAAATATCAACAGAAGCTTTAGGAAGAAGTAAAAGATTGGCCTCAAAAGAGCATAGTGTAGCCATCAAGTAGGGGTGTCAATTTTTGACACGACCCGAAACACGACCCGGAAAAATCCGGGTTCGGGTCAACCCGAATCCGAAACGGGTCGGGTTTGGGTTGAACAAATTAACCCGTTTTAAAAATCGGGTCGGGTTCGGGTTGACTCAGCAACCCGAAATTGACACGAAAACTCATATTTGACCTGAAAACTCGAGATTGACCCGATTTTGACCCAAAAATCGAATATTGACACAATTTTGACCCGAAAATTAGCAATTTTAGGTCAACCTCGGGTCATTCGTGTCGGGTCGGGTTCGGGTCCGGAAACCTGACCCGTTTTTAAAAACGGGTCGGGTTCGGGTTGAGCTGAACAGTGTCGGGTCAGTTTCGTGTTCGACCCGAACCCGACCCGCTGACCCGAATTGACACCCCTACCATCAAGTGAAGGATGGATAACATCTCATAGGAAACATTTAACCTGATTGTTATTAGAGCCCAAAGAATAAATAAACATATATTCTGTGTTGCCTTTTATATCACCTCATGTATAGCCTTTATTCCTATAAATATTAGGTCTCTGTACTCATTAGAAAAATAATAAAAGTTTATTTCGTTTCTCGTGCTCTTCTTCCTCCTTTGGCCTACTGAAGAAATACTATGAGTTTCTACATGGTATCAGACGAGGCTTAACGATTCCGACGACCTATGGCGTCCTCAACCACCTCCCCTTTGGCCGACAGTCACAATGCCGACACCACCACGGCATCCCCGGTTCTTTCCTCTTCTCTCAAATTCATCTTGTCTAATCTCAAGAACATCGTTCAAACTCCCTTATCTCCCGATAACTACCTGTTGTGGAAATCCCAAATCCTCAAAATCTGCAGAGCCAACGATTTTGATTCTTATCTTGATCCCGAAAGTCCTATTCCGGATAAATTTCTAACATTCTCCACCGGAGTATCAAGATCCAATCCCGCGTATAAGCAATGGGTTCTTAATGATCAAAATCTGGCTGCTGCTATCTGCTCCACTATATCTACCTCCATTCTTCCCTACGTTCTTGATCTTGACTCAACGTCCGCCATTTGGACGGTTCTTCAAACAAGATTCCAATCCTCAAACAGATCGCAGGTCATTCAATTAAAGAATGAGCTATATCACACATCTCTTCAAAACTCTACTATGCTTCAATATCTTAACACCATAAAATCGCTCGTTGATCGCATTGCCGTAGCTGGTTCGCAGATCGAGTGCGAAGACATCATCCATCATATTCTCAATGGGCTTCCTCCGGCGTATCAATCGTTTAAGACAACCATACGCACTATGACACAATCTTTAAATCTCGACTAACTCTACTTGTTATTAATTAGCGAAGAGATTCACATTGCCTCTGACGCCGCTAGATTTGCCCCGCAAAATCAAGTAGACACTGCTCTGTTCTCTGCACGAGGTCGAGGTCGCAGAGGTAAACCTCGGCCTGCAGGTTCAAGAACCACCTCCTCGCAGGCGCCCACGATCTGCCAGATCTGCTTAAAACGGGGGCACACAGTCGCGGAATGCTGGCATAGGTTAAACGCTCAATACGTGCCGGCATCTCAGTCACAATCCAACAAGGCACTTGCAGCTACGTCCAACCAGCCATCGAACGAATGGTATCTAGACTCAGGGGCATCGTCCCACATGACCAAATCCTTCGACAATCTTTCGGTCTCCACTCCGTACCAAGGCTCTGACGGCATCATCATTGGCGACGAGAGTTCCGTTAGCATAGCCCACTCTGGAAACGGCTTGCTACCAACTCCCTCCCGTAAGTTAACCCTATCTCACATTCTCCACACACCACAACTGTAGTATAATTTAATTTCTATTTCTCAACTAACACGTGACAACAATATCTCTATAATATTTGATCATAACAGATTTGTTTTGAAGGACTTGACAACTCATCAAATTCTGCTTAAAGGACCTTGCAAGAACGGTCTCTACCCTCTTTACACACCTGCTGCTTCTTCCCCAAACACGGCGCTCCTCACCACCAAGCAACGGGCTTCCATCTAGCATGACCGACTGGGTCACCCGAACCAGAAAATAATTACCCGTATAGCGGAGTTTAATCCGCACTTAGGCATTAACAACCATCATGTAGTTTGTCATTCTTGCAAAATTAATAAAGCTCACAAAATGCCTTTTGAAATTTCTACTAGTCGTGAACGTAAAGCTCTAGCTTTGATCCATTCTGATGTGTGGGGTCTTGCTCCCACTCCGTCTCATACAGGTTTCTTGTATTATGTTATTTTTATCGACGACTTTTCTCGTTACACTTGGATTTATCCATTGAGACACAAAACTGAAGTTATTTCTGCATTTTCTACATTTAAAACCTATATCGAACATGAGCTGTCGTCTAAAATTAAAGCTTTCCAATCTGACGGTGGTGGTGAGTATATCAACACGCAATTTACTCAACTGCTTAAGCTCAATGGTATAAAACATAGGCACATCGTTAGCTTATTGGCCAGATATCAGAAAGAAAGCATAGGCACATCGTCGAAATGGCAAGAACCTTGATACACACCGCATCCTTACCATTAGCTTACTGGCCAGATGCTATGCTCACGGCTGTGCATTTAATTAACAAACTGCTGAATTCTGCAATTAAATACATCTCACCACACGCTATGCTCTACGGCAGCAAACCTGACTACACGCCCCTTCGCATCTTTGGCTGTGCGTGCTTCCCACTAACTCCTCCCACTCACAGTCACAAGCTGCAACCTAAAGCGCAACCATGTGTATTTCTTGGATACTCGGACACATACAAAGGATATAAATGTCTTCATCTCGGTACCAACAAGATATCATACTCTCGTCATGTTACGTTTGATGAACAGTATTTTCCCTTTGCAGATAAAAAGGCTCCATCTGTTGCTCAACAAGACCAACCTTCACCTATGTTTCTCACTCCAGTCTCGACCATAAAGCAAATTCCTGTACCAGCTACCAATGCACCTCCACCATCGAACGTCATAACCCAACCATCTATCCCTTATGAAATGCCTGAATGCAACACTTCGCCCAGACAGATTGATCATCCGCGTAAGCCGTCCACCTCTCAACCAACACACCCCATGGTAACCAGAGGTAAAACTGGCCATTTAAAGCCCACAAACCGTCTTAATCTATTTCATACTAACATCAACACAGATGAACCGGTGGCTCCCACTTCCTATACCGAGGCAAGCAAGCTGCCAGAATGGCGTCGAGCTATGGCCGACGAGTTCTTCGCGTTACAAACCCAGGGAACATGGAGTCTTGTCATTCCGCCTCCGACAGCCTCTGTTCTTGGATGTAAGTGGACTTACAGACTCAAGTTCCACTCGGACGACTCAATTGCCAAACACAAAGCTAGACTTGTTGCTCAGGGAAATCACCAGGAGTACGGGATGGGCTACACCGAGACATTCAACCCCGTGGTAAAACTTCCGACCATTCGCATACTTCTCACTGTGGCATTACACCACGACTGGCCTATCCATCAATTTGACGTTGCCAACGCGTTTCTCCATGGCTCGCTTACGGAAACCGTTTACATGAATCAACCAAGAGGTTTTGAAGATGCTACTCACCCTAATCATGTATGCTTACTTCACAAAGCCATTTATGGGCTGAAACAAGCACCCCGACAACGATATAACACGCTTACATCTTATCTTGTTGAGCTCGGCTTCATCCACAGTACCTCTGACCCATCTCTTCTTCTTTTTCACAAAGGTAAAGTTCACCTGTTCCTAATTATTTACGTTGACGATCTTCTATTTACAGGTAACGACCAAGACGCGATAGGAAGAATCATCTCTCAACTCCAGCAACGATTCCAACTGAAAATTCTCGGACAAGTTAACTCATTTCTCGGCATCAACATATCCCGACACAAAGATTCATACTTTCTCTCACAAAAAGCATACGCCCGATCAATACTCCAAACCGCTCAACTTATCCAATGCAAACCGTTATCCAACCCCACCTGCACCAAATTACCGCAGTCCTTCACGCCAGATCCAGTGCTAGACGATCCCGCCATGTACCGTCGTATCATTGGTTCACTTCAATACTTAACCTTAACCAGACCCGACATATCTTTCAGTCTAAACTTGTTATCTCAGCACATGCATTCTCCTCAACCTCAGCACACCTATCTTCTCAAACATCTACTACGATACATCCAAGGTACGCTAACTCACGGCATTCCAATTCTGAAATCTAACTTGAGTTTATCGGCCTATTCTGATGCAGATTGGGCCGGAGACCCCATCTCTAGGAAATCAACATCTGGATACTACTCATATCTTGGCAAAACACTGATCTAGTGGACAGTTAAGAAGCAAACTACGGTGGCTCGCTCCTCCACAGAATCAGAGTATCGGTCTCTAGCTGCTCTCACCGCCGACGTGATTTGGATCAGACGTCTTCTCAACGACTTCGGCATTCCTCAAAGTCATCCAACCGATCTCTACTGTGACAACACATCTGCAATTGCATTGGCCAACAATCCGGTGTTCCACGCACGAACGAAACACATTGAGATCGATCACCGGTTCGTTCGGGACCATATTCAGCAAGGGACCATTAGGATCCTTCCCATCAGCACGAAGGATCAATTGGCAGATATCTTGACGAAGCCGCTATCCACGCCTCGTTTTCAAGAACTTCGTCTAAAACTGAACGTTACTCAAGCACCCTCAGTTTCAGGGGGGATATTAGAGCCCAAAGAATAAATAAACATATATTCTGTGTTGCCTTTTATATCACCTCATGTATAGCCTTTATTCCTATAAATATTAGGTCTCTGTACTCATTAGAAAAATAATAAAAGTTTATTTCGTTTCTCGTGCTCTTCTTCCTCCTTTGGCCTACTGAAGAAATACTATGAGTTTCTACAATTGTTTCCTGTTCAAGTGAAAATCAGTTTCAGTAATTAAGTAGGTTCATTTGTTTTAAAAAAAAAAAAAAAGCTTAAAAGTAAAACTATCAGGATAAAAGATAGATTGTTCCGCCTCTGCATCATCCTCCAGATTAATCCATACAAATTGCACCTTATATTTGATCTCAGTTCCTATAATTTATAAATCATTTATTTGCCTGGAACTAGAAACAAAATAAATAATATTATAACTGCAAGAATGAAAGAAATTTCATGTAGTGAATATTAAAAAAAAAATATATATATATATATTATATGTAGTGAATACTTAATTAATGAATATTTGAAAGATGGAAAACGGTAGAAATTAAAGAATGCTTTAAAGTGTTATTTGATTTTTTCTTTAGATTCCCAACTTTTTTTTTTTTTTTTGGACAGGGAGTATCAGCCTTTGGCCACTAATCTCCCCGGTCGACCTAGCGGACAATCCACCCTATACTCATCCGGGCCAACACTTAAGGCTTTTCACGAATTGCCATGGGATTCGAACTCGGTACCTGGCCTATGGCCAGCCAGTTCTTCACCACCAAGACAACACGCGGTGGGTTTAGATTCCCAACTTAAGGCCTTATCTTTAATTTGTAGAAAGGAAGTATATATATAAATATATATTTCAAGAGTATGGTCGCTCCCATTGAGGTTGCTGTTCGACTTCGCTGCTTGGACGACTTTCCCTTCCTGTCGACATTTTGATAGGAAGCAACAACGGGAGCTCGCTGGCTGTGAAGGTAACTTTCTACCTTTCGCGCGCTTCTTCGGCCAAATCCCATAAATCCGCCCAACCAAGGGATTTAACCATCGCCGGGATTTAACGCGCGCACAATAACCGTTTCGCTGGATTTAGCGTAAATCCAACCTAAATCCCGCTGTCAATCCGATACCAAACAGCTACCGTTATATCCGAGAAGTTCAACATGCTACCATAAGAGCTGTAATTTCTGTATAACCGTCGAACCGTTATAATAAAAAAAATTAAGAGTAATTATCTTGCATTTGAATATAGATGAGGCAAACGCGAATCTCTAATCAGAAATGAGGCGATCCCAATTCCCAAATTGCGAAATGGGCCGAAATTTATTTATATAACTATTAAATAAGAGATGTAGATGATAATAGTGATTAATTATATATTATAATATATAATAATTAATTAATACATTAATATGATAATTGATATTATATATGTAATATGAATAAAATTATAATTATTAATAAATTATAATTAAAATAAAAATTCCGAATTTTGTTTGAAGCATCCAGAACCATGAATTTTGTAACGGCCTAATTTTTTGCTAAATTTAGCCTGACCGTTACTTGATGTGTAAAAATAACAAAAAGGACCTATTTTTTTTCGCCAGCAGTTACAAATCTATGGCAAAAATTCTTTCAGGCTCTTTTAATTTGGTAAATTTATATTATTGACAAACATCTTCAAACACCTTCTCTCTCCATCACCTCGAGTTCAAAGGAAGCCATTTTATTCCTTCATTTTTCTGTTTGGCTGAATTTTTCAAAGAACGGTGGCTTATCCTTTCCCTCTTCATCATTTCAAGGAGATGCTGCTCAGCCTGCAAGTTTTTGATGTTATGATTTGACTCATTAAAATATTAGACATTAAAATAAAATTATGAAATTTTGTGAGGAAGCCGCTTTTTTTCTTCATGTTATGGTTAGTTTTTTTTAAAATTTTTTTTTTTTCATCTTCATCTTTGATTTTAAGGATATTATATTAATCTAATATTCCATTTGTGTTTTAGATTTTATTTTTAGATGATGTTTTGATGAATATTTCGAAAATGTTGGCCTATCTCTTTCCTATTCTCTTCATCATTTATGGAGTATTGGCTCAGCCTGCAAATCCTCCCCCCCAAAAATGGCAAACCTTAAGTGGTATGATGAAAATTGCTATTTTTTTTTTCTGTTTTGATTCTTATGATCATAAGGCATCTTATTTTTCTTTTAGATAGAAATTCTTTGAGAATATTTTTAATAATATTGCAAAAATATTATAGGTTATCCTCCTCTAGTGATTGCTCGAGGTGGATTCTCAGGCATCTTTCCAGAATCAAGCCAATATGCTTATCAGTTTGCAGTATCACCGAGCAGTTTAAAGAATGTTGTGCTATTCTGCGACCTTCAGTTAACAAAAGATAGTATTGGCATATGCAAGGCTGATCTGAGGCTTGATAACTCTACTAATATTGCTAGTATTTTTCCAAAGAGGGGAAACACTTACAAAGTAAATGGGCAGCCTATTCGAGGATGGTTCTCTATAGACTTTACAGCAGAAGAGTTATTCAATAATGTCACATGTAAGCATCTTCAGGGAGATCATGATTATTATTATTATTATTATTATTTTAAAAAATTTTAGGGGTTGTTTGGTATCCTGTGTTTGGAAGAAATTAAGCGGGATTTAGCTTAAATCTTATCAAATAGAGTTTTAAGAAATTTAAGTCATGTATAATTTTGATAAATCTTATTTCAATCCTATTATTAGTTGAATCTATTTCATCCTTTTAGTTCATTAATAGTCTGTTTGGAATAGTTACAACATTATATAAAATTGGTTATGAAATTGCGACGGAAAAAATAATTTAGCTACGTCTAACACAAATAGTAGCTTTTCATTACAAAATTTTATGAAAAATAATGAGAAAATAATAAAATAATAGTAGCCAAACGAAAATGTGATTGTTATCTGAACAAAGAAACTCTAATTGTATAAATGATATTATTTAATAAGTCTTAAATTTAACTAATAATTACGTTAAAATGAGATTTATCAGATAACAGGATTTGTAGTCTACAGATAGATTTGGTAGGATTTAAGCTAAATCATGTTTAAATACATCCAAACAATCGGATACCAAGCAATTAACCTTTAAATGTTTGAGTGATAAGAATTGTTTATGGCCTTAATATTTTTTCATTCATTTGAAGTGGTTCAGAACATTTATTCAAGGCCAAGCATATTTGATGGTGTCATGCCAATCTCAACTATTGATGATGTTCAAGGCCTTAAACCTCCTCAACTTTGGCTGAATGTGCAGGTATCTGTAACTCCATCCTCTAATAGTTTAAAATAAATTAAAATTCTAGTGAAAAAAAAATTAATTTCCTCTGTATTGTCTTGCAGTTCAGCACATTCTACGAAGAGCATAAATTAGATGCATTAAATTTTATAAAGTTAGCCTCTCAAGATATACAGTTCAATTTCATCTCATCACCAGAAATAGACTTCCTGAAGAATGTTGATGTGAGCTCCATGAAAACAAAACCAAAGCTCATTTTTAGGTTCCTTGATGCTGGTTCAGTCGAGCCGGCCTCGAACAAGACATATGGAGATCTTCTTGAGGACTTGGTAAATATCAAGACATTTGCATCAGGAATTTTAGTTCAAAAAGAGTATATATGGCCTGTTGATCATAATGGCTATTTAGCACCTAGCACTGGCCTTGTAACACATGCTCATAGAGTTGGACTAGAAGTTTATGCTTCAGGATTTGCTAATGATGCTCCAGGAAGCTACAGTAACAACTTTGATCCAGTTGATGAGTATCTTCAGTTTATTGACAATTCAAAATTCTCTGTTGATGGAGTTGTCACTGACTTCCCTTCCACTGCATCAGAGGCTATTGGTAAGTTGAAATTTGTTATCTTCTTTTCCTTCTTAGGTTTATTATAAGTTGTAGAGTTTATTTTTTGCCCTATAAAAAATTTATGCTATTCCGATGTTAATCTTAAAGATAAAAAAAAATTGTACAATATTTACGAATTGCTTGTTTCATGGAGGGCATATTTGGGATTTTAAGGCACATAAGTTTATGTATATATAAAAAAAGGGGTCGTCTTTATGTAGTGTTTGTAGAAATTAGGATTATAAGAACAGAAAACTCCACTATAGTGAAATCTGTTGTTTCGACAATGACACATAAATTCTTGGTTTACTTTGTGCTTTGATCTTCTATTCTATGTTATGTTATTTTTGTGCTTAGCGATTAACTTAAGGTTTTATTTGGGACGGTTTTTTTATTGCTTCTTAAAACAATTTTTTAGTACAAAAATTTTAATTTTTGTATTAAAAAGCTACTTTAAGAAGCAGTAAAAAAGTTATCTCAAACGAAGCATTAGTCTCCCCTTATTTCTAATACTTTAAATTTTGTAAAAATAATAAAACATCAACATAGTGATTTGACAATACATAAATTTTTTGGTGTATTTTGTGTGTTGATTTTTTTTTCCTCTGTTTTCTCTCAATGATTGAATTCTCTCTCCCCTAATTCTTTATCCTTTAGAGGTACTTTGAACTTGATCTTTTTGATAAGTCTCTCCTATATTGTGCATGCAGCTTGCTTTGCCCATAACAAGAACAAAGCTCTCTCGGGTGAAGGCAAGTTCAGTAATTCTCTTTCTTATTCATAATCATATCTTAATGTAAATGCTTGAAACTTAGGCTGAAAACAATGTAAATCATATACAGGTCAACCATTGGTTATAACTCACAATGGTGCAAGTGGAATCTATCCTGGAAGCACTGATATTGCTTATAAACAAGCAGTAGATGATGGTGCAGATATCATTGATTGTTCCGTTCAAATGTCAAAAGATGCCATTTTATTTTGTTTAGACTCAGCAGATCTTTCAGGAAGCACAACCGCAATGCCTAAATTCATGTCGAAGTCTACAACAATACCTGAGATCCAAAACAACACTGGAATCTTCACATTCGATCTCACTTGGATTGAAATCCAAAGCTTGAAACGTAAGAGTTGTTCTTCTTTTTTTCTTTGTTTTATGTGTTCAAGAAGAAAGATGAAACATTTCATTTCCCTTTTTCAGCTAATTTGGTTAGCCCCTACTCATCACTTGGGTTGGTAAGAAATCCAGTCGCTAAGAACATGGGCAAAATCCTGACATTGTCTGAATTCCTATCCTTTGCCAAAAACAGTAGTGTTCCAGGTGTCTTAATCAATATTAAGGTATCAAATCAGACATACATTTTTAGATAACTTATCAAATATCGATGTTCTAATTGTTACTCTTTAATCTACAGAATGCTCCCTATCTAGCATCAAAGAAGGGTCTAAGTATAGTCGACGCCGTTTCGACTGCATTGGTTAATGCGAGCTATGACAAAGACAAAACAAAGAGAGTTTTAATCCAATCTGACGACTCTTCAGTTCTTTCAGCATTTAAGAAGAAGAACACCTTCTATGAATATGTTCTCTTGATTCCAGAGCAAGTCGGCGATGCACCGAAGCCAACTGTGGATGAGATCAAACAATTTGCTAATGCTATTAATGTTATAAGATCGTCTCTAATGGCTTATGATGGTGCTTTCATTTCTCATTACACCGACGTTACAACGGAGATGCATAAATCAAATATATCTGTTTATGTATCTGTGCTCAGAAATGAATTTACAACGATAGCTTACGATTTCTTTTCAGATCCAATAGTTGAAATTGCTACATTTGTTGGTGGAATTGGTGTGGATGGTCTAATCACTGAATACCCTGCAACAGCAAGAGCATACTTGAGTAAGCATTCACCGTTGCATCATCATATTTGCTTTACTCAAAACTACATATTTCACTGTCAATGGAAACTAATATTTATCATTGTTTTCGCATATGTTGTAAGATTTACGAAATTTACACCACTTTTCTCTGTGCCTCTTCTTTTCCTTAATATAAAACTTAAATCATGAAAAAATTTGCCAAACAACTTATTACTACTAAACAAGATTTAATATTCATCATGGCCTGACATTATTTAGTAATATAACACCTCTAGGATTTACAAAATTTGAATTTGCAAGTTTTACTAAATCCTATTTGAGTTAAAATCTGAGTTACAATATTTGGCGCTATTTCATCCTATGATCTTTCATACTAGTTATTCATGTGCTTAAATGACACAAGCATACATTTACTTAGGTTTTTTTATAAATCAACAAAAAGAACAATCAGAAGAAATCAAACTGCCCTAAAATCAATTTAAAAGAGTGATGTTATTTCTCATGAAGTTTATAAGATTTAGAAGCATATCATGTGTGTATGTTGAAGTGTTAAAAAAGTAGAAATTTTGACATGAAACTTTCACTGCTGAATTGGATTCTACAGGGACTCCATGCTCAAATGTCAATGCTAAGCTTTCCTACACAATCTTACCAGCAGAGGCTGGAGGTCTAGCCGGGCTGGCTGCGCCTGAGGCCCTACCTCCGGCTCAATCACCAGCACCTCCTCTCAGGCCTGTAGATGTTGTCGACCCGCCACTTCCAGATGTTGCTAATATTGCAAATCCTGCTCAGGCACAGACACCAGGTTCGGAGCCAAAGGAAAGTGGTCAGCTTTCAAATGCAGTTTTTAACACTCATCTCTGCATCCTTATAATGATGCTCAGCTTTTTTTGTTTAAGGCACCAATGATTGCAATTCAAATTTGGTTATGTATATCATTTTGTCGATGTATTAGTTGGATGTGAATGCTCCCTTTTATTGAATTGAACCAATTATTGAAGTATCATAATTAAGATCAGGTGATTAGATTAATTAAAGTAAATGAAGAGTGAATTTTAAATTATTTTAATGACAAGAGGGTCTAATGGTTTTTTTTTACCATAGTGAAAAGTAAACTATTGTTCCATCTTTTATTACCTTAACTGCTTTTAATGTTTTTGAAAAATAGAGTTGATTCAATTGCTAAATTGTATCGAACAATTGCTGAACCTATTCCCAGCATACATACAATAATTGTTCAGTTGCAGTAATTAATATGGATGAGGGAAACCAAAATTTTGTCTTACCAACCAAGTTGGTAGTTGTAAGAGATTAATTTTTTTTTCTTTTTGCTAAATCATTACATCTGGTACCCATACTGAAATTATGCTACAGTGTACGTAGCAGCCTAAAAGCTATGCCCTAGCCGCACTCTGCTCTCCCGCCCTCGCCTCCGGCTTTCCTCTCTTCCACGCTTCTCCCCTGGCTCTGTCGGTGGGAGAACCTTCTCCTTCGTACTTCAAGACGGATTCCTCTACTCTAAACTTCCCCCCGTTGCCACGTTCCTCTTTTAAAGCTCCGCCAATTAATCCCCTTCAAGACTGGTCCAACATGGTGAACCCCGCCAGCTTCTCCTCGAAAGATATCTCGATCTCTCTATTTAATGAACCAGGTGATGTTTTTGTTTTTCCTAGAGCCAAAATGGATGTTTCTTTGGAAGAATGTAGCCTCTCTCTCGTGGGTTATTCGGTAGGTCGCAGACCTTATTGCGAAGCTTTACTTGCAGCTATAAAAAAAGCATGGAAACTCCAAGGTACGTTACAGTTGTTCAATCTAAGTGAAGGGTTTTTTCTTCTCAAATTCTCCTCCTCAATTGATTATGAGATGGTGTGGTCTAAGGGGGTTTGGTTTCTCTTGGGCAAGCCTTTCATTCTTCAAAGTGGTTCCCTAAATTTAGACCTCAAAGTGATGTTTTTAAAACTGTTCCTATATGGATAAAAATCATAGATCTCTCGTTGTGCTGTTGGAATTCAGAAGGAATTTCGCGAATAGCTAGTAAAGTCGGAATCCCGTTGCCGTTGAAGCTCAAAAATCCTGGTTAACCCATGCACGTGTTTGTGTCCAGGTTAATTGTAAATCTCTTTATCCAGATTTTATCCCTATATCAGTTGAAGATGAAATCATCAACTTAAGCATTCGTTATGAATGGAGGCTGGATCACTGCTCTCTGTTTGACTCTCTATTGCACTCCACAAACTCATGTCCATCTAATTCGAATCCCCAGCTAGCTGATCCCCCTGCGGGTAGAAGCAGGAATCCGACCAGGCCAACCCGTGCTTCACAATCCAGAGGACCAAGTTGTACCAGACCTCCCGTTAATCGCATCCCTCAGCGCCCTCCCAACCAACTATTCCACGTCCTTCCTCACCTAGCTCTAGTGGTACTAGTCATAAATGGGCTCTTACCGCACATGTTCCGCAACCTATTATACTATCATCTCCAAATGATATGGTACCCAGCTCACCCTCTCGTCCTTTCCCCACCTCAAGTATATTGCTTGATTCTACCAATACAGTTCTAACTTCTCATTTGGAACCTATGCTTCCTGATATACCCGCCAACCCGAATGATGGGATTCTTCACTCTGTTATGGTTGGTCAGCCTACTGATGTCACAATTCCTACATCTACCCTTCCAGACATTCCAAATCTAAACTCCCCGACAGAAGATGGTTTAGTTCACAACATAATTCCTACTTTGACTAATCTGATAGTCAAAAGCATTATTTCTCCTAATAAATATGATTCCCTTCTATAACCTACAACAGAGGACCCTTATCTACTGGATGCTTCAATGGCCGAACTTAGTGCACAAAACCAAAAACGCTCGCAATCTAACCATAACACTGGTAATACCCACAACAACAAAAAATCAGAGGTAAGCATCCCAAGAAACCTACCTCCTCTTCTACCAAATCCTAATGATTTTGCCAACCATTGCGTGTTGGAATATTAGGGGCTTTAACACTCATAGCAATGTTCTCATATGCAATGAATTAGTGAGAAAAGAAAATCTGGATATGATTTTTCTATTGGAGAATAGAATCAATGTCTCCTCGCTCAATGACCTATGGTTTTGTGATGCTCACAAGGTTTTTCTTTGTGAAAACAATTTTCACAATTTCGATTGCGCTAGATCTGGGAGGATTTGGCTTAAATGGTCCTCTTTGAAGCTTAATTTTATGCCATCCATTTCATTCCTCAATTGATTAGTGGTATGATTTATGTTGGTGGTTCCACCCCCTTCCAACTTCCTGTAATTTATGCTTCTAATGCCCTTGAAGAGCGTAGGTCTCTTTGGAATCATATTAGACAGATTACTCTGTCTACTACTGTTCGTGGATTGTTGTTGGGGACTTTAACTACTGCTGATATCAAAATGAAAAAGCTGGCGGCACCCTCCTTCACTTTAGCAAGCTTGGGGAACTTTAATCTTTGTGTTTCGACACTAATCTCAAAGATCTTGCTTCCTCTGAGCATTTCTTCATGTGGTTCAATCAGCAAGCTGTTAATCCCATTCACATTAAGTTGGATAGAGCATTGACTAATGATGCTTGGTTTGATGCTTTTCCTCGCTCCTATTACCTAGTGGAGGAACCTCTTTGCTCGGATCACTCTCTTATTATGATTAAAGACCACTCCTTACATTCCAAGCAACATCGATTCCAATTCAAAAATTACTGGACTAATATGATGGGATACTAGGATATTTTTCTCAAAGTCTTCCTGGAATTTGCAATGGGAAATCCTTTAGTGAATTTTTGTGCCAAATTGAAACAACTTAAATCCCTCATTAAGAAAGAGTTCTGGTCCTCTTCTCTCTCTATTGAGGCATCCTTGAAAGATCTAACTTGCAAGCAACTTATATCTACAGCAACTCCGGACCTTACCTGCTTTCCCGTGGGGTCCACCATTCCGTCTCATTTTTTGCCTACTCTAATTGGTCCAGTTACTGAATTGGAGATTAAAAATGTTGTATTCTCAGGTTGCTCTAATTCCTCTCCGGGTCTGGATGGTTATAACTTCCATTTCTACAAGTCTAGTTGGCATATTATTGGCCCTCATCTTTGCAAAGCAATTCAATCCTTCTTTAATAAAGGATACATTAAGAGGAATGTTAAAGCTACTGCTATTGCCTTAATCCCTAAAGGAAGCCATGCGGAATCCATTTCAGATTTAGAACGATTTCCCTTTGTAACACATTGTACAAGATTATTGCAAAATTTTTGGCAACCAGACTCAAACAGCCTCTTATCATTAATCCATCTCAAGCTGGCTTTATTAACAAGAGGATATCTACGGATAATGTGATTCTTGGCTAAAAAATTTTGGGGTTGTTTAAGAGGTGTGGTAGATCCAATTACATGTGTGCAAAACTAGATATAAAAAAAGCATTTGATTATGTATCTAGAGAGTTCATTCTTCTAAGGCTTGCGCAAAAAGGAATTCTGCATGAGTTCATTGTGTGGATTAAGGCTTGCATCATGGATGTTCTTTTTTCTATTTGTTTGGATGGAGCTTTGGAAGGTTTTATCCCATTCACATATGGGATTAGGCAGGGTTGCCCTTTGAGTCCCTATTTATTTTGCTTTGCTATGGATGCTTTTTCAAGCCTTCTGGATTCTTCTTTAGACGGAGAAGGTTTTGAGCCTTTTAATATTGGGAATTTCAAAATATCGCACCTCTTATATGCAGATGATGTTTTGGTTTTTGGCAAGGCCACTATTCATAACTGCAACACTCTTACCAATATGCTCAACAAGTTTTCTTCTTCTTCTTCGGATTTGGTAGTCAATACCCAAAAAAGCACTCTCATCATGCATCCTAACACTCCTCACTCCACTAATATTTGTGCTGCACTCAATAATCCCCACACTCAAACCAAATCACCTATCTTGGAATCCCCATATCTATCAAAAAGTCTTCCATCCTTGATTTCACCCCCCCCCCCCTCCTTGATGTTATAGTTACAAGCTTTCTGGTTGGAAAGCAAAACTTCTTTCTTTTGCAGGTAGGTTACAATTCCTCCGATACACTATTTGGAACACTATTACTTATTGGATTCGTGGAGCCATTATACCTAAGAGTTGTTGTAAACACATAGACAAACTTGCCACTAGATTTTTATATTTTGGTGACATTACCTCAAAGAATCTCCATCTTATTTCGTGGAGAAATACCTGCAAGCCTAAGTGGCTGGAGGTCTGGGTCTCCCTTCATTGAATGCTATTCATTTTGCACACTCTTGCTCCATTATCTCTAGGATGTACAACTTTCAATCTCTTCTTGCCACATGGTTTTTCTAGAACTACTAATCACCTTGGAAACCGTCTGGTAACTTGGCTTCCCCATGGTAGAAACTGATTTGTGACTCTGCAATTAAAGCTAAAAGGTGTTTTGTTTTCAAAGTAACCGAAGGCTCTTCTATCTCCCTTAAGTGGGATCATTGGTGCAATGGGGCTTGTCTATCTGATCTTCCCCATTCTTTTGATTTGTTGGATTTATATCCTGCTGATTCTAAACTTTCAGTTATTTTGGAGTCTACTGAATGGGGAATCCCTATGGCTGTCAATGACCTTATTTGTAGGTTGATTCTATCAATTCCTATACATCAAGAAGGTGCAGTTTTGCTTTGGAGTAAAGGTTTAAAGGTACATATAGTGATTACTTAAATGAATATTACTCTAATTAAGGTGAGGTTGGATGGCACAGCATATTATGGCACAAGCATTCTGCTTTATGATTTTATGTTTTGGGTTGGTTAAGCTTGGTTGGTAGCCTTAAAACGTCTGATGTTTTGATCAAGAGTGGCATTTCAATCAATATGATATGTAGTCTGTGTCATGCTAATGCGGAGAGTGTATCACATTTGTTTTTTGAGTGTGATTACACTTACTCTATTATTACCAAACTTATCCCCGATTCGATGCTGTTTATAGTCATCCCAGCATGCCTAGGCTTGCTTTTAAAAACAAAGAAGACATGAAGCCTTCTTTTCTTCTTCTCTCAAAAACTGCAAAAACCCCAAAAAATAGTCGCAACTCTCACGCCTCTTCTTCTCCTCCCACGCACAAACCTTAGAGCCAAAACCTCCTCAAGCTAAGACCGACGAATCCAAGGCCCTGTCCGACTCCTATCCAACCTTAGCAGCCGATTCCACCTTGCATGCCTTACAATTTTTCTAGCTGAGATCTGTTACACCCCACAACCCAATCCATTTGCCTCAAGCTTCCTCATGCATATGCCTCAGTTTCTCCGACTGATTCCCTCCAACCTCTGTTCCAAGGAAAATTATTTATTAGGTCTGGAGGTAGAGATAGGTCCCCAAAGTCAAGTGAACACATGGATGTTCAATATGTGTTAATGTGTCCGTGAAATTTTAAGTCAAACACATCAAAAGTGTAACTAAAGCATAAAAAAAGCGCATGTAAAGTACAGTAAAAAAGCATAATTACAACACAATCAAAGAGTAGGTAAAACATGTAAAGCGCAAGTAAAATGTAGGTAAAACACACAAAAAAATGCAACTAAAGTGCACTACATGTGTCAAATTTTTATTGGATGTCCGGACCTATCTCTACGTCCTTTGTCCGGACATAATAATTTTCCATGATCCAAAACCTCTTCCACCTCTTAGTGTCGTAAGCCTACCCAACCCTAACTAAGACTTCTATTATGTTGTAAGCCAACTCCACCTCCCGAGTTCCCTCTTAGGCCTGTACCAAATACTTGCCCGATCTCCCTGTCAAGTTCGCAAGCCGGTATAGATTATAATAAAAATACAAATTATATATATATATATATATATATATATATATATATATATAATACTAAAAAAAGTGAGAGGAAATAAAAAAATAAGGGAGGAAAAGGAAATAAAAAAAAAGAGAAAATAAAAAGGGAGAAGGAATTAAAAAAAAGGAAGAAGTAAAAATGAAAAAAAAAAAGAACAAAAAATCCAAAAAAAAGAGAAGAAAATTAAAAAAAATGATGAGGAGATTGAAAATGATAATAAAAAAAGTATATATATATATATATATATATATATATTTCATTTTATTCACCGTCACTGTCAACACGTCATGTTTATATAACACCTAAATCTCTAAAACCCCCAAAGTCCTGTTTTCGGGTCTTGCAGAACGACGAGCAACCACCCATATGTGCTTTTCTTAGGACGGTGGGAGGAAGCTCGCCACGACGTTTGTGGAAAGGTGGGTGAGCTTTGCGTGCTCTTTTTTTTAGCACAATGGGATAAAATATAAGTGCATGTACGATCCTCAGTGCAGTCGAGGAAATAACTACATTTTCAGACAATTACCTTGGAAGACCTATACACATCTTTCTTGGCGTGGTGGAGATGAAGAATATGGCCGTGGTGTCACCCGATACCGACCGTACACATCTTTCTTAACGAGGCGAGCAAGCTAAGACTCATGTAGTTTTCCCTATATGGAGGAGATGTTGGGAGGCTGTTGAAATTCAGAATGAAACACACAAGACTTGAGCAGGTTAAAGGGGGCCATATTTGAACTCAAACTCAAGTGAACAGAAAGGGATATGTGACTTGAACTTGAATGAAAAGGACCACAGGGGACTTAACTTGAATGATCGACAATGAACTGCACTTGAACTTGACATGAAATGAACAATGCAGAGAACCGGACTTTAATTAACGAATACACAACTCACACCAAAATGCAAATGCTAATTAATGGCCCTAATCATCCAAATGGAAATTAACATATGAATAAAGGACTTATATTGAAGTTTCAATGAACATGGTTGATTCATTCTAAAGCAACAATGCAAACTCTCAATGAATATGACAACTTACCAAGAGGCCATATACAAGAATTGTAGTGTACTTGCAAGTAACAGTGGAAGTGTTGTAATGAATACAAACATA
Organism: Dendrobium nobile; assembly: GCA_022539455.1. Taxonomy (NCBI): domain Eukaryota; kingdom Viridiplantae; phylum Streptophyta; class Magnoliopsida; order Asparagales; family Orchidaceae; genus Dendrobium; species Dendrobium nobile. Next base: position 36,076,656 of record CM039729.1, read on the forward strand.
TGTAGTGCTAGAAAATTCATGATTGAATAACACTTCATTCACAACTAAAAATAAATGAATCATCATGTATACCACAACCTACTTATAGTCAATACTTATCAAACTCACTATCCGTCCATGGATGATATCAAATGGCATATAATTGATGCGACAAATAACTTGTAAATATGAATAAGAAGACTATGACTGGCATTATGTTCAAATCCAACAATACATAGTGAATGTGTATACAAGTTACCTATGGATGAGAGAAGATGACATGCAGTGAACACAAGCACACCCTTTTGGCCAACTTCAACTAATTAGCAAATGAAAGTCATATCCCCCTACAAGTGTTGAAAATTAATGTGCAATGGACATGAAGGGAAAGCAATGAATATGATAATGCATGCAATCAACATTAAAATACAAGAAAGCGTATTTAACTTTGTAAATAATAAACGGGAATATATAATTTATTTGCAAACTAGATATACAAAGTTTCTAAACAATGTTACAAATTGCATACAAATTATGATGGTTGAAGTGTAATGCTCACATTAGTCATGCAAACAAACACTTTTAACCCTACAAACAACGACAACAGACTCACAATGAATACGAAAGACATGCAGTGAATGTGATAACGCATCGTGGGTGTTATCAAAATATAAATAAGCATATTTGATCTTACTGACGATGAAATCGAAGAAGATATTCATGATAGAAACATGAAGGATATGCAATAAGTCCCAATGCACACCAAATACTACCTATGAGTAAGGAATATACCTATAAAGCCTATGAACACTTATGAATCAATCACTAAAAGACACACAAGTAAATGCGGCGATTCTCCAATCAACATGTATAGGGTAGATGATGACAAACGCAACTCATCTGCATTCAAATTCTGCAAGCAATGAAAACTAAATGAAATATATAGCTTAATCATAGTTTAAAGATCAAAGATCTTTGATAAATATATCACCTACAAGTAATGCTGTTGATGTGTAATATTCACATTAGTCCTGTAAGTAAGAATACTAGTCTCCAATGTACACTGAAAGTCGAGGTACAAGTGAATGTAGCAACTTACCAATAAATATGCATGAGAGAATTATGATATATGCAACACATCATATATACATCCAAGGAAACAAATTCCAACGTGGCAGATAAAATCATATATCTGCATGGACCAATCAATAGTTCTAGTCACACACTCCCATAATCCATCCTCTTTCCTTTCCATTATGAATAGCGATTGTATGGCCAATCATTGTGGGTATAATGGTAGATGCCCGAGACCAAGTCACTATTCTTTCTTTTACAGATTCAGAAGGAAGGTGAAGGCTCTGGAAGAGAGAGGGTTTGAGACCAGTTTACAGAGATTGGACCCCTATTAGTAAGCTTAGCCGACCAGGGGACAAAAGACCATGGATCATGGACCTTTGTACGAACTTTCTTTAGTTAGGAAAGAGAGACATGCCAGCCCGCCTTAGACGACTAATGCCTTCTCCGACGCGAGCTCCTACTCTCTTAGCGGTCGAAAGAAATCGGCATTGGGACTGTCAAAAAGTACCTACTAGAGTAGTACAGACCTGAAATAGAGTATAGATAGGGGGTGAAAAAAATGCCTTTCCGTGCCGGTCAGCAAGGCCCACTAAGGCTAAGTGATAGAGTAAGGAACCAAGCCACACAATCGCAACAGGCACGATGTTCTCACAACTCGGAGTAATGAATGCATAAATTTACAAGTAACAATAAAACACTAGAATCACACTTAATAGCATTACGTACAAACAATGCTAGAAGGCTAGAGATAGAAGGTCATGCATATAGAAGTGCCTACTAGCAATAATGGTAGATGGGTCATATACACAATAATATATATAGTTGGGTGATGATCAATATGTTGTGGATGTTAAAACACCCCTACAGTCAATCACCATTTAATGGCCAACAAATTTGTCGATCCAATTCACTACATGCAAGAACAGATGACATGCAAAAAATTCAAATACCTATAAACCATTATAGGAAGCCTCTCATGTATGCAAAGTGCCATCTACAAGCAAATACAAAAGACCTACAGTAAACACAAGCTCCTATGAGCCATAACAAGAGATTCGTTAGTGTATAATAATCAACCTGTAGAAATAAATAAGTAGTGCACGATAGTTTACATGTGTAAAGCAATAGATAACACAGTGCGTTGCCATGCCACTGAATATGCAACATTCATATAAGCAGATAGAATGCATCTACTAATCCCAATATATAACATATCAGTAAAGAAATTGTGCGAAAGATGAAGTGAACTAAACTGCACTGATAACGCACAATGTGTGAAGTAAAACATCATGTCACCGGATCTATAATATCCATGCAAGCAGACAGAAGGCATTTAATCCTCAAATACTTTAAATCACACCCAAATGCCCATAAAATTCAAAACTCCAAGAAAATATGAAATCCAAATTTTTAAAATTGAAATAAATCACCAAACGCATAAAGAAAAATCTTTCCACCATCCACAATAATTTATCGAGGTGGATAAATTTAAATATCACTTCAGCTCACAGAGAGTTAATGTTTGGTCAATAATATTACTAGGATTCATTCTCAAATAGTCCTTGCCAACAAGGATGTGACACATATCCTCCAATTAGTGATTTTGCCACTAAATGGCACTTGCAGTAAATGATTATGATTAGGTCCCTTTGAACAGGGTGGTTTGCCACCAAATGACACCGCTAAATTATAGTTATGGGCAAAGCTTGTATGCTCCCCAATTGCTCTAAATTCTTGAGATATGAATCAATAGGGCATAAAGTCCTCTATTAATTAAGGTGGATTCAAATTTAACCCCATAAGGCAAATATTTACCCCAAGTCTATAAGGTACCCTTGGATGAAACAACCCATGGCTACCGATATGGATCACTCTATCAAAATGGGTCAACTACCTCATTTGACTAAGTAGACCAAGGACCACGATGTCCCGGGATGACAGAACCATGTGATCTTGATTTGGTTTATCATCATTCCCCCGTTATCCACTTTAAGTGCAAGGTGGTGAAATTTTAAATTTTAAATTTCAAACTTTAAAATACCAAACCAATGATGCTACTATATGCCGTATATATATATATATATGGGTATGATGTATTCATTGACAATTAGCCTTAATCAAAAGTTTTCTCTCATTATCGAGAGGGGTAGTTAACTATAGAGGCTTGCGCCTATAGAAAATTAGAACTCATATCTAAAGTCCTCGCAAAATGAGGGAGAAATCTCTGGGTAGTGTTGACAGTTCGTGAATGTTATTAAACCTTTAAGTAATCAGCCCGAGACTCACCGAGAGGGGGGTGAATTAGTAATTTTAAAAAATTTTCCAAACTTAAAATAATGATGACAATATTTTTGAAAAAGTTTTTAGAATTTAAAAATATCAAATTTTAATTAATTACGAAAGCGAGTAAGTTTATCAAAAATATTAATTTTATTATGATTTTATTTTGATTTATGAAATGAAGCAATAATCACTATATTTCCCAAGCAGTTATAATCGAATTAAATATAGAAAAAAATAAAAGTGCAAAAAGAGAAAAACACATCAGAGATTTTTAAAGTGGTTCTATCAACCTTGACTTATATCCATTCCCCGGAGTCCTCTGCTCCGAGTATTGAACTAATCACTAAGTGACTCTCATTTCACTCCTACAATAAGGCCGAGAAGCCATTACAAACTTATTTCACTAAACCTAATGCGGCGGATGCCTGCTATAACACCCTCTTGGTGATGGTAGCAGACCATGACTTATTTTTCTCCCTCTTGGAGAAGGCAGAGAACCCCAACTCCTTTTTCTCCCTCTTGAAAAAGGTAGAAAAACTCTGCTCCTATTTCTCCCTCCTAAGGAAGGTAGAGTACATCAAGGACTCAACCTAGAAGCCTCTCTCTCAAGAGAGCCTTCAAGACTTACCAATGCCATGTGAGGAGCAAGGGTGTAGCTTGAAAAAGTTGAAGTGTGAGATTATAGGCATTTGAAAGGTAAAATGTTTTAATAGACATATGTTTTGAAGGGTTCAATTGAGATTTTTTGAAAGGTTGAAAAGGAAAGTGTATGTTAAAAGGGGAGTTGTATGTTTGGGAAAGGTGATGCGTGATAAATAAAAATTGATGTTCGTGGATTCAAAAAAGTGGAATGTGTGTTTCTTTGGAAAGTGACATGTATAAATGTGAAAAAGTAAAGTGTGCTTTTGATTGAAAGTTGAAGTATTTTGAGGGATAAGGTGTGTGTATCTTTTGGAAAAATAATAACCTATGTGTTTTGAAAAGTAACATGTGTGTACATTTTTAAGGGTGATATGTGTAAGCGTGGAAAGTAAGGTGTTTGCTTTTATGGAAAGTGCGTGTGAGAAAGTTTGTAGATTTTTGAAAGATTAAGATGTGGGTGTGTTGAAAGGTGATTGTGTGATCTTTGGAAGATGAAAGGTGTATGTTTTGAGACGTGAAATGTGTAAAGGTGTAATAGTGAAGTGTATGGAATGTTGGAGTGAATTATGTATGTATGTTAAAAAGTGAAACTTGAGGTGTGTGAAAAGTGGGAAGCATAGATTGTTTGTTTTAAAGTGGAAGGGTAAGTTAGAAAAGTTTGTGTTGGGAAGTGTGTGAGTTGTGAAAATTGAATGTGTAAAAGAGTGAAAGAAGAAATTTAGATTGTTAAGAGGAAAAAGATGTGGATGTTTGAGAGTGAGTTGTTTTGAGTAGTTATTAGAAAGTGAAATTATTTGTGCTAGAGACTGAAGGGTTTGAGAGACTATTGAAAAGTAAAACTTCTATTTCTCTCTCTACCACTCTCTCTCTCTTCTCTCCTTCCCCTTTCTTGTTCCTTGGGGTGAATGTTGGAAAAAAATACAAAGTATGCTTTCAAAAGTGAAAAGTTTAAAAGGGTATCAACCAAATCGGTGTCCAAGCCCAAAAAAAGGTACGTTTGGATTTAAATTATATTTTTTTCAATTATTGCAATTATAGTTATTAAATGTGCTTCTAATAATTGCTTCATTAAATTTATTTGCATGAACTATGAGGAATGGTGTCGATCAAGTGGAATAAAGGAAATGGACCAAAGGTGTCAGTTCTCTCTTTCCAATCGAATAGAGGTGCTACAGGCGGAATCACCAGACCTTTGCTCCGATATGCTGTGAGTATTCTGAAAACTTAGATAGCCTTAAGGCCCAAAACGTTTAATGTGATTTTGCGAATTTTCGACCTTAGAGCCATGTAGAAATCTTAGTTTTATTTATTATATATTTTAAATTCAAAATTACTTGCAAGTTATTTTTGTTTTGCTATTTAGATTTTATTTTATTATTTAGAACCCAAAATCCATTTACATGTGGGTGTATGCCCAAAGGGTTATGAACATTATTTTTCATTTCATATAACGTTAGTGACACGTAAGGACAAAAAATTAAAGACGGGTCTTAGAGAACTTAAATTTAGGATGCATGCACCCTTTAAGAAAAAAAATTTAAAATATAGAAAACTTAGTGACACTCCACTTTAGGATTAGTGAATATCTTTAACCTAAATACAATCAATCCTTAATAATAATCAAATAATAATTAAAATTATTTTTTAAAATTAGAAACTATAACTATAAACAATCATCCAAACCAACTATAAAATAAATATATAAATTAAAATCATGAGAATATATGGGTAAATTAATTGTTAAATTAAAATAAAAATCATTAGAATCATAAAAAATCATAAACTAATAATTAAAACAATACCAAATAAAAAAAATAAAAGGTTAAATAATAAATTAAAATAAATTAAATAATAATAATAATAATAATAATTATAATTATAATTATAATAAATATCTAAAAATCCAATAAATCATTAAGAATTAAATAAAATCTTTGAAAGTCAATAAAGTGTTAACAATTTAATAAATTAATTAAAAATTCATTAAATCATTTAAAATAAAGAAATCATTGAAAATTTAATAAATCATTTAATTAAATAATCTAAAGACAAAAATTGGTTAATTAAATGTCCTAAAAAACCAATCTTATTAATCAACTTTAATAGTTAAAATTTAACTTAAAATGAACCTCCAAAATATTAAAGATTCTAATATTTAAATTTGAACATAAATTTCATTGACCTTTCATCACACTAAACCCAATTAAATATAAAAATTCAACTAATATTTAACCTAGGATATATCCAAACCACACAGTCTAGTACTGATGTAAACGAAAAAAAAGGCGGGAATAATACAAAAAAAAATTTGAAATTCAATTTCAGATTTCCTTAATTATGGGATTTGATTGGCAGAATTAATGAGATAGGAGAGAGGGTAAGGGGATAGGCTAAGTGGGGTGGGGAGAGAGAAGTGTCAGATTCAGCGAATGTGTCTAGGTTTAATGAACATGAAAATTGGAATTAATTCCAACTAATTTCATATTGAGAGAGATTTGGGGGTTTCCTAAAAAAGATTTACTAATTAAAAAAATTAATTTAAATCAAATCAAATTAAAAATTTAATTAGATCTAATTTAAGTAACTTTCCTAAAATAGGGGTTCTTATTTAGGAAACAAATTCAAATTCAAAATTGTTTGAATTTTAAATTCAAAATTGTTACCAAATTAAGAAGGCCAGAATAAGAAGGGAATAAAGGAGGGAGTTCAATGAGGCATTCAAAGCTTTCCTAAATTAGTAAATTAAATTTGGAATAAAAGATTTCATTCCAATTTAATTCAAAATTTAAGTAGGCTATGAATTAGTAAGTTTCCTAAAATAGGATTTATAAATTAGGCAACTATTCAAATTCAAATAAATTTGAATTTGATCATTAAGATAGTTACCTAAAATATGAAAACTAATTTAGGAAAGACTTGATGGCAAGTGGAGATGAAGGAAACCGAGGGGAGGGCCGGCGGCTTGTGGCTTGGCCATGAGTGGTGGTGGAGCTAAGGCCGGTTTGGTGGAAGTAGGGAGAGGAAGAAATGACGACTAGGAACAACAAGAAGGAGAAAAAACAAAGAAACAAAAGATAAAAGATAAAACCGTGAGCCTTGGACTCTTCCGAAGACTGACGGGTGATACGTTGCCCTTCTTTGAGGGACTTCAAGCCACGAGCCCGAACCCATCCTGCGGTTGGTGAAAACTCCGATTCCTTCCCATGGGGAATCTCACTAATGTCCTAAAAAAAAAACACTAGTGCAAAACACAAATTTTATTATAATTCCATCATACCTAATACAAGAGAAGGGGCCTTTATATATAGGCCTCAAAAGAAACTAAAAGATACATTTGCCCATTGGGCTTACATAAGACAACTCTTAAATTGCAAAATTAAATCAAAATATAATTAATAAGCTAAAATAAAACGGAGTGATCTTGGCCATCGATCTTCGACTCTTCCTGTGAATATCTTCTATCATCGGATGTCCGCATCAAGTACACACACTTAGATTTATTTGTAAGGACATTCGATTTTAGCTTTAGGTTAGGCTAGTGTTTACTTTCTTACTGCAGTGTGATGGGCTTTCTCGTGGTTGTCACTACATGCTAGTTATAAATGTTGATGTGTTTATTTATTTATTTTATTCCTGTAATATGAGAATTGATGTGATGTGCGATAGATTACCCCTAGTATATGAATGATTTGGATGTACATAAAATTTTTTGTAGGTGACCTTGCTCGTGCAGGGCTAAATCAAAGGGGCAAATTAAAGATTTAAATTGGCATAAGTTTCTTGGAGGTTCAAAATATTAAGCCCCTTTTAAAATTAAAAGAGCATGGCCAAGTGTAGCTGGTGAGTTTAATTTAAATACAAATTTATAACTACTTGGGATGATTTTATTATAACTTTTTAGGAAAACTCTATAGGTGGTATAAATTTTCTTTTATATATGAAATGTAATGTAAATTTATTTGAAAGAGTTGTAAAATGAAAGTGACTTGAAAGTGAGATATTACATCTAACTTGGAATCCAAAGAGAAGAGAATATCCCTTAGGGGAATGTTTTCTTCTATTTGGAAAGCTAAATTAGGATGATTTTATATCTAATGGGAAAAGAAAATACCCCTTCGGGGATAAGTTTCTTTCCATTTAGATATCCAAACTCAACAAATTCAAGGAGCTCACATAAGAAAAGAAGGCTAAGGAGAGAAGATGAAGAAGTGAACAAAAGAAGAGATATTCCATTTCAAAATCACTTGCATCACTATCAGGATTAAAATATGGGTTTGTTATGAGTGGAACCCGAACACTTTACATTTCAGCAAATTCTGGTTATAAATAAAGTGATATTTTTCATATGAAATTTGGACATTATATTTTAGATAATTTAATTTGATTGTTTACATTACTTGGCAGTAGAAATTGCTTATTTTTCTAGATTTTTTTTGTATGCCGTGTTTTATTTTAGTCTGGATACGATTAAAGTTTTCTTGAGGGTATGAATAAAATTTTTTATACTTGAAACTTTAATAAAAATTTTTAAGCTCACATAAAAACTCTAACTATCTATAAAGTAAGCTTAGGAGCACTGAGAGTCCTATCATGTATATATATTATATATATATATATATATATATATATATATATATATATAGATATATATATATATATATATATATATATATTGTTAAAGTGGTTAATTGATTTAAAGTAAAGTGGATGTGAAAATATTATAAATGGAGATTTTTTGAGAATATTAGTGTTTGATTTGAAGGAAAACAAATGTAGTATAAAATTTTGGTGTGTTTATGAAGCACTATATAGTGCAAATTAGATAGATTTGTAATCGGTCAATTTTGACAATTTTCGAATATACATTAAATTATATATATTATTTTTTCTTCCGTGTTAGATTGAATTTTTTAAGGCTTTTGATTCTATCTCTAGAGATTATATTAGATACACCTTTTTGTGCCAGACTGAATTTTTTTAAGGCTTTTGATTCTATCTCTAGAGATTATATTCTACTTAGGTTAGAGCAAAAATGCTTTCCCAACACCTTTATCAATTGGATTAAATCTTTCATTGAAAAAGTCCATGATTCCCTATGTTACAATGGTTTGCTTCTGGGGTCTTTTATCTCATGATCTAGTTTGCAGCAAGGGTGACCTTTTTCAGTTATCACCTACCTATTATGCATTGTAATAGATAACCTCTCTAATATTTTTGAGGATTTTGTTAGTAAGCAACACTATGAGAAGGTTACCCTTTATATGGATGATCTAATGATTTTTGGCAAAGCCTTTATTGCCAATTTACACTCTCTTCAAATGATTCTTGGTAAGCTTAAACCTATATCTAGGCTTTCTATTAAACCCATTAAAAGCTCTATCATTTTCTCAAATAAGAAAGCTAGGCAAGATGAGCTTGCTTCAATTTTAAATCTCTGTAAGCATTCGTTTACTTATCTGGGTATCCTTGTTAGTACAAGAAAGGCCTGTATTTCTAATGTGCAACCCCTTTTGATTTGAGTCACTAAGATCTTGGACGGGTGGAAAGCTAAGTCTTTAATTTCTTTTTGGGAGGCTTCAATACATTATATTTATGATTTGGAATACTACTGTTTATTAGATCATGGGTGCAATTAGACAATGGTTGCATTAAATATCTTAATAAAATAAGCAAGATTCCTTTTTCACAGTGAGAATTCAAGCCCCTTTATTTTATTTCATGGGCTAAAACATATAAATTAGTTTCTTATGAGGGTCTCAATATTGTTGCAAATTCAGGTCTATGAACTATGTTTTGATGATTGGCAAACACTCTTACTTGACTTGGACTATCTTTTACTACTAACCTTTTAGGACCCAAAGATCGGACGAAAATCAGAACCAGCTCAAGAGGAGGTAGATTAGGGTTGAGTCAGTCTGTAATTTTATTTTTCCCTCTTGAGTCTATTGTAATCTTTGGTGTGACTAATGCTAAGTAACCCTACACACACACACACTTGAGAGACTTAGAAATTCTATTTTTACTCAAATAGGCCAGACGATTTACATCGTCATGGACGATCAGGCTTAAAACAAAAATTCTAATCAGGGGTTCTTAATTAAGGTAGCCGTCATTAGCAAATCGACCTGACGATACGTGTATTGGCTAGGACGATTGGATCAAAACAGAAATAAATTACCGCCATAAACAATTAAGGTATTCTGTATTTTTGGCAATCAGCCAGGACGATCTTGGATCGGCCTGGACGATATTCACAATTATGCCATTAATTGATCAGACAAATCAAGGATGTAATTAAGGATGATTGATACGATCACATCATCCTAGACGATCAAAGGATCGATCTATTAAAAAACCTTAGTTACTTCTGGACGATACATATCATCCAGCACAAATTCAGGGCGATGCTATGGACGATTTTTCTCTGATTTGAACTGATCGTCCGGGACGATCGTGATATCGTCCGGGACGATCCAGCCAATTTTCAATCATCCAGTTTGCATTCAGGGAGATGCTCTGGCCGATCTTCTGAGATTTGTACTAATCGGCCAGGACGATTTCCATATCGTCATGGACGATATTGTCGGCAACTTACAATTAATGAGCTCCATTGAAGCTCTTCTATTTAAGAGCTCTTGTTCAATATTTTTTTATGATCCTTTGCTGCTGTCCGCGAGACAAGACCTGAGGAAAAGGAGAGGAGAGAGAGAGAGAGAGAGAGAGAGAGAGAGAGAGAGAGAGAGAGAGAGAGAGAGAGAGAGAGAGAGAGAGGATCTTGTGAGGGGAGCTTGTGAGGGGTTTCACAAGGGTTGCTTCAAGGACGCTCTGCTTCTTCTTCATCTAGAGTTTCTCGTCCGTGGAAGGTCGTAGAGTAAGGATTCAGCAACTGATCGTGGTTCTCTGCCAGCTTTAGGAGGAAGCAAAAGGAGTTGGGTTCTCTGCCTTGCCGAGGTGGCAAAAAGGAGGTGTCTTTGTAAGGGCTTCTCCGCCTAGCTGTGGGGGCTAAAGGAGAGTCACGTTGGTAGTGCAATACTCGGAGGGTGCCTCCGAGGAGTAGACGTAGGTCGAGTTGAACGAACCACTATAAACCCTTGTGTTCTTATTTTTACTGCTTCCATATTTATTTCTTCCTCACATTATTTTTTTGTGGTGATTTGGTTTGTATTTGTGCTTTGCCTAAAGATTTTTTAAAATACTAATTCACCCCCCCCCTTTGGTTAGCCTTGGGCCAGTTCTATAGGGCTTAACATCCCTAACGAACTTTCAAGTGGTATCAGAGCGGGATTCATAAAAATTGAGTTTGAAAACTTTTTGAATTTTGTTCCATGGCTAGCTTTGGGAATCGTAATACACCAGAAGGGTATTCTATTACCCGACCACCTTTGTTTGATAATATCCCATTTGATTTTTAGAAAACTCGCATGTCTACTTTTCTACAATTAACTAACTATCGCATGTGGATGCTTGTTAAGGATGGTTACACACCTCCAACTGGAAAACTTAATGGCATTAATGTTCCACTTCCTTTTACTGAATGGACTTTAGATGATAGGGATTTGGCTCAACTAAATGCAAAATATTTGAACTATTTTTCTGGCTTTAAAGTCTGAGGATTACATGCGTGTTCCACTTGTCAAAACTGGTAAAAAATTGAGATAAATTGTGTATCACTTATGAAGGCACTAATGAAGTTAAACAATCCCGTTTGAATATTCTCTTATATGACTACGAACTTTTTTGTATGAAACCTCATGAATAATTTTTGAAATGTATACGAGATTTACTCAGATTGTTACTTCTTTGCATGCCTAAGGAAGAGAGCTTTCAAATTTTGAAAATATAAACAAGATTTTACGATGCTTGCCTTTTTCTTTTGATGCAAAAATTACTGCTATAACTGAATCTAAATATTTGAACACGTACTCGATTGATAACTTACTTGGCTCACTCATTGCTTACGAGCAAGGGGTGAATCAAAGAAATCTTGATGCAGGTGAGAAGAAGAAGGAGAAAACGGTGGCACTAAAGCCACAAAACGGACTCAGAATCTTCCGGGTTTGAAAGCGATGACTTTGCCTTAATCACAAGGCAATTCAAAAGCTTTCTAAGGAAGAAACACTAGCACCATTGGAGAAAAGGTAAGGATCATAAATATTCTAAAGGATCTTCTTATGTTGTTTGTTATTAATGTAGGAAGCCTGGACATGTGAAAGCCGATTGTCCTACACTTCAAGATCACTCGAGCAAAGAAAAGGAAAAGGGTGAAGAGAAAACTTTAGGAAAGACAAGAAGAGAGTCCAACAGGCGTTCTGGACAAAATCTATTACTGATTCCTCTAAGACTAAACCAGAGGAAGAGACAACAAACTTGTGCTTAATGACAGATGATAATATGGATCAAGAAGAGGTATGTGAACTTTCCTACGATCAACTCCTTGAAGTTTCTAAAAAAATTCATGCATCATATAGGAAACTAAAGAAAATACATGCTATATTGAAATTAGAATTCTTGAATCTACAAAAAGAGCATGAAATTTTGACTAAAGATCATCAAATAATTGATTCAAATCATATGACTTTACTTGATGAATTTGATGAGTTAAATAAAAATCATTGTGAATTAGTTGAAAAGCATGATGCATTAAAAGTTTCACACATCACTTGAATCTGATTTTAAGAAGTCTAAGGAGATGGAGAAAAAATTGAGGATTGAAAATGAGGTCTTAAAGAGCACTAATTTGAAGATTCAAAATGAATTAGAAACTTGTAAGAAAACTAGGATGACACCTACTTTTGATCAATTGCCAAAACCTAGGAAGAGGCATTATAACTCAAACCACTTAAGAAATTCCTTTCCTGGAGTTAGATGTTTTTCATGTGGTGTTGACCTCATTTTTGTATGAGGTCTTCAATAAGATCATAAACCCAATCCAGACTCAAATCAATACAAACCCATTCAATTCCAGACTTAAATCTAAGGACCCAAGGCTTGGTCCTAAAGGCCTTTTCCAATAAATCTTCCAGAACTTCAAAACCCAGTGAAATGGACTCTGATTCAGGCTCTGTCAGTTTCATACTGATGGGGCATGTCTCTACTGTCATCCCTCCAAATTTGAGCTCATTCTGAGCTCTCTAACCCCAGTAACCAAATTAAAACCCAAAAGCTATAAATTCTTCAAATATTTATAGCCTATGCCACTGGACTTGCCATTCAGTAGATCCTAGCCTTAGAGCCTTCTTCAGAGCTTCTAATTACCTCCAGACCATCAATCCTAACCTGTTCATCAATAAACTGCATTTTTTCTGAACTCATTTCAACCCCCAGTGGTCATGAGCCCAAAATGACCTAAATACCCCTAAGGGGGCTCAAATGGGGATTTCAAACCAAATGACCTCCAAATCAAATGCAACCACCTCCAGCAAATTTTAAATCACATTTCAAACCTGTTGGACCCATTCCCAGCCCCTGAGTTAGCCTGGTTGACCAAGTCAACAGGGTTGACCCAAGAAGGCCCTTAAGGGTTCAAATAGTGATTTTGACCAAATTAACCTCTCCAGACCCTGGGACCACATTCAATAGACTCAGAATCATGTTCTGAACCTGTTGAACCCATTTCCAACCCCTGAACCCAACTGGTTGACCAAGTCAACCAGTTTTGGCCTAAGGCCCACTAAGGGTCCATTAACCCTTATTGGCCTTAATAGCCTTTTTGAACCCATTCAAGTCCTCAATTAAGGTCTCATCATTCAACTAGCAGACCATGGATTCATCATAATATCCTTCATCAAGGGTTGATTGAGTTGACTGATCGAATCAGTCAACCTATATCTTAAAGCTCTTTCTCTCCATAGTTAAACTCTTTGACTCAATGACTACAGCCCAAACCACACCCATCCAGCCATTGGAAGGGACTCCACAACCTACTTAAATTCCAACTCATCAGGCCCTACCTCCCCCCATTGACTGGTCAAACAGCAATTAGGAACTCAAATGAACTCAATTGGTCAACCTCACCCATCAATCCATACCTAGCTCAAACCCAAGGCTTTTCAACCATCTCAAGTGACTCCCAGCTCACTCCAACTCCAGCTCAGCAAGCCATGCCCCCATTAACTGGTCAAATAGTCAATGGAGCATGAATGAGCTCATCCAGTCAACACATCCAACCAAGCCTATTCAACCCGATCTAGGTACATCCAGCCCCTGGACTTGACTCCAGAAACTTCCTATGACTCGGCCAGACCTCCTCCAGCCTTTGTTTTGGTCCCTAGCTCAACTCAATGGCCCAAAACACGTTCCATGTCCAACATTTTCAAATCAAATGCTCTCCCCAAACTGTATCAATCCAACCGTTCAAATTGATTCTAAAACGTTCTCAGAGCTTACCTAGACCCATCCCAGCCGTTTATTTCATCCCTGAACCCGAGCTACCAACCTAGTGGTCCCCCCCCCCCACTTGAGAACGACTTAAGGTCATTTTCACCTGGCCAGCACGATCCCCTGCTCCTCTAACGGCCAGAGACAGATGTCTCACATCTGGGACGTCCCTCTGAGCGATCCCAGCCGTCCAAGCGAGCTCCCACAGCTGGAATAGGACAAGAGAGGCGGGAATCCTCATTCCAAGCTATCTCCCATTCCATTCACTCCCAGAGAGCTTTACTATTTCGTTTCGACTCCTTAGAACTTCCTATCCATCCTCTCATTGATTCTCTGGAGTTTGGAGCTCACCGGCGACGGGAGGAGCGGAGAACCGTGAGCCACATCATTCAAACCGATTCAACTCCCTGCAGAAGCTTTCTCCGAGCTTGAGGTCTTGAAAGAAAGTGAGCGCGGACGATCCACGAGTTCACAGAGAACTTAATCAACCCAATCCACCCTTCAAGTCGAGGTAAATCCTAAACCCTAGGCTCTTATCTAGGTTCGTAAATAGGCATCCCAATAGGAGTTTTTAAAGCATGAAAACTAGTCCCCATTTTTAATCTAATTGACTGTCACCTAGATCTCATCGATCATGCCACTTAACCCTTTGTAAATGGAGTTTAAAACAATTTTTGAAACTAGGGTTTACACTGGTCATGCGAAGAAGATGAAATCTCGATCGTTGATTTCGCTTATCTGATTTCAACGGTCAAGATTTGGTTGGCCTTAGGTTCCTGGTGATCACTGGATTCGTTTGGCTAGATCCCGTCCATCCATTCCAAACAGCGGCTTTAAGTGGTGGCCGTCCGATCTCTTAATCGAGATCAAGCAAACGGATTCAATCCCGTTCGTCGGATCTAAACCGCGGGAATCGGACGGCCCTGGTAATATGCTGACTCATTTAAGTGAACGGGCCCGCCACTGACCGCCGCCGTTTGCGTGTTCCAACCATCAGCTGCCGCGTGTAAATTAGATATCAGGATTTTGTTTTAATTAAATTTAGTATATAAAACTTTGAAAAATCATATAAAATAAAATACCTGGCCAAAATTTTTGTACAACTACTCGTTCTTCTCGGAATTAAATTTCCTTTCTTTTAAAAATAAAATCAGATCTTAGTTCTTATTATTTTAAAATATATTTTTCAAATATTAGAATTCTTCTTTAATTTCTTTTAATTACATTTTTATTCAAACATCTAATCAATCTAGGAGATTTTAAATGGCATGATCTAGTTTTAGATGTTATGGTGACGAAGTCTATGTGTATCTTGAGTGTCTTTGTATAAAATTACTTAGGATTTCATTCAATTCACATTTAATTTCCCTCTTATAGTAGATTATGATTCAATCTAAGTGCCTTAAGAGGGAATGTATTGTCAATTGAACGTTTTTCTAATGGTTCCATACATACATTCAGAGGTATTAGTGAATAATCATATATTTGTGTATCCAATATTTATTGAATATTTAGAGGGTAGCTACCCTAGTTATACTCTCTTAACCATTCTTGATAACTCTCTAGATATTCAATAATCCAATGTCAAATAAACTCTAATGACTCTATGTTGTATCTTCTACACATTATAGTGCCATTGAGTTAAGTCAAATATATGATTGCTTATTGAATGGATCTTCAAATACAATCAAACATGTTTTAAATATAATTTTCAAAATCTCATTGCATTCATTTCATTCCTTCTTAGATTTAGTACACTTGCTCATGATTGTATTGATGTGATTGTAATTCAGTGTCCAAAGGGTTAGTAGACATTGATTTCAACCCTACAACTTAGTAACATTAAGGACAATAATTAAGGACTTGGTCTTAGTCAATTTAGAAAAATTTAGGAAGAACTACACTTACATCCCTTTTGGGATTGAACACAAACATAGAAAACTAGTGTCATATACCCCATAATCAAATTCACTTTGATTTGACATTAATTAATTTTATAACAACTAGTAGATTAGGATCTCTTCTCTCTTTGGTCTTAATAAAACTCAAATCAAATTCCTAAAAATCTAAATCAACCTCAAATCACCTTAACTGATCTTAAAACACTTATCAAGTCCTTCAAAACCAAAGTACAAACTCAAATTTCATTAATTTCATCAAACCCTTAATTAACCCTAAAACTTCCAGAAAATGTAATAAATCAAGATTAAACCTAAAAAATACAAATAATACCTCTAATTGACAAGAATTAAACCCTCAACCAATGAAAAATAAAACAAAAGTGATTTGACAGCAATTTAAAGCTTAATTTAATTTTAAGTAAAAATTCAATATTTAATTGATTTAATTAATTAATAATAATAATAATAATAATAATTCCAATAAATTCCCAAACACTTGGGAATCCCTCCTTAGGTCACCCCTGACCTTTGGAGCTGATTTCAAGAGGTTTGGGATTCATTTGGAGCAAAACCATAAAAAGGGGCTTAACTAGACAATTTCCAAAAATTCATTAAATAGCCTAAACTTTGAAAAATCATAACTAATTCAAGAAAAATCCAAATTGACCAAACTCAGTTGCATTCAACTCATAATAAGGTCTATTATTTATTAAAAATATAAAAATTCTAGAAAAGCTTTAAATTCAAAAAGTCAACAGATTGGTCAATTGTAAGTCAAAACTAGTTCAAAACTTCAAACCTTCATAACTAAATCCAGAAAAATCCAATTTCAACAAACTTACCTTCTAACTGATCGTCTTAAGGTCTAATATTTTAATAAAATACTAACTTTCCAGAATTTAACCTTAAATAAAAAGTCAAATTTTGACCCCTTAATTAAATGATTAAAATATTCTAAAAATCCCTAAAAATTCAAGAATTGTTTTAAAACTCTAAAAATGATTAACCAACTTCTAAAATCAGTAATCTAACACATTTCTAATAAAATTCATTAACTCCTAATTTTTAACTAAACTTAAGCTACTTAATTATACCGGGTACCACTGGGTAACCCAGGCCTACGAGGCTATTAGCTTAGCCCCAAGGAAGGTGAAATAAACTTCACGGCCTCGGTGTGAAACAAAGGTGGGATCCAACCAATATTAAAAATCAAATCTCTTTAAATCAAACCTCAAGTCCTTAATAATTCAATAAACCCCAATTCTTAAGATCTCTAAATATTATTAATTAAAATTTATTAATTATTTAATTAAATTCTAAATTCCTTTAATCTAAATTAATTTGATAATTTGATTGGTTAAGATTTCTCTTAATCAATCAGATTTGATAATCAATTTAGATTAAACGAATTCGGGTCTTCTATGCCTAAAGTTGGATTCCTTTTGGAGGACTTTGGGCATTTTGATTTCAAAAGACCCCTAAAACATTTAAATAACAAAAGATCTCCTATGGGTTGTGCACGACTCCTTTTAGGAAGGCACTAATCCATTTGGATTTGGAGATCTCCGAACAAAAATAATAAACTACCGACCTTATACGACGTACTAGATTCCTTCGGGAGGGCACGTTGTATTACATTTGTAAGGTCCCTTTCTCTCTCCTTAATAAATTTTAAAGACTCTCAAAATAAATACCTATCTTCTATTTAAGACGGGTATTTATTCTGGAAGTCCTAGGATTTATAAATTGATGATTTCCTGCACTTAGGGAATTATCAATCTATAAATTCTTTATAACTAAATTAAATAACTCCAACATTCAAAATAGGAATAATTCTTAATAAATCTAAATATACTTTACTTAAACTTTAACCAAATTCCTTTGACCTATAATAAATCAATCCTAATAATACATGCAATTTGAATAAATAAACCCATTAGGACTTACCCAAGCCTCACAGCTTTCTTCACACACTTAGATGCTTGCTAGGACAACCAACTTTAGCCTAGGCTAGGCCGGTAGTTTGTTGTGGTTTGTTTGCGGGTGTCTTGCCTAGAGGGCACCTGTGTGTGATTGCTTACTTTTCTGTACTACATAAACATAGCATATCTACTTTTTCTGTCTGTACACCAGAGAGCGGAGTGAATAAAGTGAGGGCCGCTGTACTTACTTTTCTGTCTTTACTTTCCTGCATTTATAACTGTACACTACGCACTCATAACATGCATCATTATATATATAACTGCTTTACTTCCTGTCTTCTATATTACTGCTGCAGTAGAATGTTCTTAGGATCTGATGTACTACTTTTATTTTCTAGAATTGTTGTATATAGATTGAGTCTGTACAGCGTCTGGAGTCTGTCAAAGAATTAAAGATAACTGCTTATAAATATATAAATGGGGCTCCAAAAAGTAATGTCCTCCTTCAGAAGGACGTTCCTTTTTGGAATTCCATAGAAGACCTGGAGCCCGAAGACCATAAGGAGTTATATTTAATTCTATTTTCTCGTAGGCTTAGAACCCAGGTTTGTTGTCGATGGATCCTGGCCACCATTACTTTACCGCAAATTCTGGGGTGTAACCGATGAAAATTGTATTAATAAAATCAGCTCTTTCATATATATCTGTTTCATGCATCATTAGCATTCGTGTAGATTTTTGGTTTTTTTTGTAAGCATATCTCCCTGCATCTATTTTAGATTCTTTAGTAACTCCTTGATTCCTAGGATAGAGCCACCCTAAAATCTTGCATCATCGACGAATTGTTGTGATTAGGACTGTTAGCTGGCAGCCCACTCTAGGCAGGTGGTAAGTCCAGATTGTATACACTTCTCTCTGCACATTCCTTCTTCAAATCAATTCTAAATCTTTTAAAGTCAAATAACAACTCTATAATCTAAAGTCTGATCGTGAAAATTTAATTACCCAAATATTTAATTATATATATATATATATATAATTTTAGAAACCATTTAGTCTTCATTTAAATCGAGAGTGTTCTCTTAAGAGATGTAATTAACTACAGGGGCTTGCCCCTGTAGGGAGTCTAAAACCCAGAATAATCTAAACCCTACCAAAGTTCCTTTCTGAGGCAGGAGAAAGATCTGTGGACGTAGATTAGGTTTTATTCACGTTTAGGAGTTATTTCTATAATTAAGAACATAGATAGATAGTTGGTTTGTTTCTTACTAACAAATCAAATGTCTTCTATAGTTTAATTATAGAAGTAAACTTACAATTCGTTAATCTAATCAGGTCTATTAGAGAATATCCTCGTCATCCCTTCAGGATGATTTGAATATTCTCTATACTACACCTGATTAGGAGAATGAATTGTACTGCTTCTCCCTTTGAAATCAATTGAAGAATATTAGTCTGTCTTTCGGGGCGGTATAATACCCGACTATGTAGATTTAATTGGGAGAAATGTATCCTAAATATAAATAAAGCGAATCGTGTGAGAAAGTAAAATTCCTATTTTCAAATAAAAAACCCTGCTATATGTATATTTTTGTCTGGATTCATTCCGTACAATCAAGAGATAGATAGGTATTTGATCTGCTTTCATAAGTAAATCAAATATCATCTGTGTGCTTGATTTTAGGGATGAATCAATAATTCGTTAATCTAATTAGGTAAGTAGGGAAGATACTGATCATCCCTTTGGGTGATTTGTATACTCCCTACATCATACCTGATTAGGAAAGCGAATTGTCTACTCTCTTTCTTTAGAATCAACAGAAGGATACCAGTTTGTCCCTCGAGGCGGTTTGACATCTGACTGTACGGATTCAATTGAAAAAGAATATTCAAAAACATAAATAAAGCAAACTATTTTTCATATCTAAATAAAATATATTTTATTCAATTATTTTAAAAATCTATCTCTCTCTCCTTTTCTTTCTCTATTTAAATAATATAAATTTACTATACAATATAGATTTTATATATTCTATTAAATTAATTATTTACATAAAAGAATTTATATTTTAATAAAATCTAATAATTAAAATAAAATTTTAAGAGATTTTATTTTCTCACATGTGGCATGTTAGGACACATCTCACACACTTGCACAGTTTACCATAGTACACATTGGGTGTGGAGACCAAAGGTGCATGATCCACAGCATACCACACATGTATTACATTCTACTTTTCATAAGGAGGGACCCAAACCTGTTTGGGTTCCTATGTCTAACATTTGATAATCTTGCAGGCGGGCTCTCATAAAAGGCCTCGTGAGAGTATGTGGTACCTAGACAGCGGATGCTCTCGACATATGACTGGTGATGCAAATTAGTTTGTTGTACTAGAGTCCAGAACTGGAGGCAAGGTTACTCTTGGAGACAACACTACTAAGAAGGTGGTAGGCGCATGTATAATTGGTAATTTCAAGAACCTTATAATTGAAAATGTTTTGCTTGTAGATGGATTGAAGCACAACTTGCTCAGCATCAGTCAACTCTGTGACAAAGGCTTCATCGTGCAATTCTTTGCAAATTCATGCATTATAAGTTTAAGTAACAACACTATTTTACAGGGAAAGAGGATCAACAACGTCTACATGCTTGATTTAAATAACATTGAATGTGCTGCTTCATTTTGCTTAAAAACAGTGATTGATGATTCATGGTTGTGGCACCAGAGACTTTGTCATGCAAGTATGAAAACCCTTAGCAAAGTGACCCAAAAAGACCTAGTTAGAGGTGTCCCCAAACTCAAGTTTTCAAAAGACCACTTTTGTGATGCCTGTCTACTAGGAAAGCAAGTCCACTCCACCTTTCACCCCATTAAGGACATTAGTACCTCTAAACCTTTAGAAGTCCTTCACATGGATTTGTTTGGACCCATTAGCATGGCCAGCTTGGGAGGAAAAGTCTATGATTTTGTGATTGTTGATGACTACTCAAGGTTCACTTGGACTAGATTTCTTACACATAAAAATGAGCCTTTTGAGAAGTTTAAAACATTTTCTACTTGGATTCAGAAAAAGCTAGGTTGTGAGATTTTGACCATCCATAGTGATCATGGGGGAGAGTTTGAGAATGAAAGATTTGGAGATTTTTATGAGGACAAGGGGATTAGCCATAATTTTTCAGCTCCTAGGACCCCCAACAGAACGGGGTAGCTGAAAGGAAGAACCGGACCTTGGTGGAAGCCGCTAGAGCCATGCTTGCTGAGTATTTACTTCCAAAATACTTTTGGGCTGAAGTGGTTAACACAGCTTGTTATGTGTTGAATAGGGTGAATGTTAGAGCCAAATTGGAAAAGACACCCCATGAGATCCTTAAGGGTAGGACACCCAATCTTTCCGACCTTCATGTCTTTGGTTGTAAGGTTTTTATTCACAACAATGGGAAGTCTCACTTGAGAAAATTTGATCCTAAATCTGATGGAGTATTCTTGGGATATTCTAGTGTTGGGAAGTCTTTTAGGGTGTTTAACAAGAGAACTTTGATGGTGGAAGAAACAACCCATATAGTATTTGATGAGTTTGATCCTAGGAAATTTGGAGTTGAAGATGATGATGATGTTGGAGAATTACAAGTGGAGTAGAGAATTTGGGGAAGGGGGTAGAACACCAAAATAATGAAGGAGTAGGAGAAGTCACCTAAGGAGTAGAAAATATTGATTTGGATGAAAGGGTTGGACCTTCTCACACTTTGCCTAGAGATTGGAGATACTCTACAAGTCACCCCAAGGATTTGATCTTAGGAGACCCTTCTAGTGGAGTTAAGACTAGACATGGACTTAGGAAAGAGGTGAACCACTCTGCCTTTATCTCAATGACTGAACCCACCACCATTAACCAAGCCCTTACTGATGAGTTTTGGATTTTAGTAGTGCAAGAAGAATTGAATCAATTTGTTATGAATAATGTTTGGGAGCTTGTAGAAAGACCTAAGGGACAAAGTGTAGTTGGGGCAAAGTGGGTCTTTAAGAACAAGGTGAATGATTCAGGAGTAGTGGTTTGGAATAAAGCAAGATTGGTGGCTAAGGGGTATAACCAAATAGAAGGTATAGACTTTGAGGAGACTTTTGCCCTTGTAGCTAGATTGGAAGCCATTAGAGTGCTATTAGCCTTTGCCTTTTATAAAGGATTTAAGCTTTTTCAAATGAATGTCAAGAGTGCCTTTTTAAATGGGAAAATAAAAGAGGATGTGTTTGTAGAACAATCCTCAGGTTTTGAGAGTTCCTAATTTCCAAATCATGTTTTTAAATTAAAAAGGCTTTGTTTGGGTTAAAGCAGGCACCAAGAGCTTGATATGAGAGGCTTAGCACATTCTTACTAGAGAAGGAGTTTGTCAAGGGGAGCGTAGACACCACCCTTTTTCTTAGGAGAGTTGGAGATGATTTACTCATTGTTCAGATTTATGTGGATGATATACTCTTTGGATCTTCTAATAAGAAATTGTGTGATGAGTTTTCTAAAATAATGAGTAGAGAGTTTGAGATGAGTTTGATGGGAGAGTTGTCCTACTTTTTGGGGTTGAGCATAAAACAATTGGAGGATGAAACCTTTTTAAATCAAATAAAATACATAAAGGACATTTTGAAGAAGTATAAGATGGACAAAGCTAAGCCAATTAACACTCCCATGACTTCTAGTACTCCATTGGATAAGGACCCAAGTGGTAAGTCTATTGATCAGAAGAAGTATAGAGGTATGATTGGATCTTTACTTTACTTGACTGCGAGCCGACCTGATATTATGTTTAGTGTTTACCTTTGTGCTAGATTTCAAGCTGACCCTAAGGAGTCCCACTTGACTGCATTTAGAGAATTTTTAGATACCTTTTGGGGACCCAAGGCTTAGGGATTTGGTACCCTAGACACATCACTTCTTTTGAGATTATTGGATTTTCTGACTCTGATTTTGTAGGATGCAAGGTGGATAGAAAAAGCACTTCAGGAACTTGTCAATTCATAGGACAGTCTCTGGTCTCATGGTCTAGTAGGAAGCAAAACTCTGTTGCACTTTCCACTGCTGAAGCTGAGTACATTACTCTTAAAAGTTGTGTGGCCTAAGTCCTTTGATTGAAACATCAGGTATTAGATTTAGGATTACCTGTAGGCACCATCTCAATCTTTTGTGACAACACTAGTGCCATATGCATCTCTAAGAATCCTATCCAACATTCAAGGACTAAGCACATTGACATTAGGCATCACTTCATTAGAGATCATGTGACTAAGGGAGACATTGAGTTACACCATGTGACAACTGAAAATCAACTGGCTGACATCTTTACTAAACCACTGGCCTTCGACACTTTCAGTTCTTTAAGGACCAGATTGGGTGTGATTGACATAAATGCATAAAACTTGATCTTTAATTTGCTTTTTTTTGCTTTTGTTCTTTTTCTTTTAACTTGCTTCTTTCTTTTGCTCTTTTTTTCCTTTTTATTTTTGCTTTTCTCTTAGTTTTTTTTTTGTGTGTTTTACTTTCTTTTATGTGCTTTTTAAAGTTTAGTTTTCAAAATCATCGCTGAAATGATATCATATGCCTTGTCCTTGCTTTTGAAAATTTGTAGTCAATATTTTTTACATCTCTTAATCTCTTAGATGGTAAAAATATTTTGTGATTGTGACTCTTTCTCTAACCTATTTTAGTGGCATAGTTTTCTTTTCTAATCAAAAATCTATTTCAAATTAAAGATTGTGTATGAAGTTAAGATCTTTTCTTAAGCTTGCTTAAGTAAATCTATCTTGTATTTATAATGTTTAAAATCTTTTTGTCACATCAAGATCCCTCATTACTCTTGTCTTTGATTATTGATTATGTTTGTGATAATTCTTCTTTATGTTAGAGAGAGAGCCCCTATTCTCTAATATCTAGAAGATATACTCACAACTAAGCTTTTTTTAAGAATTGTAAAAGAGAATGGAGCTTGCAAAAATAAAAAAAAATTAGCCAATGATGCCAACAAAAGATGCGCAATGACGCCAAATTAAAAAATTATATATCAAAAAGCAAAAAATGTGCACAAGCACCAATCAATTGACAAGAGGCATAAAATGAGCCCACTAAAAAGCAAGCTCCTCTCTCTTTTCAAATCCTTTAAAAACTTAGAAGTTTTTATGCATCAAAGGCTTGATTTCGATTGTTTTGAGATTGTGACAAATTTACTTTGATTCATTATTCTATAAGATATTTTTTCTTAAACCAAGTAATGAATTGATGCTTGTTCCTCATATCCAATTGATTTTTTGAGTTAGGTCATTGATTTCAAAAGATGATTCTATCCTAAGAGAAAGTCTGAGCTAAGGGTAATCATGATCGGATATTCTACCGTTCTTCGGATTATTGATGTTGTTAACTCATTAACTCACAAATTTTTAAAATCAATCACATGGAATACTACATCATCTTCATGCCTTGGTAAAAAAAAATAATTTTGATTCTTGGTTTCCTCCTTTTTGAGATGTCAAAAGGGGGAGTAGTTTTAGGATGTGTCTTGCATCACACTTCTATGTTTTAATTTTTTCGTAGTATTTTGTCATCATCAAAAAGGGGGAGATTGTTGCAAAATTCAGGTCTATGAACTATGTTTTGTTGATTGACAAACACTCTTACTTGACTTGGACTATCTTTTACTGCTAACCTTTCAGGACCCAAAGATCGGACGAAAATCAGAACCAGCTCAAGATGGGGTAGATTAGGGTTGAGTCAGTCTGTAATTTTATTTTTCCCTCTTGAGTCTATTATAATCTTTGGTGTGACTAATGCTAAGTAACCCTACACACACACTTGAGAGACTTAGAAATTCTATTTTTACTCAAATCGGCCAGGACGATATTTACATCGTCCTGGACGATCGGGCTTAAAACAGAAATTCTAATCAGGGGTTTTTAATTAAGGCAATCGTCATTAGCAAATCAGCCTGGACGATACGTGTATCGGCCAGGGAGATTAGATCAAAATAGAAAGAAATTACCGCCATAAACAATTAAGGTATTCTGTATTTTTGGCAATCGGCCAGGACGATCTTGAATCGGCCTAGACGATATTCACAATTATGCCTTAATTGATCAGACAAATCAAAGAAGTAATTAAGGATGATTGATACGATCACATCGTCCTGGACGATCAAAGGATTGGCCAAGACGATCTATTAAAAAACCTTAGTTACTTCTGGATGATACATATCGTCAAGCACAAATTCAGGGCGATGCTCTGGATGATTTTCCTCTGATTTGAACTGATCGTCCGGGACGATCGTGATATCGTCCGGGATGATCGTGATATCATTCGGGACGATCGTGATATCATCCGGGATGATCCAGCCAATTTTTAATCGTCCAGTTTGCATTCAGGGTGATGCTCTGGCCGATCTTCTAAGATTTGTACTAATCGGCCAGGACGATTTTCATATCGTCCTGGATGATATTGTCGGCAACTTGCAATTAATGAGCTCCTTTGAAGCTCTTCTATTTAAGAGGTCTTTTCAACGTTTTTGATGATCCTTTGCTGCTGCCTTGACCCGAGAAGACCTTGAGGAGAGAGAGAGAGAGAGAGAGAGAGAGAGAGAGAGAGAGAGAGAGAGAGAGAGAGAGAGAGAGAGAGAGAGAGAGAGAGAGAGAGGATCTTGTGAGGGGGGAGCTTGTGAGGGGTTTCATAAGGGTTCCTTCAAGGATCGCTCTGCTTCTTCTTCATCCAGAGTTTCTCGTCCGTGGAAGGGTCGGTAGAGGTAAGGATTCAGCAACTGATCGTGGTTCTCTGCCAGCTTCAGGAGGAAGCAAAAGGAGTTGGGTTCTCTGCCTTGCCGGGGTGGCAAAAAGGAGGTGTCTTTGTAAGGGCTTCTCCGCCTAGCTGTGGGGGCTAAAGGAGAGTCACGTTGGTAGTGCAATACTCGGAGGGTGCCTCTGGGGAGTGGATGTAGGTCGAGTTGACCGAACCACTATAAACCCTTGTGTTCTTATTTTTACTGCTTCCGCATTTATTTCTTCCGCACGTTTTTTCTTTGTGGTGATTTGGTTTGCATTTATGTTTTGCCTAAAGATTTTTTAAAATACCAATTCCCTCCCCCCCCCCTCTTGGTTAGCCTTGGGCTAGTTCTACAGGGCTTAACATCCCTAACAAACTTTCAAATATCACAGCCTTTCAAGATCTTATTTTTGCTTACAATTATTCACTAATCTAGAGATTTCTTGAGAATTCAATTTTATTTTCCAAATGGTTGAAACATAAATACATTTATCTTTGGAAGCTTCCCCGTAGGGCTTCTTACTACTAAAAATTCCTTCTTAATGTGGCCTAGAAGGAATATATATATATATATGGACTTATTGGTTAATATTCTTATGATTCCTTCTAATCTTAATGCTGGTCACATTTCCTATTTTTTGGAGAATGGGAATTGGAATATCCTAAGTGGCTGGCCTGCGGTTATGAGGGATAAAATTCTTGTTGTGACTATTTTTTATAATGGTGGCAGCTTTGTGTTTTGGGCAAATTTTGCTGAACCTGTTTCCAAGAATTTTCTACTCTGTATATATCTGGATTTGCCTTAGGTTCTTTTGTTTAAGTATATCTAGCATAAATATCATGCTTTATGTTTTACTATTTATACTTGGATGGCTTTGCTTGGCAGTTTAAAAACTTATGATGCTTTAATTAGTAGAAAAATCCTTATTGATCCTACTTGCCTACTTTGTAGGTCGGTGGAGGAAAGTATTTCTCATTTATACTTTCAATGTGATTACTATTTCATTATTTTATACAAGACTCTTCCTTTCCTCTCCACTTTTCTCCTGCACAGGAACTTACTTTAGGTTTTTGGATATGTGGATGATTAGAGAGGCATCCCTAGTAAAGATAAGCATGCTTACTTTCTTGCTAGCTGCTTCTTTGTTTAGTATATTTGGAAGGAAAGGAATGGGAGAGAATTTAGAAATTCTTTTCATGGTCTCTCAACTACTATCTATTGCATCAAAATAGCAATCCTTGCTAAAATTGTTGGTTGGAAAATTTATGGTGCTCTTAACTGAAGTTTATTTGTAGTTTTTTCAGGATGTTTTCTACATAATGATGACGAGCTCTGCATTGGCCGTCTGGCAGTGTTATTCTCCTCTTGGAAGGTCTTTTCTTCTAAAGCAACCATAGCGAAGTTTTGGCTTCCTATTAGCTTTCATTATTCATGGTTACCCTTTTTTTGTGGTTATTGAGTTCAAATGTTTTGTTATTGTCAACACATCAAATATTATACATCTGCAGTTCACTTTATGTAAAGTGTTCCATACATATCAGAAGCACTCTTCCATTAACACACAATGCTCAGACTGTCACTAACGGCACTCTGACATTCCTCAACTCCTTGTTCCCTAAGCATTTATATAAAACTCCCTGAGATATGTATTTAATTGTTGAGCAATGCAATATACATTTTCCTGCTCTGTTTTCTTCTTCTACTAAGGTTGCAGGTGTGATGTTATGGTATCAGAGCATAATAGCGTCACTGCTTTCTACCTTTCAATACAATGACGGAGCAAGGCTCTTCGTCCCAGTCTCCACTTGCATCGTCGTAGTCTCAACCTGCTTCCTCCCTCTCTGCCTCCATGGTAAACTTAACAATCCCACCTCCTCTCAAGTTCCTGATGTCAAATCTCAAGCCCATAGTGCACACTCAACTCACGATCGACAAGTACACCATATGACGTTTAAAGATCTACCATGCATTCTCTACAAATGGATTCGACGACTACCTTACCAGTCAGCTACAGTGCCTATCGCAACCCATCCGCTCCAATGAGCCATCGAAAGACTGCAAACTGTGGAAATTGATAGACCAAAACCTCATATCAGCACTGTTTTCCACAATATCGTCCTCTGTGCTGCCATACATCCTCCATCTGAAGACCTCACTTGACATCTGGACTACCCTAGCACTTCGACTATAACCCACAAACTGCTCTAGAGTAATATAGTTGAAGAATGAACTTCACAATGTCTAGATGAGCAATCAAACCGTATCACAATACCTAGCTCAAATCAAATCACTAGTTGACAACATAGCGGTTGCTGGCTCCCGCATTGTCACAGAGGTTATCATCCTCTACACTCTCAAAGGGCTTCCGCACTTATACAATCCATTCAAGGCGGCTATACGAACCTCCCCTCATACCACCACTCTAGAGACACTCTATTCTCTCCTATGTAGTGAGGAAATAAACCTTCAATATAAGCTCCAACAAGATACCATGACAACACCTGATATTCAAGTGCTCTACACCTCACGAGGTTGCGAATGCTCTCCTTAAAAAACAATCGAGTTCATGGAGCCTCCTTCAGTCCACTCGTAGCTGCTCCCAGGCCGCATCAGTTGACGTCCCATGGAACACTATACATAACGTGAACCACAAGTGTATAATATTTGACGTGTTGACAACATGTACTCATGGCATCAAATATAATACAACTGCGGTTCACTTTATGTAAAGTGTT
This sequence comes from Dendrobium nobile, assembly GCA_022539455.1. Lineage (NCBI taxonomy): Eukaryota > Viridiplantae > Streptophyta > Magnoliopsida > Asparagales > Orchidaceae > Dendrobium > Dendrobium nobile. The sequence goes on from CM039729.1 coordinate 36,105,364, forward strand.
CCATACATATCAGAAGCACTCTTCCATTAACACACAAGCTCAGACTGTCACTAACAACACTCTGACATTTCTCGACTCCTTGTTCCCTAAGCATCCTCATGAAACAATTTCTCCTTACTCATGACATCCATCATGAGCTAAGTTGTCCCTGCACTCCTGAGCAAAATGTAGTCTCTGAACGGAAACACCTTCACCTCCTCGACACAACATGTACTCTTCTACATGCACCCAACCTTCCTCCACAATTTTGGGCAGAGGCAGTTCAGACGCCAAACTACCTCATAAACTGAATGTCAACCTCCTCTCTCAATTTCCAAATTCCATTCAATCCTCTCCATGGCCACCCACCCAACTATGATCACCTCAAATCCTTTGGCTCCCTATGCTTTCCATGGCTACAACCCCAAGAACCTCACAAACTTGCACCTCGCTCCACTGCTTGCATCTTTCTAGGCTACTCATCCTCTCATAAAGGATACCACTGCTAAAACCCTCAGACTCAAAAACTACACATATCCCATCATGTAATCTTTCACGAGCAGCACTTTACCTCAACAAACAATTCAACCACTACCACTCCTTCCATAACCACTTCGTCTACCTCACCCTTTCTCTTATTCCTGACATCCACCTACACCGCCTCACCAAACACAACGCAACTACATCATCCATTACCCTCACCAAACATCCAACAGACCACCCGAACACATCTACACCACCATCTCCCCTCCAACAAAACCTCAGCAAATCACCTCCCTCACTTGTCCTGGACCGGTCCCCTCCCACTACAATCTATTGTGACAATGTTTCTGCCCTAGCTCTCACAGACAACCCAATGTTCCATGCCCGGACAAAACACATTGAGATAGATCATCACTTCATCAGTGACCACATCAAGAAACATGATATAGAGGTATCACACATCAGCTCTGAAGACCAACCGGCCGACATTCTAACCAAACCTTTTCCAACAAACAGATTTGTTGCTCTACAAACCAAATTAACTATAAGGTTACTAGATACTTAATTTGAGGGGTGTTGTCAACACATCAAATATTATACACATGCGATTCACTTTATGTAAAGTGTTCCATACATATCAGAAGCACTCTTCCATTAACACACAATGCTCAGACTGTCACTAACGGCACTCTGACATTCTTCAACTTCTTGTTTCCTAAGCCTTTATATAAAACTCCTTGAGATATGTATTCAATTGTTGAGCAATGCAATATACATTTTCCTGCTCTGTTTTTTTCTTCTACTAAGGTTGCAGGTGTGCTGTTATCCCCCTCTTTGATTTTTTTTTTTTTTTAATTTTGGTTTAGAGCATTGTTGTTTTTAATTTGCAGCTCTCGTTTCATTGGTTGCAAGATTGGAATAGCTATTTATTAGGCTCTAGCATTTATATTTATTTTTTATGGAATGGAAATTTTAACTTTGCCTTTAATTAAAAAAAAAAAGTTAATTATTGTATAACGTGGGCTTACAACTGTTCACATCAAACCAAATAAGACATTGAATACTCTATCCCCAATGATGGATTCAGGTATTTTAAATCGTAATCATTACCCATACTTTGTTTTTGGGAAATTTATGGGCAGAGCCGTATATTTCATCTTTAATATCATTATAAAAGCCGTTTGAGTTTATTCCCAAAAAAACTTCTAACCTTCCGTTTTATTTATTAAAAATAAATCTCAACCATTCATTATATTTATTGTTTTCATTTATATTAATGTCATTTAATACATAAACTATGCTTTAATTTTATATTAAACATCTTTAATTTATCTATTTATTAAATCCATTCCATTTTGTTAGTATCATTGAGCGATTGAGCTGCATTTCTCACTATTTGATTCTATAGCTTTCAGGAGATTTATCCAATTTGATAGAGCAGAAAATCTTATTCATCAATCGAAAGTAATTTATATAGTAGAATATTCATTTAATTTTATTCTCAATTGCATTTTGTTTATATTTCTATAATGAATTTTTATCATTTTAGACTTTACAGTTTAGGAATATCACAAGTTTGATTTCTCATAAAAAACACCTTGCTATGAATTTTCTTTTTAATATTAAGGAAATGATTAGCAAATACTAAACTATTGGTTTCACTTTAAAGTGTTGTTGCATAACTTTTAAATTATGTTGATTGATTTCAATTTGATAATATTCAGTTGAAATCACATTAATATCTTATGTTCTAAAAAGAATATCATATCTCCTTCATTTGGTTCTTAGAAAGGCAAGTTCATTGTGATGCATAATGATATTTATTGTATCCATTCAAAGATATTTTTTAAGGACTTGTACTTTATGAATGCATTGAAAATAGTATTTTAAGATTATATACTCTCTATCATACAAATATGCATAAATCACCCCTATTATTAAATGCACAAATAATGTCTCTTTACCTTCATAATATCACATTTATAAATGTTACTATTAAATGCATCAAATTATTAAATACATTATTAAATAACTCTATTATGAGAAGAATCTCTTCGCCTCCTTAATTTTATGGATGTTATCTATAATATATTATACAAATGATTTGTGATTCTTCTCATTAAATTTTAGTCATTCATTTTATGATGATTTCAACCTTAACCTTTTTTTTCCTCATTTTTTAACATAATAATGCTTATATTATAATTTCAACTTTAAGCTTATATTATTGTTAGAATAGAATCAGGTCATTTAATTCCTTTATAATTTAAATTAAATAATTTAATTAACAGTTCGGTTCCAACACACATAATTAAATCCATTAATTACAAAGCTTATCACAGCAATTCTAAACTCAACAACATTAAGCATGGGATATATTATTTTTTTATAATTTGATTAGGGCATTGAGCTGCTATTTATCTTTTATTATTTGGAGTTATCTGACTTTCAATTTCTTATAATTATATGTAAACATTATATATGCCTTATCACTTTGGTAACTCTTCCTATTCACATCCTTACATATTCTTCTCTAGGTCTCCAAATCCAAAAAATCCATGAGATTTTAATGTTTTATATGTAGGTTAATTATTATGACCTCAATTGGTTTTTGTTTTAGATTTCTAACATTTAGCAAATCATATATATATATATATATATATATTATAAATCCTATTTTGTATTCTTCATAATTTAAAATGCATTCTTCATATATATATTTTGATTCCTAAATTCCTTACATTAACACATTCATCAATTTTTTTTTTCAAAATAGAATATTTGAAAATGGAAACACATTCTAATTTTTAATATCCTTCCAATGACAAAAAATGGAATAAAAAATCTTGATAATGGTAACAAATAATCTTATTTGTTAATATTGTTTAATTATTCACTTTAACTTTATTAGGATTTCAATTTTAACATTAGAAACTCATATTATTTTTTATATTCAATTAATGCACTTAAAAAATTAAATTAATACTTAATACATCACATAAAAAAAAATTTCATGATCGGGCATGAATACCGAGGCAAAATTAACTTGGAAACTTCTAAAATTAAAATTGGGATCATCCAAACTTCGATTTTAGCAAACTTACAATTGAACTGAACGTCTCGAGAATATGAACCCAACAAAACTAAATTTGACTCAATCCGAACCCAAATGAGTCCAAACCAAGGACCTGAACAATCATTGGAGGGTTTAAACCACAATTTGGATTACCAAACAGTTTTGAAATGTGACATGCTTATTGTTGAATAGAGCGGCTCGACGAGAAAAATCTAATGAGCTCAAGATTACAAAATTCTGACATCATTAAGACCTTCAAATATCTATCAAACGGTCCACGCTCAACGGATTCAACATCGGCCGTCCATCCAAATCACTCTCCATTTACCCTAGATCTTCATCCTATTTATGGGCCATGCCACTCTAGGAAATCTATAAATAGACCGATCCTTTATCTTGAAAAGGTGCCCCAAGAAAGAGAGCAAGAGAGAGATCAGAGATCACTCTTGCCCCTTAGCTCCTCGACCACCGTCCGGAATTCTGTCAGAACACCACCTTAGGCCCGGACTTCTATCGGACCACCACCCGATGCCCGGACTTCTATTAGACCACCACCTGAGGCTCGGACTTTTACCAGAATACCACTTGACTCCCGGACTTCTACCGGAACACTACTTGAGACCCGGAATTTTGCCAGACCACCACATGAGCCCCGAACTTCGCCCGGACCATCACCTGATGCCTGGAGTTTCGCTGAACCACCACCTAACGCCAGAGTTCCACCAGACCACAACCTGACGTCGAGAATTTTGCTGGCCACATGGCCCGGACTTCTGTAGGACAACCACCTGACACCCGGACTTTTGCCGAACCACCATTTGAGGCCCTACTTTTGCCAGACCACCACCTGAGGCCCGGACTTCTACCGACCCACCACTTGAAAACCGAAGTTCCGTCGAACCACCACGTGACGCCTGGAGTTTCGCTGGACCACCACATGACGCTGGAGTTCCACCGAACCACCATTTGATGCCGGAGTTCTATCAAACCACCACCTGAGGCTCGAACTTTTAACGGACCACCACCTGAGATCTAGACTTCTGCCGGACCACCACTTGACGCCTGAAGTTCTACCAGACCACCACCTGAGACCTGGAATTTTATCGGACCACCACCTGAGTTACAGACTTCTACCGGACCACCACCTGAGACCTAGAGTTCCACCAGACCACCACCTAATGTTGGAGTTCTGCTGGACCACAACCTAAGGCCCGAACTTCTACTGGGACCCACCTGACTCCTGAACTTCTACAAAACCACCACTTAAGGCCCAGAATTTTGTCGAACCATCACCAGAGGCTCGGACTTTTGTCGGACCACCACTTGACGTCAAATTTCTGTCGGACCACCATCTAAAGCCAGAAATCTGCCGGACCATCACCTGAGACCCGAACTTCTACCGAACCACCACTTGACACCTGGAATTTTACTAGACCACGACCTAAAGCTCAGACTTTTGCCGGACCACCATATGAGGTCCGAACTTCTACTAGACCACCACTTGAGGCTTGGAGTTCCGTCGGACCACCACCTGATGCCGGAGTTTCATTGGACTAGCACCTGTCGTGGGAGTTGTGCCGGACCATAACCTGAGGACTGAACTTTTACTGGACCACCACATGCGGCCCGAACTTCAGGCGAACCACCACCTGACGCCGGAATTTTGCTGGACCACCACCTGATGCTAGAGTTTTGTCGGAAAACAACTTGAGGCTCGGACTTTTGCCGGACCACCACCTGAGGCCCAAACTTTTGTCGGACCGCCACCTGATGCCGGAGTTCTATCAGACCACCACCTGACATCGGAGTTCTGCTGGACCACCACATGAGGCCTATAGTTTTACCGGACCACCAACTGAGGCCTGGACTTCTATCAGACCACCACTTCGCGCCTGCTCGGACTTCTATCGGACCACCACCTGAGGCCTAAACTTCTATCGGACCACCACCCGAAGCCCGAATTTCTACCAGACCACCACTTGAGGCTCGAAGTTCTATCGAACCACCACCTGACGATGGAGTTCTATCTGACCACTACCTAATGCCAAAATTCTATTTTAACACCCCCTGAGACCCAAACTTTTTTCTAGACCACCAAATGAGGTCTGTACTTCTGCCAGACCACCACTTGACACAAGAATTTTATTGGACCGCCACATTACGCCAAAGTTTTGTAGGACCACCACCTGAGGCTCGGACTTTTGTCGGACCACCACCTGAGGATCAGACTTCTGCCGGACCACCACCTGATGCCTGAAGTTGTGCTGGACCACCACCTGATGCCAGAGTTTTGCCAAACCACCACTTGATGCCAGAGTTTTGCCGGACCACCAGTTGAGGCCCAGACTTTTACTAGACCACCAACTGAGGCCTGTACTTCTTTCAGACCTCCACCTGGTGCTCGGACTTCTATCGGACCACCACTTAAGGTCGAGACTTCTGTCAGACCACCACCTGATGCCCAGATTTCTTTCAGACCACCACTTGAGGCTCAAAGTTTCGATGGACCACCACCTGGCGCTCGAACATCTACCGGACCACTACCTAAGGCCCATATTTCTATCGGACCACCACCTGAGGCTCAAACTTCTGCCGGTCAACCACTTAAGGTCCAGACTCCTCTCGGACCACCACCATCTTACGACAACAGTTCTTTTGACCTCCTTTGCCTATTACGGTCCTTTGGATCTCCACTGCCAGACAACGGTCTTTCTGACTCCTGTCTCCTACCAACCATGGACCTTTCGACTTTCATCGCCTACTACGGTCCTTTCGACCTCCATCGACATACAACGATCTTTCTGACCCTTGTCTCCTGCTAACTATGGTCCTTCCGACCCCGTTACCTACTACGGACCTTCTGACGTCCACCATTTGACAACGGTCTATCTGAATTTTACCTCTTACCGATAATGGTCCTTTCGATCCCGTCGCCTACTATGGTCCTTCTGACCTCCATCGTTTGATAACGATTTTTCTGACCCCTGTCTCCTGCCTGTTGCAAATTTGTTTTCAGGGAATATAATTTTGATGATAACAAACATTTCGGTTTCTCTACGACTACCTTGCCTACTAACATTTCAGGTCCACAAGATCAAAACTGTAATTTGAACAAGCTCAACTTGGGTAGACTAGGTCTGAGTTAGTTTGTAATCTTTTACCTTTTTGTTGAGTCAATTGTAAATGATGTGGGTCCTTATACTAAGTAACCGTGCACACACACACTTGAAGGGAAACATTTTTGTCTATTGGATTAGAATTTTCTGTTTTGATCACATCATCCTGGACGATCCAAGTATCGTTCTAGATGATCAATTAAAAATAGAAACCCTAATTAGGGCATCTAGATTAAGGCATCTGTCATTAAGCACATCATCCTGGATGATAAGCTCAAATAAGAAAGAATCAACCGCAAGATCTATTTAGGTAGCTTTTATTTTTGGACATCGTTCTGGACGATGCAATGCAATTATGCCTAAATTAATCTAGTAATTAAGGTTTGATTGCTCGATTATATCGTCCTAGACGATCGCAGGATCGGCCGGGACGATCAGTTCACAGACCTTAGTTTTCTCCTAGACGATCAAACATCAGCCATCTTCGATCTATACAGGGCGATGTTTTGGACGATATGCACGGATTTGAACTAATCGTCCGGGATGATCGTGAGATCGGCCTGGACGATCAAGCTATTTTTCGATCGTCCAGACATCCATTCAGTGCGATGGTTTGGCCGATATTCAGTGACTTTTACTAATCGTACAGGACGATTTACTATCATCCTGAATGATATGAACAAAAATCTTCTGATCGTCTGAAATTGTCCTGGTTGATTGAGCTAATTTTGTACTGATCGTATAGGACGATATTTATATCGTCCTAGACGATAATGTCGGTTTTTTGCAATTAAGAGGTATTCCGAAGCTCTTCTATTTAAGACCACTTGTTCTACCCAATGGAACATCTTTTGCTGCTGTCTTTACCTGAGAGAGCCTAGAGGAAAGGGAGAGAGGGAGAGAGAGAGGGGATCTTGTGAGAGGGAGTTTGTGAGGGGTTTCACAAAGGTTGCTCCAAGCAAGGATCCGTTGTCGTCTTCTTCGGTCGTCGTCCCTAGTTCCTTGGGGGTTCTAGAGATGTCTACTTCAGCATCTGATCAAGGTTCTCTGCCTGCTTCAGGAGGAAGCAAAAAGAGTTGGGTTCTCTTCCTTCTTTTGGAGGAAATAAAAGGAGTTGGGTTCTCTGCTTCACCTGGGTTGGTGAAAAGGAGATTTGTAAAGGCTTTTCTGCCTTGCTGTGGGGGCAAAAGGAGAGACACTGAGTTTAGTGCAATACTCGGAGGGTGCTTCAGAGGAGTGGACGTAGGTCGAGTTGACCGAACCACTATAAATTTCTGTGTTTTTTATTACTGCTTCTGCATTTAATTTCCGCACTTTGATTTCTGTGGTGAATCTTGAGTTTGGTTTAAGATTGTGTTTTTGATTGAAAGATTTTTTAAAATACTAATTCACCCCCCTCTTAGTTAGCCTTGAGACTAGTTCATTACGGCTTAAAATCCCTGTCGAACTTTCAAGTGGCTTCAGTGCACTTTCACTATCGACTACGGTCCTTCGTACCTTGCCACCTACTATGGTCCTTCTGACCTCAATTGCTAGACAATGATCTTTCTAACCCCTATCTCTTGCTGAGTACAGTCTTTCCGACCTCCATTGACAGACAACGATCTTTCTGACCTTCGTCTCCTACTGAGTATGGTCCATCTGACCCCATTGCCTACTACGATCCTTCAAACCTCCAATGCTAGACAACAGTCTTCTGACCCCTATCTCCTGCTGACTATGGTCCTTTCGACCTCCGTCGCCTACTACGGTCCTTCTGACCTCCATCGACTGATAACAATATTTTTGATCATTATCTCCTACTGACTATAATTCTTTTGACCCCATTGCATACTACGGTCTTTCTGACCTCCACCGCTAGACAACGGTCTTTCTAACACCTATCTCTTGCTGACTACAGTCCTTCCCACCCCGTCACCTATTATGGTCCTTTTGATCTCCACTACTTGACAATGGTCTTTCTGACCCCTGTCTCCTACCAACTACGGTCTTTCCGACCTCTGTCACCTACTATGGTCCTTCCGACCTCCATTGAAAGACATCGATCTTTCTCACCTTTGTTTCCTACCAACTTTGGTCCTTCCAACCCCATTGCCTATTACAATCCTTCTGACCTCCAACGCTAGACAACTGTCTTTCTGTCTCCTGTCTCCTGCCAACTATGGTCTTTCCAACCTCCGTCGCCTGCTGACTTTTGTCCTGTTGACTAAATGAACATATCAATACTGATTCTTTCAATTTCTACCATCTAATGCATTCTATGTAATGTATATCTGTTATATCAAGTCAATGCCTTCCCTCCCATGAAGGGCCTCATTTGTAATCAACTGCAAAGAATATTGGATTCATTCAAACTGGGCCATGTCTCATGGTTTTTCCCTCTTTTCAAGATTTTCGTACAATGCTAAGACGTTAAATTCATAATTCTCTACCGCCTCAAATATTCTAGGTCGCAACAATACTTATGAAGTCTAAGTATCATTCTCAAAACATATCCATTTGAAGATTAATCATTCATGTCTGTTTTTTGAAGCTCATAATTATAAAAATTTATTATAAATATTTAAAAAATATATATAATTCTGCTTCATCTTTTTTTTTAATTGTCAAATTTTTTAATATTTAATCAACATTATTATTATAATTATTATTAATTTTATCGATCATTTTTTTTGTTTAATGTGCAATCAAATCAAGTTCAATTAAACTTAATATAATTATTTATATTGAAGTTTAATTGACAGACTGGTCAGTCAAATTTATTAATTCAAGGGCTTATCATTTTAGTAGACTTGTAACATGGATGAAATTCAAGTTTTTTTTCTTTTTAGTATTGGAAAAAAATGTTTTAGAGTTAGTGATGCATGTGCTAAAATATGTTAATGAGAAAGTAATGAGGGATTAAATGTGAATGTTGAAATGCATATTTGAAAAATAAAGTTATTGAAGTTGGCATTGTAATTTATATAATTATTTGTATATAACATATTATATGACATATTAGTCAAATATTGATGCATTTTAAATAAAATATAATTAATTAAATTTAATCTGAAGTTCTAAGCCCATTTTATTTTTTGCTTGAACCAATATTTGATCTAATAATAGAACATATCCTCCAATTAGAATCATCAATTAAATAAGTAGGGATAATTTTTTGTTATACTATATATTGGATTGATATTAGAAACTCAATAAGTACCTCAGTATAATAAATATTCAATTGATAACATAAATGATAATTGATATATCATCCAAAAATTTTCTTGATCGGGCAAGAATCTCAAGGAAAAATCAAGTCGGAAACTTCCAAAATTAAATTTGTGACCATTCAAACTCCGATTTCAACAAACTTACTGTTGAACTGAACAACTCAAAATACGAACCCAACGATAACAAATTTGACTCAATCCAAGCCCAACTTGGTCCAAATCAAATCAAAGACCTAAAGTGCATTTAAAAAGTTCAAATCATAAATTGGATGACCAAACGATTTCCAAATGTAACATGCTTGTAGTCGAATCGAGCAGCTTCATGAATAAATCCAATGAGTCTAAGGTCATAAAATTCTGACATAATTAAGGCATTTAAATGCCCAACAAATGGTCCATGATTAAGAGGATCAATATCAACTATCTATTTAAACCACTCACATCTTAACCATAATTATCCGCCTATTTACTAGCCATGCCATTCTCAAAAAATTATAAAATGACCCCTCATCCTTCATTGAAGGGAGACCCCAAGCAAGGAAGAGGAGAAGGAAGAGAGAGAAACTTGAGCTCTCTTGCTATGGCCACCAGACTCCTCGACCATTGACCGTTATCAGACTATCGTCGAGCTTTTGCCTGGCCACTGCCTGAAACCGTGTTGAAACCCCTTTGGTGTAATTATTGGAATTTCATTAAGAAACTCCACAGTTAAGCGTGATCATCACGGAGGAAATCTTCATGGGTGACCTACTTGGAAGTTACATCAATAATACAAAACCATGAGGCTAGTAGGCCAAAGCAGATAATATCTCGATAATTAAGAGCTTGAGTTGTTACACACCAGACTTCCACCCGACTTCCAATTATTGTTGGTCTGTCCGCCCACTAATTTATGCCAGACTTCTACCTGACCACAGATTCATGTTAGACTTCTGCTTGGCTTGCAATTATTATTGGACTTCTGTCCAGCCACTGACTGATGCCAGACTTCTGCTGGGCCACCGATTGATAATTGAATTTTGCTCGTCTCCCAATTATTATTGGACATATATCCAGCCACCAATTGATGTCAGACTTTCGCTTAGACACTGACTGACATCAGACTTCCGCCTGGCCATTGACTGCTGCTGGACTTTTGCCTAGACACCAACTAACACCAGATTTCTGCCAAGCCACTAACTGACACATGACTTCCACCCAACCATTGATTATGGTATTTCTGACCTCAGTCACAAGAATACAATCTTTTAGGCCATTATCGCCCGCCGATCATGATCCTTCTAGCCTCCATCACCATACTACCATCCTTCTAACCTACGATGCCGGACAACGATCTTTTTGACCACTATCGCTCACCAATTACGGTTCTTCTGACCCCCGTCACAAGACAACATTCTTTCTTGACCATTGTCGCATGCCGACTACAATCCTTTTGAACTTTGTTGCAGGAAAATGATCTTTTTAACCACTATCTCCCATCATTTGCAATCATTCAGACTTCCATTCCTAAGAAAATAATCTTTTTGATCTTCGTCACTTGTTGACTATGTCCTTCCGACCACCATCACTAGATAATGGTTCTTCCGACCTTCGTCGTGTTGCAAATTAGTAATCAAGATTGAGATTGTGATTTTTTATGATAACAAAATATTATTGTTATGATTTTATCATTTTTCTCCTAACATCTATTGGATATTTCTAGTTGTTTTTGTGAGTACTAACATTTTAGAAAAATTATATATTACTCCAGATTGCTGAAGACTTTTGGACAAGGTAAAATAAGATTTAATATAAAAGAGTTTGTATATCTTTATTTTTATTTTTTGAGACTGAGAAAGTATAATTCTAATTGGGTAATCATGTACACACACAAGGGGAGTGCATAAAATTCTTAAAACTGATCATATTATATGACATATAATCGTAATGTATGATTTGACTTAGTTTTTTCTCCAGAATCCGATTACTCAAACCATGGATTGATTTTCTTAACTTATTGTACTGTAGGATATCCAGGTGTACAAACAACTGAAAGAGTACAAAATTTAGGTCATAGCAGATTATACCATATGAATATAGTTATTTTTGAATTATTCATAAAGTATGATATCAATTCGTACATATGATTGGCAGTGCATGAAATCAGATTCTTACCAAATCGTATCATATAAACTTGTTCATTTTTGATATGTTTGTATTGTATGATGCCAAGTCATACAGACGACCAACAGCATACAAAATCAGATTCATTAAAGATCATATCATACAAACTTGTTTAATTTTGAACTATTCATATTGTATGATCCAAACTAGTATAGACGACACACAATGTACGAAACTAAGTTCATCCTAGTTCGTATGTAAATGAAGCCATGATTTTTGAACTATTCGTACTAGTTGGCCTACGATCGTACAATACAAACTGTTGGCGGTTCTCTTGAAAAATTTGGTTTTTGAATAGTTTTTCATGTGTTTTCAATCAATAGTGTCCTAAAACTGTCACTCCTGTCCTTTGCTTCAAATTTTCTCTTGATAGTTATTATTGGGAGTGTGTTTGAGAGATTTTGAGATTGGAGAGCAAGAGACATAGTGAGAGGGAATTGTAAGGGATTCACAAGGTTGCCCAAAGTGAGGATCTTTTTGTTCTTCTAATTTCTTCCCAACTTTTTTTGAGTCTCTTGAGAGAAGATCTTCATGACTCTATCAAGGTTCTCTGTCTTCACCAAGAAAGTGAAAAAGATGTGACAGTTCTCTGCCTTCAATAGGAGGGTTAAAAAGGACATTTGGTTCTCTGCATTCACCAATTGGATGAAAAAGGATGTGTAGGTACTCTGCCTTCACTTGGAGAGTGTAAAAGGCGACGGTTCTATACTGCACCGGGTTGGTGGAAGATAGTTTGTAAGGGCTTCTTCTCCTTACTATGGGGGAAAAAGGAGAGTCACTTTTGATTAGTGATATACCTGGAGAAGGAGTCTCTAGTGAGTGGATGTAGGTCTTATTGGACCGAACCACTATAAAATTTAGTATTCTTTTGTTACTTTTTATTTTTCTCGCATTTTATCTCACCGCTTAAAATATTTAGGGTTGAAAGATTATCCGTGAAAGTCATTTCTATACATAACTGCATATTTCAAGATTAGTGTTTTTTTAATCTTCTAAAAAGATTTTAAAAAGAGAAAGATTTTCTAAAATCCAAGAATTTTTTTTTATAACTAATTCACCCCCCTCTTGGTTAGCCTTGGGATAGTTCTATAAGGTCTAACAACTTATACAAACTTTTACGTCGCACGTTGACTATGGTCCTTCCGACCTCTGTCGTATGCCGACTATGATCTTTCAGATCACCGTCACTAAGTTATAATCTTTTTGACCTCCATCGCCCATCGACCATGGTCCTGCCAACTAAACGAACATGTCAATACTGATTCTTCTAATTCCCATAATGTAATGCACTTCATATGCTATATATTTTCTACATCGAACCAAGGCCTTTCCCTAATAAAGGGTCTCATTTGCAATTGTCTGCAAAAACTAGAGGATTCATTCAAATTGGGCCGGGCCCCATGATTTTCCCCCTTTTTGGGGTTTTCTACATAAAAACTCTAGTGTCTCTTATGAATATTACACCCTCTCTTTTATCTAGTTATGTGGTAGATCTTCGTATAAAACTAAGACATTAAACTTTGTATTTCTCTATCACAGTGAATATTCTAGGACGTAACAGTTTGACATCGTCTGTGGGAATGTCGTTCTTGACTGGGGGGCAACTAATGCTCCAATATCAAAAGATTATTTATGTCATTGCCTAAACATTAGTTGTTGCTACATCAATTTGATTGGAATCAGATGTGGACTCGGGGGAAACCTTAATTGCAACCATGGTCTAGGATATTCCTTCAACACTTATAACATCCAAGATGATATCTTGGAAAACTATTTTTCATAAAGCTTCTAGCAAATGCAATGATTCTTTTTATGCATTACAAGCTTTATATAGTCCCTAGCTAGACCTCAACTTAATGGGAATGGTTTTAATCTCAACCTCAAAAAGATAGTAATGGTCTAAAGATAAAACTTTCTTTACCTTTGATTTAGGATACACTTGGCATTCTCCCGCTCTGAATCAAGGCATAATCAATCCCAATGAAATTCGATTATACCTTTTTCACACAGGTTAGCTTCATCGAGTAACGCTTTGATAAATAATCTTTAGATAGGTTAAATAAATTAGGATGATATCAATCAAATCTTAAATCCTTGATTCGAGAAATACACCATCTTTATTTTGTCTCAATCACTAAATGATTATTCTCGTGGAAATTCGATCCGACCTCTTTCACAGAGGTTAATATCATTGAGCAACACTCTGACAAATAACTTCAGATAGGTCAAACATCCTAAGAGGATGTTAATCAAATCTTAAAATCCTTGATTTGAGAAATACACAATCTTTATTGTGTCTCAAATATTAGATGATCAATCCCAAGGGGATTCGATTCACCCTCTTTCATATAGGTTAACATTAATGTCATCAAGCAATGCTCTGACAAATAACCTCAGATGAGTCATATATCTTTGATAGATTCTCTTGGCCACTTTTACATAGGTTAACGTCATTGAATAATACTCTAACAAATAGTCTTAAGATAAGTCAAATATTATTTGTGGATTTCTTTCAATCTATTTGTGCCATCAAGCAATGTTGTGATAAAGAATCCCAAAAAGGCTCACCTATGAGGTAGCCTCAAAGAAAAGCTAGCAGTGCATAACATTTTCATTAGAAAGACTCTATGAGAGTAATTAGTTGATAAATTCATCACTCATATAAAGACCTTAGCAGGATAAAAAACCTCAAAAGGCATAATACAATTTTCCTCTATGGGATATGTTTATTCAAGTGAAAAAAAAACTTCAAGCGTATACAATAATCTCAAATTCATATACAATTTCATTAGTTTTACATAGAAAAATTCTATATCTAGTTCGAGTGTACTTTCATTTTCATAAGAAACTAAAATTAAAATTTCATCGGTATCATTCCATACGAGTTAATGTCATCAAGTAACAAATAACTTCAAAAAGGTCAAATATCCTTGATGGATTCTATTGATCTCTTCTCTACTGCATATTGAAACATCACCTATAACTTTTTCTTCAAAGAAAAATTATAACCTAATTATTAGCATGCATCCACTCAATTGACACTATTAGTGTGTAGCCAGACTACTAAGAGGTCACATTACTTTGACCCTTTCCATCAGAGATGTCTAATGTCCATACACGTTAGTAGGGATGCATATTGCCTAGAGCAAAATGCAATTTGACCACCCCTATTATCGACCTTTTTCCTGATGTCCACCATCGATCATTCACTTCATATGTGCCATCATTGACTTCTCGCTTGACTACTATTAATAACACACCCTCAAACTATCTTCTTCAGCTCTCTATTCGGCCATCAACCGCTGCCATACTTCAATTCGATCTTCGATCGCCAATAGATTTATATTTAATCATCATCAAAATCTAGTACAACTACTGATAATCACTAGCTCTCCTCCCAGGTACTATTACTTCTAAATCTTCTCAAATCATCCTCACATATAAGTAGTTAATCTTTTTTTGTCAAGGGTTATCTATTGAAAGAATAAACTCTCATCAGGACTCCTTGTACATAATAGAGGGGCATTAAAGCTTGATAGGGGATGCCATCTATCTCAAATAATGTAATGCCTCTAATGTAAGAAAAAAGCCAAAGGAGAAGAAAAAGTTCCTTCTACACTAAAGAGGGACACTTGTACTTGATAGGGGATGCCACCTATTGAAGACATTAGAAGGCCTCAACTATAAGAAAGTTAGAGGGAGAAGGTGGAAGGAGAGGAGTAAATTCCCCTTGCCTTATGGGGGTATTTATAGGACGAAAATGGGAAAATGATTTAAAATTGGGGGGGGGGGGGGGGGGGGGGGGGGGGGGGCGGGGGAGATTTTTTTAGCCTAATTCTAAAATTTTATCCCTAATCTATGGTCTTTCAGACATCCATCGGATGTTGACTATGGTCATTCTAACCTTTGTCGCTCACCGACTACTGTCCTCTCGACCACCATCACCTGACTACAATCTTTTTAACCTCTGTCATCTATCGACTATGGTCCTCCCAACTAAACGAACATGTCAATACTGATTCTTCCAATTCCCACTATGTAATGCACTTTATATGCTATATATTTTCTACATCAAACCAAGGCTTTCCTATAAGGAATGACATCATTTGTAATTAACTGCAAACACTAGTAGATTTTTTCAAATTGGGCCAGGCCCCATGATTTTCCTCCCTTTTCATGGGTTCTTAGGTAAAAACTTAGGCGTCTCTTATGAATGTTACACCCTCTCTTTTATCTGAGTGTATACTGGATCTTTGTATAAAGTTAAGACATTAAAATTTATATTTCTATATTGCCACGAATATTTTAGGACACAACAGCAATGAAAATACATCCATAAAGTATAAATAATAATATAGGAGCATGATGTGCTTGCGACATATTTTAAATTATATATCACTAAAAAAAATTTATCAATAACTGATTCATATTTATCATTAAAAATCTGGCATTTGTAATATATGTATTTCAAATATTATTTAATCTTATCATCAATAATTATATCATCTTTAGAATTATGTCTATTTTTTTATATTAAAAAGAAGATAATATGTAAAACTATTAAATAAACCTATTTTAAATAAACAATATAATTAATAGTTTTTTTTTTTGTTTTAGGATACGTTTATTATATAATAAAGTTCTACCACTGTACTTAGTGCACATGCATTTAAACAAGTTTAAATAAAAGGGTTACAAAAAGAATCAGAACATTATAAGGTGGTTGAGAGAAAAAGATGTTGAGCAAAGGAAGCTCAAACCAAAACATTAAAAAAAAAGGGACAACAAAAAAAGTGGTGGTAGAATCACTTATTACATACACTCGGGCATAGTATTCGTAATCGAGTATCAAAATGATTTATACAGATGCTGCTTATTTAAATATTTCAATTGCAAATTATGTAGAGTTGGAGATAGTATTTGATATTGGACATGCAACTGGAGAGTGGGCGAAATCTGAAAATTCTCAAACTCCACTTGGAACTCAACAAATACATTTACGCGATGATGAATACTCACAATTTATGGATGTAGGTGCAGATGGATCAATGGATACTGAGTGGTCTGATATGCAAGTTATAAAAAATTCTACTGGAACAACAAAGAAACCGCTTCCTTCATCTGGTATAGGAGTCGGCGTGAAAAAGAAGTCTAAAAAATCAACTATCGATCAAAATATCCGTGAGTGTATTTGTTTGATGGCTGATAGTGTGAATGAAGTTGCTAACGCAATGAATAGCTCAATAACATCTCCAACACAAATTCGGAGTATGCACAATGAACTGATGTTTGAGTTAACAAATATTCTTGGCTTCTCAGAAGAAGACGTTAATACGATATATGATAATTTATCAAAAAATCTTACACTGATACAATCTTTCCTTTCAAAACCTACAGATTCAAAGGCTAGATGGATGCATAAAGAGTTAGGAAACTGATTGAAGCTGTTGAAGATTTGCATATCTATTAAAGTTGTTATAACTATAAACTTTTTCGTGTTAATTTGTTCTATTTATAACTACAAACAATGGGTATATTTTTTTTTTTAATTGTAAGTTTTTATTACTGTTGTTTACATGTTATGAATGAGAATTATGTGATTTATTGATTGGAACTGTGCTGATTATTTTCATTCTGATGCTGGAGATGATGTCCAATGTATAATAGATATGTAAAAAAATTGAGTTACATTCAACTAAATTTTATTGTTTATTTTAATTTCTGTGCTAGTTAAATCAAAACTAGAAACATTAATGATTATTTTATGCATTAATCTCTATGTTTCTCCATTCATTAAAGTAGTTATTGATAGTTATGCATATTTTTTATACTGCTTTTGTTAGAGTTGTACCTTTAGTTCATTCTTTTATGCATCAATACTTCTGTTATGCATCACTCAGTAACCAACATGTTTACTTATGCACGGATAAATATATCTTTGGTTTTCTTGTCTTTTTCATCATGAGTTATGATTTCAATTTATATCCTGTTCTAACTAAAATCTAGAATTTTTAAACTATTGTTTGCTTGCTGCAACTCAACTCAGCCATAGCCATCGTGTGAAACATTTACGTTCTGGTCAAAACTTTTCTTGTAGATGATATATTTTTTTCAAATTCTATAAATGTGACCCTGCATGGTAGGAGGTAAGAAATCTCTCTTTGCATTAAGAGTGAACTTATATTTGATTGACTTGTTATAGTTTCTGTTTTAATGTTTTCTTTTTGCTTAATTTTTGAATGTGCAATTTGAACAGCAACATGCAGTTTGCATCACTTGTCACAGATGAGCTAAGCTTTTCAGTTGATGATGCATCCGCTTCAGATACATTATCAATCTCTGGTTTTACAACCGAGCACACGCATTTTAGTTCAGACAAAAGATCAGGTTGTCTAGAAGTGCAGGGTACGCCTGCATCAATGTCAAAAGAACTGTTTGATGGTTTGCCTGCCACAGATGCTATCTTATGACATTCCTGAAGGCGGGCTAAATCCAAAAGTTGCAGGACATAGCAGCTTATTATCAAATGGGAATCATTTAATTGATGGCCGCGGAACACAAGGGGAATAAATTTCCAGATCATTGACATGGGATGAAAGTTCAAATGATAACCTGGGTGCATGCTTAAAAACTGTCTCCATCTTGCCTTCTTTTGTATCAAAAGAAAATGCAACCGGTAATCTTGAAATTCCAGACAAAATTGTTTACAGCACATGTTCTCCTGCACTGGATGAAGAGGCTGAAATTATAGATTCTGCAAGTTCTAAAATATCGAGTTTAGGTGATGTGGCGCATGGTTATTAGTCTCTGAACGCATTCGGACACCAGATGTAATAATTGCTCGTCTGGAAGGGCTAGGTTTAGCGCTAGAAGGGCTTCACAGGTGTTTTCGGGGTCGGGGGATGTCAGAGATACTGAAATAGCTTAATTGATTGAAGTAAATTTTATCTTAATTTGATTTAGGTTTAAATAAATTAAATTATATAAAAAAAATTATGAAACCAAATAATAAAAATTATTATAAATACACTGCTTATATAAATATATTTATTTTAATGCTAAAATAAATTATTAAAAAAAAATACTTTTATTTTACTTTGGATATACCTAACCAAACAAGGGAAATAATTCTCTTTCGTTTATTTTGAATACAATCAAACAAGCTCAAAGTATTTAGAATGCATTGCATTTACTTTACATTGCATTTATTTTATACTGCATTTCTTTTTCAGGCAACCAAACAGTCCCTTAACCTTTTTTTTTTCTAGAAATTTTTTTGAAGGAATTTCAAAAATTCCTTAAGGGGCCCAAAAATTTTGATAAAGCTTCTAGAATCTTTTTGAAATAATTTAAATAATTTAGAGGCAAATTTATTCCCAAATTTTGAACCATTTTCCCCTTTTTTCGTCCTATAAATAGCCCCTGAGGCAAGGGAAAAAATTGCACCTTTCTCTTTTTGACCTCTAACTTTCTTACAGTTGAGGCGTTCCATTATTTTTTGTAGGTGGCATTTCCTACATAAATTCAGTGTCACTCTCTTGTGTAGAAGTTATAATTTTTTTCTTCTTTCATTTTCTTTTCCTTTGGTATTCTTCTTACATCAGAGACATTTCACTGTCTTTTATAGGTGGCATCCTCTACTCAAATTCAATGTGCATCTCTTGTGTAGAAGTTAGAATTTTTGGCCTTCCCCTTCTTTTATTCCCCACTTTCTCTCTTACTTCAGAGGCTTTCCATTGTGTTTGGTAGGTGACATCCCCTACCTAAATTCAATGCCCATCTTTAGTGTAGAAGTAACTTTCTCCTCCATTTTTTCTTTGCCTTTGGTTTTTTTCTTACATTTGAGGTATTCCACTGTCTGAAATAAACGACATCTCCTATCGAATTTCAATGCCTCTCTTTTGTGTAGATGAAGATTTTTTCCTCATTTTCTTCTCTCATATTTTTCTTCTTACATTGGAGGCATTCAACTATTTAAGATAGGTGGATCCTCTATCAAGTTTTAGTGCCCCTCTTTTGTGTAGAAAAAGTCACGATGAGAGAATAGACAACCTTTGATAGAAAAAGATCAACATCTACTTGTATGCGAGGGTGATTTGAGAAGATCTGACAGTAATAGTACCTGAGAAAAGAACTAATGATTCTCAGTAGATGGAAAGAATTTTGATGATGTTTGAGCAGAAATCTGGCGATGATCGACGAATAAGTGAAAGTGTGACGACGATCAGTAATTAGGCGAAGAGCTGAAGGAGATAGTTAAATGGTGTACCGCTATCAGTAGTTGAGCAAGAAGCTGATGATGACTGATATGAAGTTATGCATTAACACCAAACATCGGGCGAATGGTCAATGATGGAGGTGGTCTCACGATAAGGCCCACCCATAAACAGATCGAGAATCCCTAATTCATCCCAATCTTACACATGCAACTGCTCGGCTCTCCGTCTTCCACCACGTGACTCTCAAGTGGCGCAATCCACTGCCGAGCGGAGCAATCCAATGTCGGGGGAGCACACGGCTGATCATTAGTGTAAGAAAGACCCATCGTCTCGCACATCCGCTCGCATCTTACTCGGTATTCCTCAGTGTGAGTCTCTTCCCCTTCTTCATCTTCTTCTTCTCATTCTTCTTCTTCATATTCTTCTTCTCATTCTTCTTCTTCATATTCTTCTTCTCATTCTTCTTCTTCATATTCTTCTCCCTCTTCTTCTCATTCTTCTTCTTCTTGTTTCGTTACAGTAATCCCTAAAATCAGAAAATGTTCAATACAACCGAGACCTTTTGAGCGGACTCTAATTGATCTGATATTGTTCGGTCTTCAGCTATTTGGATTCCTCCAAGCGGCCTCATACATTTCTATTGTATGTAACTATTTTATTTCATTCCCTTTTCTACGTTAATAACACATTAGAATAGTAGAAAATTTTTTGTGTTGAATTAATGTCGGGTTGATGGACGAAAAATTGATTTTTACACATTCTCATATTTTTCTATCTTAGCCCAAATTAAGCATATGTAGAATGCATTTTTGGTTTTTCCTCTTAGGTTAAAAATGAAAAACAGTATTTATTGGATCAAAAACTATCTTTATAGAATATCAGAGCCTCATAATAAATATCAAGACAAAATAAAACAATTAGTGAAGGAAAACGAATCTTGATTGAGAAGTTCTGGAATTTGTTAGATTGTGAAGGTGCGAGATTTTAGTACCCAGGCCTTCCTCTTGAGGCCTTGTTTGTAGGTTATGGCTATGAATTGGCAGTAAATACAAAGCCATAATAAATCTATACAAAATATGAAAATATATAATAAGGCCAATAGTTACTTGCTGTGATGCCAACACTCTAGGAGAAGTTGTTGGCTAAACTTGGCGAAGTTTGACGAGTAGCTTTAGAGTTTAAGCTAGTTGTTCTAAAATAAGAGCAACTTTGAATTAGTACTTAGCCTCGGGTGATCAGTTTGTAACAAGATTCGTATACTGTCTTGTAAGCCTAGTTTGCTATGTATGATGAGAGCTTGCCATGTCACTGCAAGTGGTTGATGGTCTTTAGCGAGTTTGATATACATAACACAAACATTTTTAGATAGTTACATTCACAACATATTCATATATATCTCTCGACCTCTTAGGCTTCATTTGGAATAGCTTTAGGCTACTGTTTTTCTTTCCACTTTTAAGAGATTTTTGTATCAAAAAGTAGCTTTTAAAAAGTAGTAAAAAAGCTTTCCCAAATGAAGCCTTAATTGTAAAATCATTTATAAAATATATCATATGATCACATAATTATTATTTTTATGTCTTATCCATCCTTCTTATAAATTTTGATATCTCTCCATTGTGATTCTATATAATAACTATCATCATGTTATGCATAAACACCATATTTGAAATAAAAGTCACTCGGTCCTTTTCCATCCACCTCAAGCTTTTGCACACCATCAATAAAAGTCATCAACTTATTAGCATCAACATCATGTATGACATTCACTCTCTCCCATCTATTGTAGAAACTAGATTGCACTACTACTTAAGAGTAGAACTTCAAATCTCCACTGAAAATCATTAGCATCAAATCTGTTGCTGGTTTCTCACTATCTGATCGATGAACTTGCATGATGGAAGTGCCACTTGTTCCACTTGGCACAAAAATATATCCCTCAAACGGCCATATTCTGCTAGAATAATCATAGCCCTACAACACATTTTCAAACAAACAAAGTAAATTCATGCATGCAAAATCTACAATATATATATAGGAAGTGTTGTTGTATGTTCTATTTTCATGACAATGATATAATTCACATGTTTTTATATTTGCGTGGAAATGATCAAGCTATGTTTTAAATACTAAATTTGAGTGACTTAATGAATCTTTATTCTTAACAGTGACTTGGAAACTCCTTTTTTACTTAATATGGATAAGAGTTGGATTACAAAAGCTAAGTGGAGTCGTGATTATGTAAATAGTGTAAACAATTTCACAGAGTTTCTAAGTCAAAGCCAGAATTGTTAGGGAAAATTTTATGTCCGTGTAAGTCATGCATTAATAGGTACTTCCATTCTATTAAAGATGTGAAATACCATTTAATTTTCGAAGGATTTTTTGCTGGATATGTTTTATGTAATAGACATGGGGAAGATCATTGTATTATAGGTGAATGTGCAAAGAATGAAGCATCTGGTGCCACACCAAAGTTAAAGGAAGGCAAAGCTCCTTCTAAGGATATAAGAACATATGATATAGATGGACTATTAGGAGACATTATGTCCAAATGATCCATTTCAAAATCCAGCGACGGAGTAGAATGAGTTCAATACTAATGAACAAAATGATCATGGTGAGAAATTTGCAAATTTCATGCATGATGCAGGAGCAAAGTTTTACCCTGGATATAAAACCTTTTCAAAGCTTTCTTTTACATTGAACTTATATCGTTTGAAGTGTTTACATTCTTGGATGGCAAAATCCTTTGATATGCTACTTGAGTTACTGTTTGATTCCTTTCTTAAAGGGGTGTTGTGCCTAAAAGTACATATGAAGTGAAGAAGATAATGAAAGCATTCGATCTTGGATATGCGAAGATAGATGCATGTCCAAATAATTTTATGTTATTTTGGAAAGTTAGATCTGATCAGAATATATGTCACATATGTGGAGCATCAAGATGATCAACTATGATGATGAAAACATCTAGAGGAAAAAGAACTCGTATGAAGTCAACTAAAATTATCAGATATTTGTCATTAATTCCAAGACTTCAAAGATTTTTTAAAATAAAGAAATCTGCCGAAGAGATGATTTGGCATGCTAAACATAGAAATGTAGATGGCTTTTTACGACATCCAGCTGATGGAGAAGTGTGGAAAGCTTTCGACTCTTAATGCCCTAATTTTTCTTTAGATCCACGTAATGTTCATCTTGGTCTGGCTAGTGATGGGTTTAATCCATTCAAGATTATGAGTAGTACATATAAGATTTGGCCTGTACTTCTAGTTCCATATAATATGCCACCTTAGGTTGGGATGAAACATGATTTTTTTATCCTTTCAACTACAATACCTGAGGAGAAAAGTCCAAGAAATGCTATTGATATTTACCTTCAACCTTTGATTCTAGAGTTATGCGAATTATGGCATGAAGTTTAATGTTATGATGCCACAAGTGGGCAAACTTTTAACATGCGAGTTTCATTATTATGGACCATTAATGATTTTCTAGCATACGACATATTATCTGGGTGGAGCACGAAAGGGAGATTTGGCTGTCCTTGTTGTGTGCAAAATACAGAATCCTTATAGTTATACAAAGGTAAGAAGTTATCTTACATGGGTCATCGTCGTTGGCTTCTAGATAATCATATTTTACTCTGCCAAAAAAAAATTACTTTGATATCACAAAGGAAGTTCAAAGAGAACCTAGAAGGAGATCTGGCATAGAAGTTCTATCACAGTTACATAATATAGAATTTCCTATTTCCTCGTTAAGTAGAGCTGGTCTAAAAAGAGTATGTGCTGTATAGGGGATTGAAGGATGGAAGAAAAATCAATTTTCTTTGACCTATCTTATTGGGAGTATAACTTATTGCCACATAACTTAGATGTTATGCATATTGAGAAGAACATTTGTAATAATTTTAATGAAACTTTGCTTGATCTGGAAAAATTAAAAGATAACTTACAAGCAAGATAAGATTTGATTGACATTGGAATAAAAATTGAATTGTATCCACAAACTTTAGAGGATGATAATTACTCATTGTCACCAGCTCCTTTCACAATGTCAAAGAAAGACAAAGTGATATTTTGTGATGTTCTGAAGAATTTGAAATTCCCTAAAGGCTACGCATCAAACATATCTTGATGTGTCAATGTTGTTGATTGTAAAATTATGAGTTTAAAAAGTCATGACTGTCATATCTATTAGTAGACATTCTACCTATTGTGCTTCAGTCATGTGCATCTTCAGATGAAGTTATGTGCATTGTGGTGGAGATATCACATTTCCTAAAGTTGATTTATGTAAGGGTTATCCTTCCCACTGAGTTGGAGATGTTATAGAATAATATCATTATGACTTTATGCAAGATGGAAAAAATATTCCTTCCATCATTCTTCACGATCATGATTCATCTTCTTATACACTTAACAGAGGAGGTTAAATTAGGTGGTCCTATTCAATACTGATGGATGTACCCATTTGAAAGGTAACATATAACTTATTATATATATTTAGTCACCCATATGATAAATATTTTACAAGTTTATGTCATTTGTAGATTCTTCTTGATATTAAAGGACTATATATGCATTAAAGCACAACCTGAAGGTTCCATTACGGAGGGATTTATTGCTGAGGAAGGGATTTCATTTTTTTTTCCAAATATTTGGAGGGGTATAGCCAAAATATTGGAACAAATGCATTATCACTTGAAAAGGAAGATGTGTTTATGTTCCCAAGTGATGGAATTTCATTGGGAAATGTCTCTTCGGTTGTGCTAGATAAAAAATCAATAACCCAAGCTCACAGATATGTTTTACATCATTGTGATAATTTGATACCTTTTAGAAAATGTTTCAAAGATGGTGAGAAAAGAAAGAGGCACCAACACACACATCTTAAAGCTTGGGATGTTGAGAAACTTATTAACAAAAAAATAATTTGTGAATGGTTGAGAATAACAGTAAACTCTAAACTTAATGTTTTTATTTAATATTTAATGTTTTAATTTGCATAAAGGCTAATAAATTTTTTTAAGGTCATGGGTGATGATGATTCATAAGTAACAGAGGAAATTAAGGTCTTGGCCAAGAGGCCTAATAAAATTGCATGTACATATAAATGTTTTTTATTAATGGATATACCTTTCATGTAAAAATAAGAGATGAGAATAAGAAAAATCAGAATTATGGTGTTTTTAATAATATAGAAATTGGAAATTTTAGTTATTCTGGGAAAATTAATGATATTATTGAGATAAATTTTTCAGACAATTTCAAAGTGATACTATTTAAATGTAACTGGGTAAAACACAACTGGAATTAGTTTAAAGCATGATCAGTTTAGTTACACTTTGGTGAATTTTTCACGTCTTATTCACGCTGGTGATGAATTAGAAGATGATCCATTTGTTTTCTCTTTTCAAGCTGAACCAGTCTTCTACATTCAAGATCCTAAAATTATAAATTGGAATTTTGTTGTCCGGCTAAGGCCCAGAGATGCATATGATTCAAGTATTTCTTGTACCAAACAAATGTAAGTAGGGACTATGTTTATAATTTTATGTTCTCTATTATTTCATGCTTTTATTCTTTAATTAGAATAGTATTCATTAAAAAAACACGGTTTCACAAAAACTAATAGCAGTTTTTTGCTAGAATAGTAACTATTACACTTGACAACTTTGATATTCCTCAAATGCTTGGCTTATGGTTCATGGAATTTTTCCATACAACACCTAAAAGGGTGTAAAAAAGAATAATCACAATTTAAGGCTAGAATGGTGCGCTCAAGTGTAGTTCTCATAACAGGAAAAATTCAACCCAACCACTAGGCCACCAACCTCTATCCACATAATACATACTTCTTGCAAAAAAAAAACTGGTTGAACTGTGATACATCGTAAAAAAATTATCTTGATCGGGCACGAATCTCGATGCAAAATAGAGTCAGAAACTTCAAAAATTAAATCTGGAAGCTCCCGAACTCCGATTTCAGCAGACTTACTGTCGAACTGAGCGTCTCAGAAATACGAACCCAACGACACCAAATTCGACTCAATCCGATTCCAAATGTGTCCAAATCAAGGACCCGAAGCGCTGTTGGAAGGTTCAAACCACAATTTGGATTACAAAAAGGTTTCCAAACATAACAAACTTATAAATGAATCGAGCGGCTCGACGAGACGAATCCAACGAGCCCAAGATCGCCGAATTCCGACATCATTAAGGTCTTCAAATGTCTAAAGAACAGTGCATGATCAAGGGATTCAACATCGGCCGTTCATCTGACCACTCCCCATTTACCCTTGATCTCTCACCTATTTACGGGTCATGCCACTCCAAAAAATCTATAAATAGACCCCTCATTTCTCTTGAAAGGGGTCCAAGCAAGAAGAGAAGACGAGAAGAGAAGGAAGAGGAGAAGGAAGAAAAGGAAGAAGCTCCTCCTTGACCACCGCTGGAACCTCGCCGGACCACCGAAGGAGCCTCGCCGGACCACCGCTAGAGCCTCGCCGGACCACGGGGGAACCACCGCCGGAGCCTCGCCGTACCACCGTCGGAGCCTCGCCGGACCACGGCCGGAGTTTCACCGCACCACCACCTCAAGGTCCGACGTTCAGGCCCGACGTTCTACTGAAGGCCCGACGTTCTGCTGAAGGCCCGACATTCTGCTGAAGGCCCGACATTCTGCTCAAGTCCCGACGTTCTGCTGAAGACCCAACGTTCTGCTGAAGACCCGACGTTCTGCTCAAGGCCCAACGTTCTGCTCAAGGCCTGATGTTCAGGCCTGACGTCTTCATCTGAGGCCCTCACCTTTGCCAGAGGCCCTCACCTTCGCTAGAGACCCTCACCTTTGCTAGAGGCCCTCACTTTTACCAGCGGCCTTCACCTTTGCCAGAGACCCTCACCTTTGCCAGAGGCTCTTATCTTCGCCAGATCTTCATCAATTGCCGTGTGTTCCACCAGAACATCACATGAGGCCCAGACTTCCGCCGGACCACTACTTGAGGCCTTGAGCTCCACCAGGCCACCACCAGATACCCACAGTTCTCCCAGAATACTGCCGACTACGGTCCTTTCGACCTCCGTCGCCTACTATGGTCCTTCCGGCCTCCATCAACAGGCAACGGTCTTTCTAACCCAGGTCTCCTGCCGACTACGGTCCTTCCGACCTCCGTCGCCTACTATGGTCCTTCCGACCTCAATCAACAAACAACAGTCTTTCTGACTTCGGTCTCCTGCCGACTACGGTCTTTTCGACCTCTGTCGCCTACTACGGTTCGTCCAACCTCCAACAACAGACAATGGTCTTTTTGACCCCGGTCTCCTGCCGACTACGGTCCTTCCGACCAAACAAACATGTGTATGTAACTCCTACCATGCAATGCAATCTATATGATGTATATTTGCTACATCAATACAAGGCCTTCTCCAAAGGAAGGGCCTCATTTGTAATCGACTGCAAATACTAGTGGATTCATTCAAACTGAGCCAAGCCCCGTGGTTTTTCCCCTTTTCAGGGGTTTTCCACGTAAAAACTCTGGTGTCTCTTATGAATGTTTCACCCCTTCTCTTATCTGCTTGTGTGCTGGATCTTCGTACAATGCTAAGATGTTAAACCATATATTTCTCTACCGCTGCGAATATTCCAGGATGCAACAAACTGAGTATTTTTAATCATTGTTGTGATATTCCAATTTCACTAGTATAGAAAGGTGCCCCCTAGTGTGGTTCTTGTAATAGGGGAAACTTAAACAACTACTAGGCCACCACCTCTATCCACATAGTCCTTGCACAAACAAATTGGATGAACTGTTTTTTTTTTTAAATCATTGTTGTGCTATTACAGTTTCAATAGACCTAATTGCTAGAATAACTCCAAAATTCATAAACATATTAACTTTAAAGAGAAAGAAGCCTGTTGGTAAAACAACTTTACATTTGCACCCATAAACTTAGCTAGCTTTTAGATAGTTGATTACATGGAACTAGGGGTGTAAACGAGTCGAGTCGAGTCGAGTATTTGCCTTATCAAGCCTGGCTCGTTTAGTCCTTAATGAGCTCGAGCTCGAGCTCGAGATCGAGCTCGATTAGTAGGCTCGAGCTCGACTCGTTTAGAAAATATCAAGCTCGAGCTCGACTCGAAAGCTCGAGCTCGTTTGAAAAGCTCGAGCTCGAGATCGAGCTCGTTTGAGAATTATCAATGCATGTGATGGGTATTATTATATATATAATTAATATTATAAATATAATATATATATAATTATATCGAGTAGCTTGATAAGCTTTCGAGTCGAGTCAGGCTGAGCTTGAACTCGAGCTCGTTAAGCATTCGAGCTCGATTGTAGGCTCGAGCTCGAGCTCGAAGCTCGATAAGCTCGGCTCGCGAGCTCGTTAACGAGTCGAGTTCGAGCCGGCTCACGAGCCGGCTCGGCTCACTTACACCCCTACATGGAACACAATTTTTGATTTCCAATGGGCAGATTTAAGTGAATTCTCCTACCGCGTCACTTGCATTTGCCAAGAATTTGTGATTAAATTCAATGCTTGGGAATAGTTTGGCCTTTGGGTCCAATATCCCGATTAAAACATTAAACACTTAGCTAGGATTATCAGTAACACTATGCTTCATATAAATGAAAATTGAAAAAAAAAAAAAAACCCTATGCGCTTTACTGCACTAAATGTGCAGAAAAAGATGTAAAGATTGTGTTAGGACAGACAAATCCTTGTACCCTATTGCTGAGTGTTTACTGAGATCCCCAAGCTCACTCTATGAAATATTTAACTCCATCTAACTTATCAAAGTTGTTATTTGATACATCAAAGTAGTAGCAGCAGAAAATGGCATATATATACAAGGACTTGTAAACAATGCAGCATAACACATTATAAAAGTTATAGAGATAATGTTAATGACATGTGCTGAAGGTAAGAAACATAGCACAGGATGAAGCTTTAGCATGCCTTAGAAAAGATTACATCATAAAGAAGTGTGCCTCTCGATTTCATGAACTAGTCTAGACAAGTGTTAAAATAGTTTTTTTTACTTTGCATCACTGTCCATACTAGGTAGGCTAACTCATCTATTGACAACAAATCAAAGTAAATTGTATGGTTAAAATACCACAACTCAGCGACCTTTTGAAAGAGCATCATCCATCTCCTTTGTTGTTGAAGGAAACAGCTCAATATAACGTCTTCCTAGCGTCATCCTATCCCTTGCCATTGCAGACCAGGAGGCAATTGCATTTACAAATTATTTTTCTTAATGAGTAGTTGAACTTTGCCTTTTCCATTTTATATAAATTCGGAAGTGCATAATATTTTCTAGTTCTTCTATTTCATAGATCAACCCTTATGCTTTACTAATGTTGCGGGCTGAAAGATTCGTGGCGATAGAGTGAGTAAACTTTTCGTCTTAGCGATGCACGGATATCCAACACGCAAACAGAAAGATAAGAGTAAAACACCAGATATTTTTTTACGTGGAAAGCCCGAAGATGGAAAAACACGGGGCCTTGCCCAGGTGAAAAGATTCCACTAAACTTGAGTGAATTACAAGGGTTGACCCGTCTCTCGATTTAGAGGCGGTCGAATTACAGTAATTTGGAGAGCTAGTCAAAGGTATGAAGATGGTAGTATGGATGTTCGGTGGTAATTGTCGGCCAAGCAAAGGTCAGGCGGCCGGGCGGTGGTCCGGCGACAGGCGGCGGCCAGACGGTGGTCTGGCGGTGGTCCGGCGGCGGGCAGAGGCCGGCGGTGGTCCGGCAGCGGGCAGAGGCCGGGCGGTGGTCCGGCGGCGGGCAGCTGCCGGGTGGTGGTCTGGCCACAGGCGGCGGTCGGACGGTGGTCTGGCGGCTGGCGGCGGCCAGGCGGTGTTCCGGCGACAGGCGGCGGCCGGACAGTGGTGCTAGAGCTCTTGAAGCTTCAGAGCTCTTTCAAATCTCTAGCCTAAAGGTCTCCTTCATGTAGAGAGTGGGGGTCTATTTATAGATTTTCATGAGTGGCACATCCCGTAAATCTAGAGAAGATCCGGGGCAAGTTAAGAGTGCTCCATCGGATGGCTCGTATTGATTCCCTCGATCGTAGAAAGTGTTTCAACTGTTTGAGTGCTTTAACAGTGTCAGAATTCAATGATCTTGGGCTCGTTGGATTCGTCTCGCCGAGATGCTCGATTTGATTATAAGCATGACATATTTGGATATCATTTCTTTATCCAAATAATGTTTTAATCCTTCCAAATGTAGTCCGGGCCCTCGATTCGGACCCATTTGGGCTTGGGTTGGACCAATTTTGGTGCTGTTTGGTTCGTCCATTTGAGATGTTCAATTTGACAATAAGTTTGCTGAAATTGGAATTCAGATGATCCCAAATTTAATTTTGAAAGTCTCCAATCTTGAAAATGCCTCGAGATTCGTGCTTGATCCAAACTGTTTTTGATGACGTATTAGTTGCCCCTCTATTTTTGGATGGTGAACCTTATAATCCAAAAATATATTAGTGATTCTAGCATTCTGCAAAATCAGAACATTAATCAGAGCAAAAAGTTGAAAAAGTTCACCCCAAAAATCTTTTTAAATAGCTCAAAACTTATATTAAAGACTCATTTGAGCCTTAAAAGTATTAAAATTGTGCTCGAAAGATAATTCCGTATACTGCAAAAATATTCAATTCCAACTTTTCGGGATAAACATATAATTAACTACATACGTAATTAATTAAAATCGGATCTGCAGAATCAATGAAACTATTTATCTGTCATTATTACCTTAGATATAACAGTTATTTATATATTTATTAACCATTATATGGAGAGGCATTAACTATTATCTTATATATAATAGTAATATATTAAATAATAACTATAGAATGCCGCAACAGTAGCCGCCTCGAACGGCGAAAAAAAATGTTATCATAAATTGCTTTAATTAATTAAGATGTTTAATTGTAAAAATACTATTTTTAGCTCCAAAAATTTTTGAAAATTTCAAAAAAATTCTCTGAAAGAATCTAGCATTTTTTCTGAAAGGAAACAAATAATTTCTGCACATTTATTTTATTTTTAAAAGAATTACTCTTTATTTATTTCCTATTTGATTTTTTCAATAATAGGAAATTATTTAATTTTGGGCATTAAAAAATTCCGAAAATTAATAAAAAATTCAAAGATTCGGCCCCCAAACCTCCTTTGAAAAAACTATAAATACCCCCACAAGGGGCTAGAAAGAAGGCACCACCTTTCTTTAGCCGGTTCCAAAATTTCTCTTACGAAGTTAGGAGAAGTCGGACTGGCAAAAATAAAAATTTTTGGGCAAAGGCGATCAAGGCCCGGTACTCTTACGCAGGCTCCAGTTCAGTCCCATTGGGGAAAAAACTGTCCGGCAAGAGTTTAAATATCGGAGGCGGCGATCAAGGCCCGGTACTCTTACGCAGGCTCCAATTCACTCCCATTGGGGGAAAATTTGTCCGGCAAGAGTCTAAATATCGGAGGAGGCGATCAAGGCCCGGTACTCTTACGCAGGCTCCAGTTCATTCCTATTGGGGGAAAAACTGTCCGGCAAGAGTCTAAATACCGGAGGAGACGATCAAGGCCCGGTACTCTTACGCAGGCTCCAGTTCACTCCCATTGGGGGAAAAACTGTCCGGCAAGAGTCTAAATACCGGAGGCGGCGATCAAGGCCCGGTACTCTTACGCAGGCTCCAGTTCACTCCCATTGGGGGAAAAACTGTCCGGCAAGAGTCTAAATACCGGAGGAGTCGATCAAGGCCCGGTACTCTTACGCAGGCTCCAGTTCACTCCCAGCGGGGGAAAAACTGTCCGGCAAGAGTTTAAATACCGGAGGTGGCGATCAAGGCCCCGTACTCTTACGCAGGCTCCAGTTCACTCCCAGCGGGGGAAAAACTGTCCGACAAGAGTCTAAATACCGGAGGAGGCGAGCAAGCCCCGTACTCTTACGCAGGCTCCAGTTCACTCCCATTAGGGGAAAAACTGTCCAGCAAGAGTCTAAATACCGGAGGAGGCGATCAAGGCCCGGTACTCTTACGCAAGCTTCAGTTCACTCCCAGCGGGGGAAAAACTGTCCGGCAAGAGTTTAAATACCGTAGGCGGCGATCAAGGCCCGGTACTCTTACGCAGGCTCCAGTTCACTCCCAGGGAGGGAAAAACTGTCCGGCAAGAGTCTAAATACCGGAGGAGGCGAGCAAGCCCCGTACTCTTACGCAGGCTCCAGTTCATTCCCAGCGGGGGAAAAACTGTCCTGCAAGAGTTTAAATACCGGAGGCGGCGATCAAGATCCGGTTGGTGCAGTTTTCCTTTCAACTTCTAGTGAGAAGAAATGTACATATGAATATATATCTATGTAACTCCATTGATACTGAATAAGAAGTCGAGAACTTGTCCTTCGGAGCAAACTGAATTGCGATTGCATCTTTAAGACATGCTTTGACATTTTGCCCCCTATATTTTTGTGAGGAAATTTTGGACTGCTGAACTCTTTGTATAAGTAATAAATTTATCAATCACTTGCGTTCTTGGAGTCTTTACAGAGAGAATATTGTTCGGTGATGTTGACCTTTATAAAAGGGCTTGAGAGAATCCACTAAGGATGTGAGACCTATCCGAGGTTGTATGTCGGAGCCATTGCTCGACGACGTTAACCTGTGTGGAAGAGGTCGAGAGAATCCACCAAGGATGTGAGACCTATCCGAGGTTGTATGTCGGAGCCTTTGCTCGACGACGTTAACTTGTGTGGAAGAGGTCAAGAGAATCTACCAAGGATGTAAGACCTATCCGAGGTTGTATGTCGGAGCCCTGCTCGATGACGTTAACCTGTGTGGATGAGGTCGGAAGAATCCACCAAGGATGTAAGACCTATCCAAGGTTGTATGTCAGAGCCCTGCTCGATGACATTAACCTGTGTGGATGAGGTCGGAAGAATCCACCAAGGATGTAAAACCTATTCGAGGTTGTATATCAGAGCCCTGCTCGATGACATTAACCTGTGTGGATGAGGTCGGAAGAATCCACCAAGGATGTAAGACTTATCCGATGTTGTATGTCAGAGCCCTGCTCGATGACGTTAACCTGGGTGGATGAGGTCGGAAGAATCCACCAAGGATGTAAGACCTATCCGAGGTTGTATGCAGATCCCTGCTCGATGACGTTAACCTGTGTGGATGAGGTCGGATCAAATCCCCCTGTGATTGATCATCCGGTGATTGAGATACAATATAGATAGTGTATTTCTCGAATCACAAAGAAAGTTTGATAAAAAAAAATTTATCTTTCATAAGAGAAAAATAATATCACAACCACGTGAACATTGCATTACTGCATTATATAAAACAGCAAAATAATTCCCTAGTCTGACTTGGGGAAATACAAGTTAAACGTACTCAACACATAATATCTACGTATGGGCACAATACAGCATTTAACTTGGAAGAAAACATTAAAGATATCAAAGTGATACCCTGCTCAACATAAAAGAGACAACAAGACAAGTAGTATTGCTAATACAAATGCACGAAGTGCGTGATCTTTCAATCTCTCCAACCACATGAATATTATTCAACGGTTGTCTCTATTGTCGATTTTGCCTCCCAGCGAGACGAGCCTCTTCTCGAGTAGATAAATCTTGAATAAAATGTCGAAGGTAGCCCTGACGGATAAGTCTTTCAATCTCATCCTTGAGTTGCTTATAGGCTTCCGTAGTGTGACCACGACTACGATGAAAGTGACAGTACTGATCTGAATTTCTTGTGTTCGGCTTCAAAGGATTCGGCTATTTTAATGTATCTTGATTTTGAATGGCCATCAATACATTTGCTCGAGATGTGTTGAGTGGGGTATACTCCTCCTGTCGAGGTTCCCATCGCGGTAATGGAGGCCTAGGAGGTATATCATTCTTTCTTTACTTTTTCTATTGTGAGAATGAATTGTCCATCCCAGGTGCACCTTTACGCTTCCCGTTGATTTGCTCAAACTGCTTCCTATGAGCATTTATAGCTTCATCTGCAGAAATTTGCGCCTCCACACGATGGATCAGGTCAGCATATGAATGAACGGTGTCACACATGAGTGCTGAATAGAAGGAGCCAGGACGAAGACCTCCAAGAAAAACCCCTCGGAGTAATTCAGGGTCTACTCCTAGAACCTGTCGATCCTCGGTGGAAAACCGCTGAAAATACTCCTTCAATGATTCTCCCTCATTTTGGCGGATCCCGAAGAGGTGGGAAGAATCCTTAACAATTCTTCGATTAGCCACAAATTGTTCAACAAATAGTTTGGCTAATCTAACGAATGAAGGGATTGTTCTGGACGGAAGCGAATAGAACCACGTTCGAGCCTGTCCTTTAAGGGTGGCAGGAAAAACCTGGCAAAGGAGTGCATCCGATGCTCGTTGAATATGCATGATGGTTCTGTAATAGTCAATATGCTCATATGGGTCGGTCGTCCCATCGTAGGACTCAATGTTTGGCACTTTGAATCCAACCGGAATGGGGTGCTGAAGAATGGCTTCAGTTAGAGGTGATGACTCCTGGAAATTCCTCTGTCGGAGAGCTCGCCTCACATCTCCTCGGGGGAACTCTTCCCGTACCAATCTTCGTAGTTCGTGACGTAGAGCATTATGAGGGAGCTCAGCAAGGTGCAGTTGGGCAGAGCCATCTAGGAGATCCGAAAGAATGTGAGGCTGTCGAGTTGAGGGAGGAGGATGTGTAGAACTTGCTGTATCGACAAGTTCGTTATCCTGTCGTGACTGAGAATGTCTTCCATGTGGAGGAAGATGAATTTCTGCTCGAAGATGTTCGAGTTGAACATCTTCAACCCGTGTTAGATCCTGAGGGAGAAGAATTTCCTCACGTTGTGCCAATGTTGGCTGTCGATTCTCTCGCAGGAGTTGAAGGATCTCATTTTGAGATTCTTCCATCTTGCGGATTCTCTCATCTAAAGAAGGTCCCGAGGTCCCTTCTCTGGCAGCATTCTGCCCCCCAGGATGAAAAGAGGCAGACATCGGCCATCTGTGATTTGCAGACAGATTTCTAGATTGGTGGGAGTTGGAGCGAGAAGCTCCAATGATGCGACTGCTACGCCTGTTGACCATTGTAGCAATACTTAAAGTAGTGGGATAGTGTTCCCACAGATAGCACCAAACTGTTGCGGGCTGAAAGATTCGTGGCGGTAGAGTGAGTAAAATTTTCATCTTAGCGATGCACGGATATCCAACACGCAAATAAAAAGATAAGAGTAAAACACCAGATATTTTTTTACGTGGAAAGCCCGAAGAGGGAAAAACCACTGGGCCTCGCCCAGGTGAAAAGATTCCACTAAACTTGAGTGAATTACAAGGGTTGACCCCTCTCTCGATTTAGAGGCGGTCGAATTACGGTAATTTGGAGAGCTAGTCAAAGGTATGAAGATGGTAGTACGGATGTTCGGTGGTAATTGTCGGCCAAGCAAAGGTTCGGCGGCCGAGAGAAGGTCCGGCGGAAGGCGGCGGCCAGGCGAAGGTCCAACGAAGGTCGGGCTGAAATCCGGCAATGGACGGCGGCCGGGCGAAGGTCCGGTGGAAGGCGGCGGCCAGGCGAAGGTCCGACGAAGGTCGGGCTGAAGTCCGGCGATGGGCGACGGGCGACGACCGGGCGAAGATCCGGCGGATGTCCGAGCCTCAAGTAGTTTTCCGACGGATGTCTAGGTTTTAGGTGGTGGTTCGGCCGAAGTCTAGGCCTCAAGTGGTGGTCACGCAGAAGTCCTAGCCTCAATTGATGGTCTAGCGGAATTCTGGGCCTCAGGTGGTGAGCCGGTGGAAGTCTGGGCCTCAAGTGGTGGTCCAGCTGAAGTTCAGGCCTCAGTTGGTGGTTCGGAGGATGTCTAGGCCTTAAGTGGTGGTCCGGCATAAGTGTGGACCTCAGGTGGTGGTGCGGCAGAAGTACGGACCTCAAGTGATGGTCTGGTAGAACTCCGAGCCTCATGTTGTTATTTGGCAACATTATGGGCCTCATGTGGTGGTTCGACAGAAGCCTAGGCATCAGGAGATGGTCTGACAGAAGTCCGAGCCTTAGGTTGTAGTCCGGCAGAACTCCGGGCTGCAGTTGGTGGTCCGACAGAACTCCGGGCGGTGGTCGAGGAGCTAAGGGGCAAGAGCGATCTCTGATCTCTCTCTTGCTCTCTTCCTTATGGGTCCCTTTTCAAGAGAAAGGAATAGTCTATTTATAGATTTCCTAGAGTGGAATGACCCATAAATATGAGGAAGATCAATGATAAATGGGGAGTGGTTTGGATGTACGACCGATATAGAATCCTTTGATCGTGGATAGTTTGCAAGATATTTGAAGGTTTTAATGATGTCGGAATTCTTTGATCTTTGGCTCTTTGGATTCGTTTCGGCGAGCCGCTCGATTCAACTATAAACATGTCATATTTAAAAACTGTTTTTAAACCAAATTGTGTCCAATAACCCTTCGGGTTCTTGATTTGGACCCATTTGACCTCAGATTGAGTCGAATTTGGTGTCGTTTGGTTCGTATTTTTAAGTCGTTCAGTTTGACTGTAACTTTGCTGAAATCAGACTTCAAATGATCCCAAATTATTTTTGGAAGTTTCTGACTTAATTTTTTCGTGAGATTTGTTCCGGATCAAGATAAATTTTTGAGGATATATATATATATATAATGAAGGTTTAGATGTTCAAAATCTTATTACCATTTCCAACAAAACACAACATAGTAGACTTCCACTACAATAATTTGCCATCTTAAGAAAGAGACATATGAATAATTCAGTAGCATGATAAGCTCGCATCAATAAATTCATAGTGAACAGTTACCATACTTTATTCATTAATTACGTGGCCACGGCGCAAGACCCATGAATCACCCGACAAACTCCGGCGACCGGATCGACCAACCCGCCGCCGCCGTTCGCCACCCATTTTCTCACATCATCAACAAACCTTTCAATGTTACGGTCTGATGATCCACCGGTGGTGACGGCGGCTCGAGCTATCTCTTTCCACTTCTTAGCGCGCTTCAGCATCGCCTCGGCGTCTGGTCCGTCGGTGGCGGCGGTGAGGCATCGCACGATCTCGGCACGTGCTGCAGGAGTAGGAATGCGGACGCCGATTTCGTGGACATCGCAGAGGAACTTGGCGTCGGGGACTTGGTCTCCCCACTGGGGGAAGGCGATGGCAGGGACGCCGGCGGCGATGAGTTCTAGGGTAGAGTTCCAGCCGCAGTGGGTGACGAAGCAAGCTAGGGATTTGTGGGCCAGGACTTTCTCTTGTGGGCTCCACTCCACGAGAATGCTTTTGCCTTCTGCTTCTATCTCTTCCTTGAAACCCTTCGGAAGCAGTTCTCGGAGGTTCTCCCTAACCTGAAGTGAGAGAAAACCTCAATTGCAAAATTTTTATTACAATTTTTTTACGTACTTACATATATGAAAAAATAATATTTATTTTAAATACATTAATATCAGTTATTTTTTTAATTATATAACAATTAGAAGATTATATAAATACATATAAAATATTCGGTAAAATATGTAAATACATAAGATTTAAAGGAATAATTCCCCCAAAAAAATATTTTAGAAGCTCATACATGTTTTTGGGTGGAGTACATAAGCATAACTAAAATTTGATAATAAGTTAAAGATAATTTAATTTTATTCTAGGATAAAAATAAATAAAGTGTTATTTTATAATATAAAATAATTTGCTTGTAGGTGTTATATAAATATTTTATATATTTAATTAAATGTAATTTTGTTATGACCGACAAAGTGTTATTTTATAATATAAAATAGTTGGCAGGAGTTATATAATATTTTATATTTTAAATAAATGTATTTTTGTTTTGAGCATTTAAGTGTTATTTTATAATATAAAATAGTTGGCTTGGAGGTGTTATATAAATATTTTATACTTTTAATTAAATGTTTTAGCGTTTTAGCATTTATCATTTAATATTGCTATAAGAATAAATAAATTTTTTAAGATGACTTTTTTATTAGTAGTATATATATTTATAATTATAAGAATAACAATATCTTTTAAGGATTCATTTGAAATATTTTTCTAATAATTTTAACATTATTATCCAACCATTTTTAAAAGTGTAAAAATTTTTAATACCCTAAATAATTTTAAAAAATTCATTTTTCAAAGCTATAGTCTTCTTAAAAAAATATTAAGGCTTCGTTTGAGACAACTTTCATGCTACTTCCTAAAATAATTTTTTAGTATAAAATTTTATAAATCAAGAAATTTTTATACTAAAAAACTATTTTAAAAAATAACAAAATAGTTATCCCAAAGGAAGCCTAAGTCAACAAGCATTGATGATAAAATTGGGTTTGGTTTGATCCTCATAATAAAATTTTGTTAATTATACAAGTTATTATATCAATAATAATTTTTTTATTATTAATATTTCAGTAAAATAACTTTAAATTATAAAATAAAAAATATTTTTCTAATTAATATTCTAATTATTATATACGTAAAATTAAATAAAATCTTAATGATAAAGCTATAGTAAAACTTTTACAACTACAAATAATTTAAATCAAAACGAAGCTTACATAATATATAGTTATGTTAACATTATACAAATTTAATGTAATATTTTTCAAGTTTTTTTCACAGGTAAAATTTTTAAAATTTAGCCAAATTATCAAAATCGAAGAAATAAAAAATATTAAAAGGCTTAAAATAAAAATAATAAAAACATCAAAATTTAAAATCAGGATTAAAACAAAATACTTAAGAGAAATACTATAATTTTCAAAAATAAAAAAATAATTATATAAATATATGATGAAATTTATCAAAAAAATCTATCTATAAATAAGAAAGATTTAATTATGGGTATGAAAATGGGTATTTAGGTCAGGTATGGGTCGAGTGTGGAATTGACTTGGATCTAATTCTGTTGACCCGACCCGATCCGATTTTGTAAATATGTTAGAAATTCAGACGCAGATCAAATCTGTATGGTTTCTAGGATGACCATACTCGACCTACTAACTCAGAATACAGCTAGACACAAGCGAATTTGAGCGCGAGTGTGAGTGGGCAAAGGGGGTGCAAGAGGCCAAGTGCATGGGACCCAGGGTGCGGGCGCATGCGCGGGTCCATGTGCCGATGCGAGCTTGGGAGGGCTCTCTATGGAGTGCGGGCGGGAGGGGGGATGGCGGGAGATCTATGGGCGGGCCAGAATGCGGGCGCATGATCATTGCAAGCAAGGGGCAACTCCTACCATTTTCGGGTTTGATTTCATATTTCCGGGTTAACCCGAACGTCCCAATCCTATTTTAGAAAGGTGTTAGAAAATGAAATTCGAATATGTACTCCAGGCCGGGTCTAGATCAAATTTCTGAGTCCAGTAAAATATGAACACCCATAGATTTAATTTATTTACATATATATTTTACTTACTGCACTCTCTCGGAAAACACATTATGTATAAGTATAACTGATGAAAAGTCGTGCTATTTGACAGCAAGGCCCTTTTTGAAAAATGGTGATGCTTTCCTAATAATTTAATGCAAGCATCGACTGGCCTACCGTTTATTCAAGTATTAATAGACTTCATACCAAATCTAGTTACTTTGTCTCTGGTCTAAATGAAAATAATAAATAATAAACACTACATTTATATTATGACTGGTCATAAGCACATATTTAAAATAATAATATTTATTAGATTCATCATCCATCGTTTTAGTAGTGGTATTATAAAATTCATATGATTTTTAGGCCTTTATAAATAAAAATTTTGTTAGGATATATATATATAATATGATTGAGATATTAGAATAAACATTAAAATAATATAGTAGGTATATAAATTTCTTTTTATCACGCGCATGCACGTGAAGCGGGAAAGAGTAAATTTTAGATTCACAAAAGATAAATTATAAAACCAAAAAGAATTGCCGTCAGTCGTCACGTGCTTACTAAATTTCACACTGTCCCTTTTTTTAATTATATTTATTTTTATACATGATGTATATATAAATATATACAAGTTGAAATAAAAATATATTAAAATATTTATTTGAAAAATCATTAAAAATATTTATATGAAACATATACAACAAATTGATATACATATAGAACAAGTTGAATTGACCCCTAAACTCTTAGTATAGTAAAGATTATTTTTAATTGTTCTCCTTAAATTTTATTTTCATTCAAATATATTGAAATTTTCTAACACTAATAAATAAATTTGTGAAAAAAAATTATGTATAAAATAAATTATTTTTATACAGATTTATAAATTTATCACTTGCCAACTGAGAACTAAATTTGATTCCGGGCCTCTTTATACAAGCAATAAAGTTCACATCCGTTTCTGTGCGCGTTGCAGTGTGCTTCATATTAAAATATAACAACGTCTCTCTCACTTCTGAATTTCAAAATAATTTCAGCTTGTTTTTTACATAATATATCGATCGCATGATATATTAAAAAATAGAAAATAAAAAAAGTCAAATCATATAGAAAAATGTAATTTAAAAAAGAAAAATTATTAGTAACTAAAAAATTATTTTAAAATTTAAACTGTAGGCCATTAATTATAAATATTTTTGCTATAATTATAAATTTTTTCTCTTATCGTCATTATTTTTGGTGAATGAAAAACTCAACAGAGAGAAAGAGAGAGAAGCGGACATTACCACCCAAAGGAAAGGCCGGCCGGAGTTTCGAAG
Organism: Dendrobium nobile; assembly: GCA_022539455.1. NCBI lineage: Eukaryota > Viridiplantae > Streptophyta > Magnoliopsida > Asparagales > Orchidaceae > Dendrobium > Dendrobium nobile. The sequence goes on from CM039729.1 coordinate 36,146,333, forward strand.
TCCAAAAGCAAGCTCTTGCATCTCGGAGGAATTTAACATTACTATACTCCCCGCCGAGACGTAGACAACAGATCTCTTCTCCTGTTTATCAAGCCATTCAATACAGCGATCCTCCGGCTTCCACATATCGGCCTTAATCTTCTCCTGCGGCTCACCGGCTTCGACAAGTGGGCCCACTGGTATGACGGGTATTTGCAATCTGCCTGCAATAGCATCAAAAGCATCTCTCTCCAGTTCCTCGAATGAATTAGCAAAAACCCATCGGGCCTTTAAAATGTTCTTGAACTGGGCGAGGATCACGTTTGTTAGAGGTTTGTAAGGGTTGGAAGGGAGAAGGAATGTGGGCAGGTCTTCGGGCCGCATGGGTGGGAGGCCCGGGAGATTCACCGTCCGGTCCGGGTTATCTTCGGTTGGGAAATCGGCGAGCTTGTGGTGAAAATGATAGTAAGTAGAGAATACTGCGCAGGACTGAACCCATAAAACGGCGCTGGGGATTCCGAGATCTTCGGCGACGTTGAGAGCCCATGGAAGAAACGGGTTGTTGATGAGGCAGGAGACTGGTCGACCCGCGTCGGTTTGGCGGTTGATGAGATTGGTTAGTGCGGGCGGGCCGTTGGATTCCAGTCGGGCCATGAGGATGTCGAGGTCGTCGCGATGCGGGTCTGTCGGGTCTGTCCCGTCGTCAAAAAACTCAAACCGGAGAAGGCCGCGGCCGACTGGGATTAAGTCCGAATCGCTTTCGGCGACGGCGGCGGCGGCGGAGATGCGGTTGCCTAGATCGAGGGTGGTGGAGAAGGTGACGAGTGGGCCCTTGGAAGCGACGCGTTTGGCTAAGCGGAGGAGAGGGTTGAGGTGGCCTTGGCCGGGGAAGGAGACAAAGAGAAAGTGGAGGAGAGGGGAAGCTTCTCCCATGGCTGACTGTGGTAGGTTTGCTTTGCTTTGCTTCGGTTGTGCAGCTTAATCTGGCTTTGGTTGTTAATATAACCCGTAAGGTCCAAGAGAGGAAGTTGGTAAGAGTTTTAATTGATTGTTTTGAAGTGATTGTGACCGTTGGATTACATCGACGAGCTGATGTGCATAGTTATTTTCCTAATAAGAAATATCTAAGAATTCGTTAAATTTGATTAAAGCACAAGGTAGCGGTTATGTAGTTCGATACGTGTATAATAATAATAATAATTTTTTTTTTCTAATTTTATTTAATATTTGAGCTTGCATCTTTTATTTTAAAAGGAAAAAAATTAGGGGATAATTTGTTTGTTTATCGAATGAGTTTTGAATATTTAAAGTTCCTTAATATGTCAAATTTCTTCTATGTCCTTTTGTATTCGTGAATATTAAATAAGATTAAATATATCGAATTAAGAAGGGATTTATGAATAGCTCTAGAGAGACACTGGTTTCATTTGAGGTTTAAGATATAACGTGGAGGAGTAAAATGGGACGCAAGTTATAAAATTTCAGAAGAAATTGGGTTTGTATTAGTCGGGTCATATTAGTTGTGGAGCTAGCTATCTTTATTTTTTAGGATAGGTAAACTTATTACAGAAATAATTAAATATTAAAGATAAAATATATAAGATAAAAGTAAATGTAAATACTTTATTTCATTTAGTAATAAATTAAAAATAATAAAAGCATGAAGTTATATTTTACATTTTTTGATAATGTTGCATTATAGTTTTATCGAGAATCAAGTTAAATACTTCTTTCTCAATATACGACATAAGACAGTCATTGGGCCAATCATAAACTATTTTATTGTGAAATTGATGCTTCACAATTTTCATTATGAAAAAATGCCCTCTCAACTCTGCAATCAACTAGCAAAATCAATTTTAAGATAATAAGCCTGTAAACTACACAACATCCATGTTAATCTTGATGATTTATTTTGTAAGATTAGAAATGCTACTTATAGATAAAAACTCATCCCTTATATGCATGTCAGTAATGTATGTTGATAGCTGATATTTAAGTGTCATAAGTTCAATTAGAGAAAAGTTAGTTGAATATAATTTTGCAAGGCTAATTAGTTTTCTCATATCATAAACAAGGAATGAATCACTTAGTTTTTGAGACAACACACAAAGAAACAACTCAATACTGACTTATGAGAATTGATTTTTTTATTCTTAAACTTGCATATTAACAACAACATAAAACAAATCAACACGATAATGATGTAAGTTTATAATTTCTTTACATCTCTATTTTGACGGTCAATCAGCATTAAATATAGAGTTCATATTAAGGATGTCAATTAAAAAAAAATATTACAAAAATGTGATACTTTTTATGGCAAAGAATCTCATATATTAGCTCTAATCATCTACAATTATTGCTTGGACACTTCATTAATTTCATGCGTTCATGATATCTTGATCTTTGTTTTGCAAGGCTTGTGATTATTTATTTATAATCCATAAAATTTCAATCATTAAGTGCATTATCAAGGCAAAGCTAAAAAATTCATAAAATTTATCAAAATATTTTTTCAATTGATTGTTGCTCATGTACCCCTTCTTCCTTGATAATTTCAAACACTTATATTATATAAGTATATATTTTCATTAGATCAATTAATATATGAAAATGTGAACTCAGCAGGTGTCATCATCTTATTGTAAAGTGATATCTTGATTTAAACATCTAACTCTACTCAGCTCCCTAATGGAAAGATGAATTTTTTTTTATTATGACGAATAACTATAAGACTATCACTCCTCTTACATGAAGCTCTATTAATATTCATAATTTTTTTAAGAGACATCGAAACTATCAAAGATTCTTTATTACAGTCACTTAGAATAATTGAAGTTGATAAATAAAATAATGAACACAAAATGCCTATGAATTATCTTCAATATTAGTTCCTTTAAACCATGAAGCTAACCTTGCATATTAACCTAATATTATATTTGTTCATGTATCATGTGGTGAATGCTTTATAAGTATAAAATTAAGAGATAGCTTAAGTGCAACTATATTGGTTGAGAAAACGTACATAATACATATAAATCTCTCAATAACTTGGTCTATCTTATCTCACTACAATAGTTAATCATTCTTTCATAAACACATCATATGACTCGTCCACTAAAATTGAGAGTACAAATCACCAATATCATTCTTGATAGAAACTAAAGTTTTAACAGCTGCAACATTATAATTTATTTTTTATATTTGGTAAAGTTAACTTTGAATTTGAGCTTATATTTGCCAATGTAACTTTCTTGATCTCTTTATTCTAATGTTAATTTTATAGGGAGCCATAAGGCCCTACATTTTAAAATATCTGATATGTGCTAAGTATTAGAAGTCATTCAAGCCTAATTTTTATATGTTAGCATAGAGAATCATAGGGTCTTTTTTTGATTGGAGGTATAAGAGTTCGAGAAACTTTTATTATTTTTTTATTTTGACGTACAAATTGCTTGTTTATTTATATTTAGTGCAGAGTTTGTCTTATTTTAGTTCTTTATAATTGTTATTTTATTTAATATGATATACCTTTAATGAACTACTTTAAATTCATTTATATGCATAATAAGTAAAACTTTAAAAATTTTGACTTATGAGTGTGACCTAATAAGCTGTGTTGGCTCACACATACTTTATATTATTTTTTAGATCAGGGAAAAGGGAAGAGCCTGTTGAGTAATTTTGTATCTAGGATTTGCTCAATCTGATTCTATATAAGAGCTTTTTTTATTTTTGTGCACTCATGGTGGGTTATTTAACTATTTTAATTTGGTTTATAGAAAAAACTATAGCGTAAATATTGTTTATACATTTTGATGATAAACAAAAAAAAAAAATTATTGATGAGTTTTTTTTTTATTGTAAGTTTATTAGACACTCTATTATCTATATGAATTAAATTTGAAGAGTCCCCCTAAAACAAAGATCTTGGGTTGTCCTATCTAAATTCAATGGGGTATAGCCTATCTCAACACAACATAGTATGAACATCCTATCTATGGGTTATATTGAGTTGGGCTATGATAGTCCAATTACTGTATATGTAGTCATTAAACCTTTGTCCACCATTATTCAAGTATGATCCTCTAACCATCATCATCTAATTAGATCCTCTAACCATCGTGGCCCAATTACGTGTCATACCACAAAATATAAATAAAAAGAGTTGCATATCTCTTTATCATTTCAACTAATGACCATAACTTATAAATTACATTCAAGAAATATAAATATAGGAAATCATAAAATACATTTTTATAGTCAAATTTATATCCTGATCTAGAGTTCTAATATAATAATAATAATAATAATAATAATAATAATAATAATAATAATAATAATAATACTAATAATTTATAACTGTCAATAATACATCACTACAAATACATAATGACTAAAAAAGAATAAAATGCCATGCCTAGCTTAAACAAATCTATTAGTGTTTGAAGTAATGAGGTCGTTCCTTTAGGAGAAGACCTTATATTAATGTAGAAAATATACATCATATATATCACATTATATGGTCAGAGTTGGAAGAATTAATGTTGACATATTGTTTGGTCGGTAGGATAATAGTTGGCAAGCGATGTATGTTGGAAGGATTGTAGTTGGGTAATGGTGGTTGGAAAGACCATAGTTAACAGTCGACAAAGGTTAGAAAGATCATAGTTAGGTGACAATAGTTTAAAATATTTTAGGTAGTGGGTGATGGAGGTTAGAAATATTATAGTTAGATGATGATGGTTAGAAGGACCATAGTTGGTGGTCGACGGTTGTCATAAAGACTATAGTGAGGCTATGAATGTCTAAAAGATCGTAGTCATCAGACGATAGTATTTGGGAGTAGATCGAGTGTTTATAGCATCTAGGAAGATTTCTGATAATAGTATGAGAATGGATGAAAGTCTAATGATGGACGGTGGTCGGGAAGAGATCTGGAGGCAACCTACAAATGGGTGGAAGTTTACTGACAATATGTACTCAGAAGAGATCTGGTGATAGCTGATAAATGGGCCAAAGTCTAATGAAATTAAGTAGTTAAGAAGAGATCCAGCGGTAGCTAACGAATGGGCGAAAGTCTAGCGACGGTCAGTAATTAATAGGCAAGAGATCTGATAGCAGTCGATGATAAGAGAGAAAGTCCACCAATAGTCAGAAGTCAAGAAGAGGTCCGATAGTAGCTGGAGAATCTGTAGAATACCATCGATGGTTAGTAGTCTGGAAGAGATCCAGTGGTGATCAATGGCAGGGGAGGAAGTCCAGCAATGATCGATAGTCGAGAAGAGATCCAGTGGTGCATAGCGGAAAGAGATCTCCCCAAGTTCTGTCTTTTTTCTCTTCCTTTCTTCCTCTTTTTTTCTCTCCCCTTCCCTCCCCTTATCTGAAGATTGGGAGACTATTTATTAATTTTTGGGAGTGGCATGGCTACTAAATATGGAGAAGATCAATGGAATGATAGAAGTGTTCTATCGGATGGCCCATATTTATTCTCTTGATCATAAAGAGTTTATCAAGCATTTAAATTCCTTTATAGAAATGAGTGATCATAGGCTCATTAGACTCATCTCTTTGAGCTGCTCTATTAGATTATAAGCATACAATATTCACATATCATTTTGTAGTCCAATTAATGCTTTGAACATTTTAAATAAACTTTGGACATTTAATTTTGACTTATCTGGGCTCAAATCGGGGTCAAATTTGATGTGGTTGGGTTTGTCTCCTTGAGATATTCAATTTGACGATAAGCTTGCTGAAATTGGAGATCAGATGGTCCTGATCTTAATTCCGGAAGTTTTCAATTCAGATTTGCACAAGTTTCATGTTAGACCAATATAATTTTTGGTGACATATCAGAATATGGGCCATAAGGATTATAATTGGGCGACGGTAGTAAGAAGGATCCTAATCGGCTAGCGACGGAAGTCAGAAAGACCATAGTTAGGTGATAATAGCTGGAAGGACTGTAATCAGCAATAGATGGAGGTTGAAAATATCATAGTCAGGTGATGATGATTGGAAGAATCGTAGTTAGCGGGTGACAGACTTTTGAAGAACGTAGTCAGCAAGAGACGGTTTCCATCATTGATAACATCAAGAAAGAGTTTTGGCGATAGTCAAAGAACAAAGAGAAGTCTGGTGGTAGCGAAGAGATCCGACGAAAATCGACGAATGGGTAGAAGTTCAGCAATGATTTGTAGTCTGGAAGAGATGTGGCGATAGTTGATGAATGGGTAGAATTCCAACGATGGTTGGTTGTCGAGAAGAGATCCTACGACAGTCGACAAATGGACAGAAGTCTAACGATGGTTGGCAGTCGGGAAGAGATCCGATGGTGGTCGATGATAAGGGAGGAAGTCTAGCAATCGTTGATAGTCGGGAAGAGAGTCGGCAGTGGCCAACAAATGGGCAAAAGTTAACCGATGATTGGTAGTTAAGAAGAGATCAGTCAGTGGTTGACGACAAGGGAGGAAGTCCAACAACGATTGGTAGTCGGGAAGAGATTCGGCATTAGCTGACAAGCGACAGTCGGTAGTCGGGAAGATATTCGACAAACGTTGAATGCAAAGGAGGATGTCCAGTGACGGCCGTCAGTTAAAATTTTGGGAGATATCCCCAAACCAAAATTTTAAAATTTTTTCTAACCAAAATTTGGAAGCTTGATAATTTTTAAATTGTAATTAAGGCTGACAAAAGTAGTTTTTTTTTTTCGTCTCATGTGTGAAGAGTTTTTTTTTTTTTCTTTCTATGCATGTAACTTAATCCTGCATCATTAATGAAGAAAAAAGTCTTATCTCAACTGAAATTTAGTTAGGGTAGAGTTCTTATTAATTAAATTAATTTTGAGACAAACATAATACATTATCATTCGATTAATTTTATATTATATTCTTTAAAAAATCATTTTAAGATTAAAAAATTCATTGGGGTTGAATTTATCATTTTCCTAATTCAATTTATTATTTTACGTTTTATTTTTTCAAAAAGTGCATCTGAACTTTTTTTTTATTCAAATAAAGAAGCCCATTTGCTATCTGGCAATATAACGAATTTAATTTAAAAAATTATTTGCAAATTTCATTTAAGATCGCATTAATGAACTGTGATATGTTGAAAGAATTTATTGTAACATTTCATAATTTAAATTTTATTTTTTATTGCAAATATACTGAGATTTATTTATTTATTTATTTATTTTTGAAATTCCATTTTAGTTTAATTTCTATCATAAAATATTTCAGTTTCTTCGAGTTGATACCTTTTCCTTAATGAAAATTAACAAAATAAATTGGGGATTTAATTTTATAAGACTCTTAATGTAGATAATTAACAAAATATCAAAGCTATTTATTTTATTGAAGAAATACATTTGAAATTTTACTTCAGATTAAATTACCCCCAATTAAAGATAGCCTCTTATATTGTTGAAAGTTCATTGGGCTGTAAGTCAATTGACATAGATTTGAACCACATTGAATCAGATTAAATGCCTCATTTGAAATGTGGGGATGGCATCATCATGTGTGGAACCCACCTTTCTTTTAAATGTGGGCAAGAAAGGAATGCAATGGGTATAACTTTTGGTGTGAAATCTAAAAGAAGTTGTTTTCTTAGATTTTTAGGCTAATGCATTTATTGATGGGTTAAAAATTATCTATTCTATTAAAGGGAAAAAATTTAGTGTGGGCAATTGGCCACGCTTTCGTAGATTGGCTCATAGGCATCACACACTATTTTCAAACGTTGCATACTAGAACACATGGTTCAAACACCATGTTCGATTTTCATGCCTCCATCAATAAATGCTGACCTGCTAAGGATTCCCACTGATCGATAAGAACCATCACCAAATTCTTTTATTCTCCTAGTCTTCACCTTCCCATAGTGATATGCTAGAGCAAACCTCTCAACTTTTTCAAATGTATGTATTCCTAATAATACATTTCCAAACGAGCACCTTAAACGCTGCAAGATCACAAGAATGAAAAATTCCAAGACTTTGCAATACCGACTTTTAACTTGGTTTCACTGGTTCCGTCAATGCCTTCCCCAAGCAAGCTTTATCTTTCCCATCCCCTAAGGAGCTCCCGAAAGCTGTTAGAATGCTAGAGGAGTCAACACAGCAACTTCATATGAACTTGTTCGAACTTGAGGGTCAAATAATGTTCTATCTTTCATAAAGAATAATTTTGTCCAAAAGAAATTATCAATTATATTTCTTGAGATATTTTTTTTTTCTTAATGCATTTTAAATTTTATGCAGATAAGTTTTCCTAGAAATTTACTTGTTCGCATTGAGAAGTTTTACAATATGTTTTATCAACGCATGAAAAATTTAACATCCATATGATTCAATTACATTTCTCAAGCAACATTTGAAATTTGCCCTTTAAATTATTAACTTTAATCAATACATGCATAAATAAATTATCATTAAATTATATTTTGCATACAATTAAGTAACTGAGCTATTTTGAAAAAATAATAAACGAATTGTTGGATACCAAATTGTAAAAAGGCACGCGCTCTTTCATGATAGCCAAATGATAGTACAGAGGCAAAGGCAAAATAGGTTGTTGTTGACAGTGGCATGTAAGAAAATTGAGAGACTAGCCCGTTTTTATTCGTGCAAAAGTAAAATTACAAAAACAAATTACAACTCAATCGTCAAGTTTTGGATCTAAGTGAAATAATTTCACCTTTTTTTTTTCTTTAGTTGTATTTATTTTCTTCTTATAATTTATTTCCTTTCTTATTTTCAGTTAACAATCAATATTTATTTATAATCAGTTATTAATTGTTAACCTCAATTTTCACACCTAGACCCACGGGCGTGCTCGATCAACTTAATTGAGCCTCATTGAGCCCGATTTGTTTGTGTCAACTTGAATCGAATCAAATAAGATCCGACGAACTTCAATTAAGCTTAATTGATGCCCATTAGCCCCGTCGAGCACGCTTTAATGCAATTTGGTGCTGAATTGAGCGTAATTTTAACAAATCAATGTAATTGATGCAAATTGACTCAAATTCAGCTCAATTTGAGTCTAATATCTGCTCAATCAACTCAATTTAATTCCAATCAAAGCCTATTTGACTTTCTGCCCAATTCAAAATGCATTCTAAATAAAAAAATTCGATCTAATGGACCCGATTGCATTGAAAATCCGGTCTACTGTTGCCTGTCAGTTCAATCATGTGAATTCCTCATTTTGAAGCAAGTTCAAGTGGCTTTAGTAGGAAAGGATATGACAGAACTTTAGCTCTTTCGTGTTACAGGAAATCTAAGCAAAGCGAGTTGTTTGAGAAGGCTTTGACGAAGCCTTCCTCTAGAGGATTCATACTCTATTACTTAGGCTCCCATTCCTTATGATTATGGATCTCTCTCCTTGGCTTTCTAGTTTGTTTCATCTCCGAGAAGAGAAAGTTGCAAGGCAACTTCCTCCCATTCCTTTTTTTTTTTTGCGAGCCCTAGACAGAATCAAGGATGTCGCTCCCGTTCCCTCTCCTTGTTCGACACCCTAGCGGAAGCCCTCGCCCACACTAAGACCCAACAGCCACCATCCAACTCTCCCGGCTCCGAACGACCATAGCTAGCAGTGTAATCCAAACAACACTGTTTCTGACCGATCTCCCCATAATAGCATGTATATACCTCCTACTTCTTCTTCTCCATTGCTTCTTTCTTCCCATGTTTCTTCTACATCACTTCTTCCCTTCTTCTTCTTTCACCCATTTATCTCAAAACAATGTTAGCCATATGATTTGAACCTTCATCCCTCTTTTATATACATGTTTATTCACACAGTTATCAATATGTTGGAAACAAAATTTTTAATCATTTTTGAGATAGTTATCATATGAATCATGTAGGTTCTTTTGTTGATCTCAATCAAATATATGTATGTTTAAGACAAAGTTTTCATATTTGTTGCTTTATGTAATGTTGCAAATGTTCTACATCAATTATTTGGTGAAATAACATTGCGGGAAAGATATGATCTTTTTGTTTGTTTTGAAACATTTCATGAGGCTCTTATTTGACACAAAACCGTTGTTGGATGTGTAAATATATGCACAACTTGTTTCAAATATGAACCTAGGTAATATAATTTTGTTAATAACAAACATTATTGGGTTGTCTTCTACTCATCTAATGTTATTATTATTAGTATTGAATATTTTTTCTTCTGCACTAATATTTTAGGTGCACCGTACACTACGCAAAGTGATCAAGTAAAGATTGGGTAGAATATTTAAGTGTCCTTAAGAGTTTGCATCTTTTCTTTTATTTAATTATATATTTCTTGAGTCAAAGTTTTGTAAATGGTGGATGCTAAACTTGGTGACCGTGCACACACTCACATAGGAGGTTGAGAAAGTGAGAACATTGGAAGTTTAATTTTCCTAAACTAATTGTACTGTATGATTCATATCAATTTGTATAATCAGCTATTCAAAAAATATTCTAACGGCTAATTGGCATAATTAAAGCTATTTGAATTCATCATATTATACGATCCAGATCATACAAGATGATCAGTTGAAATCAAGATCTTAGCTGTCAATCATATTTTATGCAATATTTTAAAATTAAAAAATGTATACTAATCGTGCCATGCGATACTCATCGTATTATACAATATCATCGTACTATACGATATGATCAAATCCTACCTAAATTAATCCTATAATTAGGGGTCAAATTTGAATTAATTGATCCATGTATATTGTATTATATGAATTGATAATCGTATTGTACAACCCAATCTTTTCATGAGATGATAATTATTCACCACCAATCGCATAGGAAGATAATTCATTTAAATTGAACTAATCATGCAGGATGATGCTCTATATCATACTTGATGATCAGCTCAAATAATTGAACTAGTCGTATAGGGCCTTGTTCTTTGTACAATACTAATAGGGCTAATTAAACAAATCATACTATATGATATGCGTTCGTATTGTATGATCAATGTTGACTTAATTGAATTATTATGACTTTTTATGAATCCTTATATTTAAGCAATCTTAATTGACTTTTTTCAAGTCTTTAGCTATTCAGTTTTTTGGAGAGAGAGCTTTGAAAAGTGATCTTGAAGAGCTTTGGGAAGGAGAAAGGACAATTTATGTGTTAAGTAGAAGGAGTGTGAGGGATTTTCACATGATTTCTCCAAAAAAACTTCTTCCTTGTTTCCTCCAAGTGTTTTGCTTTGTCTCTTGGGCAGCTCTAGGAAGAAGAATGTCAGTCTGAAGATCATCATGGATCTTTGTCTTCACCAGGAGGGTGAAAAATGATTGCTAGTTTCTTTGCCTTCATCAAAAGGGGTGAAAAAGAGGTCAAGATTCTCTGTTACACTGGGTTGGTGAAATAATTGTAAGGGCTTCTCTGCTTAGATGTGTGGGCTAAAGGAGAGACACTAAGTTTATAGTACAATACTCAGAGAGGATGACTCTGGGAGTAGACGTAGGTCAATATTTGACCAAACCACTATAAAATTTTAGTGTGTTCATTCTTAATTTTACTTTCTACAATTTATTTTTTCTAAGAATTACATGTTGAAAATTATATTTTTGATGTTATATTAATTTGAGTAACTCATCGTCACTACAATTATAAGTTTTGTTTCATTAATTTTCTTCTGCATCGAGTGATATTATTTGTTTTAAATTACTAAAAAAATATTAAAAGATAATTTGTTTTACATAATTTTTTAAAATAACCAATTCACCCTCCTCTTAGTGCACCTACGGATAGTTCGTCAAGGCTTAACATCCTACATTGAACTTTCAATTGGTATCAGAGTGGTTATCATAAGAAGCATTTTAGAAAGCCTTGAGAAAAATAATCTATAATGCATTTAAGAAATAAAAATGTCATAGAGGGATATTTTATAACGCATCCACCTTTATTTGATAACTTATCTTTTAATTTTTGAAAAATCTGCATATTTACTTTCTTACAATCTTTGATTTCTACATGTGATTTTCGGAACAAGAAGGTTATTCCACACCCTTTCGTTTTGTTAAGGGCATTAAAACTGAAGTACCATTTAATTAATGGAGAAATGAGGATAGGGACTTTGCTCAATTGAATGAAAAATATTTATACTTTTTTGTGCTCTTAAATTTGAAGGTTACATGAGAGTTTTTACATGTACCACTTGCAAGGACATTTGTGATAAATTGTATATTGCATACGAAGATATTGGTGAAGTCAAACAATCTAGGTTAAACATCTTATAGCATGATTTTAAAGTTTTTTGTATTAAACCTAAAGAAACCATCTCAAACATGTATACTATGTTTACTCAAATAGTGACATCCCTGCATGTTTTAGGTAGAGAGTATTCAAATTTTAGAAAATTGAATAAAATTCTTTGTTGTCTACCTAGTAATTATGACAATAAGGTTACTACTATTTGTGAATCGAAAGATCTTAATGTTTTCTATAGATAACTTGCTAGTCTCAATTATTGTCTATGAGCAAGGTGTGAGTCAGAGATTGCAAGAGACAAGAAAAAACATAGTGGTGGAATTAAATGCAACTGAATCAAAAAGTGATAGCTCTGTAGCTAAGTAAGATTATGACATAGCACTAATGACACATAATTTCAAAAACTTTATGAAAACAAAATAAAAGCATCATAAGCAGTGGAACAAAAGTAAACCAAATAAAAATTTCAAGGCATCATCTGATACTATTTATTTTGAATGCAGAAAATCAGACCACTTTATAATAGATTTCCCCAATCTAAAATCTCACCTAATGAAGAAGGGCGAGGAGAAGATTAAAGTCAAAAAGGTGAAGAAAAGGATGTAGAAGGCATTTTGGGCACACTTTGCTTCATACTCATCAAAATCAAAAGTGAAGGAGAAGGTAACAAATTTGTACCTTTTGGCACATAATACTTTTGATTTTTATGATAAATAAGAGGTATGTAAGATTTTATATGATGAGTTATCAAAAGTTTTTGAAAAAAATTTATGATGCATATAAGAAGCTTAAGAAAATGTATGTTAGTTTAAACTCTCAATTTTAAGTTTGAAAAAAGAGCATGATAGTCTTATAATAGAATATTTTGTATTAGATAAAGAGCAAGTGTCTTTATCCGATAAGTTTGTTGTATTAAATATAAAGCATATTGATCTAACTAATACATATGAATCCTTGAAATCAAAGTATCTTGAGTTAGAAGATTCATAAAAATAATTAAAAGCATTTGCAAGTGAACTAGATCATAATGAACATGCATTGAAATTGGAAGTTAAAGGCTTTAAAAGTGCAAAAGAATTCTTAAAAGAAAATTTCCATACACTTCAAAGTAATTAACTATCACCTACATTATCATAATAGTATAATCCCTCATCACTACATGTATCTCATAACCCTAGGAAGAGGCACCACACCCCACATAGATTAGTGAATCCTTTTCCCTCATATTAGGTGTTACTCTTGTGGAAAGCTAGGTCACATAGCTCGCACTTAAACAATACACCATAAGATACATCTACTTTGGAGGCCTGAATCATTTGCACCATAGCATAACATGCATGCAAGTCATTCATCAAAGCCTAAGGTGGAACCTAAACTCACTTGGGTTCCTAAATCTAATCTTTGACTGACATTATGGGAGTGCTCTAACAAAAGGCCTAGTGAGAGCATATTGTATATGAACATCATATGCTAATTGCACATGAATGGAGATATGAAGGAGTTCATCGTGCAGAAGGCCGTGGTAGGAGGCAAAGTTACACTTGGAGACAATAACACTAGCTAGGAAAATGGAAGGTTCATGATGTAGAACGGGTAGGAGGCTTTGCATGGGAGAGGATCTCTCAACATCTTTGGGGTTTTAGAAACACTTGGACAATAGCTCTTCTTGTTGGACTATTAAAATTCAGCCTTCTTGCAAGCTGGGATAGTCGTTGGGGCACAGGACAGCAGTTTCGCTAGCTGAAATTCTCTGGACAGCAGCCTGGCGATGTGCAGGAAATCTGGACAACAACCAACGGAGGAGGAAACGAAGCTCAGGTGTGATCATTGTGGTTGTCGACAAAGAGAGGACAGCAGATTGAAGTCAGGAGAGGTTTTGGACAGCAGTTTCCTGCTTCTTTGCAATCTAGACAGCAACTTGCAATGTTGGGGAACACCCTGGACAGCTTCTATAGAGCATTGGGAACTTTGGACCACCACGTATGAAGGCTGGGAGCCCTTGGGCAGCAGGTAGTGGCCTTCAAATGCTTAGGATGCAAGCCAATGGCAGAGAATTTCGGCTGCAATTTTAGGGAGCAAGAGAGTCATGATTTGTGAGCTGTTCGAGACATTAGTAGAGGAAAACCAGTAAGAGAAACCTGGGAGAATTTCGGCCAGCTGGGAATACGGGAAGGAAATTTTGCCAAAGTAATATGTTGCAAATCTGGATAGATTTCAAAGGCAATTTAATACGGAGATGGGGCCAGCGGTAGGGGGAGTTGGGCGGTGAAATTATTTCCTAGTTCCTTTGTCTGGTTTTTCTTGGAAAGTAATTAGAGTTTGGCCCCTTTGAAAATTTTGAATGTCAAAGTATGGGAATTCCTTTCCAATTCATAGGAATTGAAATTGGAAAGAAATAAAGAGGTTGAAGGTCTGGGAAAATTCGGCCAAAGGAAAAAAATTTAATTTGAAATATTTCTAAACAAGCTTATGAGGCAATTAGGAAATAAATCCTGATTTGCTCACATGGGGGCCCGGTGGCAGTAATGGGAAATATGGGTTTAATGTACTCAATTGTGGTTACTTAATTTGGGAAAACAAATAAATTCTATTTGAATTTGAAATTCAAATAAAATGGATTTCGTAACTTTCCAAAAATAGAATGATAAATTAGGAAAAAAATTAAATTTCAAATTAGTTGAACTTGAATTTTGAAACTGCCCAAAATTTAATCACCCAAATTAAGTTTGAATTACATCTTGAATGAGATTCAATACTTTCCTAAAATAGCTTTCTAATTTAGAAAACTATTTGAAATTCAAAATTCTTTATGGTGGAAATGGAGACGACGATGGTGGACGGAGGTAGAGGATGACGCAACAAGAAGGAACAAAAGAAAAAAAAACAAAGATATAAATGAAAGATAAAAAAATCGGGAGCCTCGAACTCTTCCGAAGACTAACGGGTGATGCTTTGCCTTTCTCCAAGGGACTTCAACTCACGAGCCCGGACCTATCCTGCGGCTGGTGAAGACTTCGATTCCTCTCATAGGAATCCCACTAACGCTCTCTCACAAGAGGAACACAAGTGTGGAAAACAATTTTTTCATATCAATAATTCATCCCAATTACAATAGCTAAAGGCTATAGGCCACAACATGAGAAAATGAAAAATTACAAAATTGCCCCTTGGGCCATAACACTCACATAAATTATCCTAGGGGTAAAACAAGAAATAGGATAAAATAAGAACAACAATTCATAAATCATAAATGACAATTTAAATTAGAGCCGTTGATTTACGAAACCTCCTGTGATAGATGAGCCAAATCTTCGTTCCGATGTCCGCATTAGTTCATGTATGATTCGTAATTATAAGAATTTTATTATTAAAAATGCCTTACTAATAAATGTCTTGAAACATAACTTGCTTAGTATCAGTCAACTGTGAAAATCGGGTTAGGTTTATCTGCCTTCACTAGGAGGATGAAAAGTGAGTGATAGGTTCTCTGCCATCACTAGGAGGGTGAAAAAAAGTTTGTGATTCTTTGCCTTCACCAGGAGGGTAAAAAAGGAGTGCTAGGTTCTCTTCTCTCAACAAGAGGCTGAAAAAGAGGTCAAGGTTCTCTACCGCACAAGGTTGGTGAATAGATTTTAAGGGCTTCTCTGCCTAATTATGTGGGCTAAAGGAGAGACACTAAAAGTTTAAGTGAAAAACTCAAAGAGGATGACTGTAGGGAGTAGACGTAGGTCATTATTGGTCAAACCACTATAAAATTCTAGTGTGTTGATTCTAATTTTCATTTTGTACACTTTAAATTTCTAGAATTTATTTTCCTAAAAATTGCATGTTGAAAATTTGAGGTTGATATTATATTGAGTTTATTAAAATAACATCACATTTATTGTAGCTGTTGATAATTCTATTAGCTTCTGCATCGGGGGATAGCATTGCTTTCTCTAAGTTATCAAAAATTAACAAAATATTATTTTGTGTTTAATATTTTTGAAAACTACCAATTGCCCCCCCCCCCCCCCCCCCCCCCCCCCCACACACACACGCGCGCCTCTTGGTGTGCATAGTAATAGTTCATCGAGTTATAAACATCCTACATCAAATTTTCAGAGAGGAGACTTCAATTTGCTAAGATGAGGAAGATGAGGGATATTAGTTTTAATGGGATTCTTAGGGACATTATTGTATGAGGAAAAATAGCTATGGGAATATTTAGGTTTGGTGTGCTTTCACTTTAATGGTCAAGATAAGGACCTTTTTATTATGAAGGAGGAGCAATAGCCGAAGTGGAGGCTATTAGATTTTCATTTATCTACAAGGCTGAAGAAAAAGGCTTTTTAGAAATGGGGAGGGTGATGGAGGTGGGAAAGGAGATTTTATATTGCAAGGATTAGGCTTTGACAAAGTGGGTGGTCTGGGAAGAGGGGTAAAGGATTGATAGGGTAAAGGTTTGGGGGGTGTGTAAGGGAGCCACAATTAGAGCAAAAGTTTAGTTTCAAATCATATTGGACACTCAAGGTAAAGATTTTTACACCAACATTAATTTGGATCTCATCAAAAAGCTTGATATTTTTCAATTTGGATATATGTAAGAAAAAATGTAAGCTTGGTTTTTCAGTAGTGAGGGAAATCAACTACATGGGGGGGGGGGGGGGGGGGGGGGGGGGGGGGGGGTTGATCCGGGTTCCAACAGGATAGTTGGAGGTTCTGGATCATAATCCATATAGGGATGGATTTAAGATCCTTTTTCTTAGGGATTAAATCAATCAACTATCTTTTTCCAAAATAAATGGCTTGCCAAAGAAAATCTAGGGACTATAGAACCAAGCTATCCCATAATCCTCAGGAGAAGAAACAATAAAAAAGAGGAACCCCTTATTGAGTGATATTAGGGTTATAGTACATTTTAGCCACCAATGCTTTTGAATAGCCATCAAGAGAGTTTCATAATAAGGGAGCCGGCTAATAGCATATCCGACCAAACACAAATCCCACTCCTTGCTGAAGAAAAACATAATAGGGGCACCAATCAACAACATAACCATCAACAACCTCCAAGTCTGAAAAGTTTGCTATGTTCTCTACCAGGGGAACATAGTTGATCAGGAAGTAAGAAGTGGCAAGGTTTTTGGAAACCAAGAGATTCTTTTAGTTTAAGGAGATGGATGGTGGTTGGTTTTCTACAAAAGTAGAATGCATATTAAGGGTTATGGAGAGAGGAGAATAATTAACATTTGAGAGAGCAGTAGAGTGTTGCATCTCACATGGGGGAAATGCACAAGTTGCAAAAGAAGTAGAGGTATATATGAGCCAGGCCGGCTCGCGGACTAGCTCGAGCTTGACTCATTAACTAACGCACAAGCCTAGCTTATCGAGCTTCGAGCTCAAGCTCGAGTAGAGTTTTAAGATTGTTGGATTATTGAACTCGAGTTCGAGCTCGAGTGATGCTTAGCTAGATTACTCTTGAGCGGCTCGATTAGACCGGGCAAACTGCATAAGTTAGAATGCGTAGGCGAAGCGTGGAAGTGGGGCAAATCATGAAAGAGAACCATAGGAAACTTTTGCGCTTGAGATTTTCGGGCGAATGCGACCCCAGAAGGACGATCGATAGAGTCGCAAACCGTAGAAGGCTCGCTAGCCACTCGTTGAACTCTTTTCAATAGCACCAGTCGAGCTCAAGCTTGACTTTTGATCTCAACTCAACTTTGATCTCAACTCAACTTTGATCTCGGGATTTGACTCAGGAGGTGAGCTTGAGTTTGGCCTGCTCGAGCTTGATTAAACTTATTTGCACCACTAGGAAGGAGGGGGGTCGTCTTTGGCATAGTTGGTGACAAACAGGCAAGGAGAGAACTAGGCAAGAAAGAGACGACATGGGTTTTCATACCATAGACACAAAACCATGTTTGTGACGTACTACTAAATAATGCTTATATGATCACTTATAAATTGGGAAAGAAATTTGTGGCTAGAATTATTGACAAAATTAGAAAAGTTCATTATTTAATTTAAAGAAATGCATGTAAATTATTTATAAAATTTAATAATTAATTATAATTATGCGCACATATGACATAATTAATAAGCTACTAATCGTCTCTTTTTTTTTTCTTTTTCTTTTTTTTTTTAAGAAGCTCCTCACATAAATTTTTCATAAATCAATATGCACAAGAGTTTCTCTATTAAATATATTTATATTCTTTTTTATATTGATTTGTTTGAAACTTTGGGGAGAGATTAAGTGAGAAAAAGGGGGCCACTAAAAAAAGATTTTTTTAGAAGGAAATTAAACCACAAATTTTTTTCTCAATAAATACATTTTAGTGACAAAATCGGCCTTTTGTACCCAAATTTTAATTAAATTTGAATAGTGTGTATTGAACAAGTTATGTTACGTCAAACCTCATAATTTCTTTGAAGAAATTATCACGTCAAATAATTTAAATTTAAAAAAGAAATGAAGTCCTGTTTAAATTGAACAAGTTATGTTTTGTAACCGCATAATTTCAACCAATAAATTCTCATATCAAATAATTTAAATTATTAAAAATTAAGATGCAAATTTTATTGGCATGTTTCTCAAATTTATCAAATTTATTGTGAGATGAATCTTGTAAAAATTTTAATTGATTATGAATATATTATGCATATGCAACAATAATTTTCTATTGACAATATTTGCCTCGAAAACTTATGTGTTGGCTTCTTAGTTTTGAAATGTATACAATTAGACATAAATCTTGGTGAAATTTATAAATTAAGAAAATGGAACCAAGTTCAAGATCATTTGGACTTCAATCTTAGTAAACTTATAATTGAATTGAACGTGTAAATGAGACGAGCTCGACAACACCAAGTTGTTGGATCTAAGTCTAAGGCTTCGTTTGAGACGGTTTTTTTATTGCTTTCTAAAACAGAGTTTTAGTAAAAAATAAAAAAATTTGTACTAAAACTCCTTTTTAGAAAACAGTAAAAATGCCGTCCCAAACGAAGCCTAAATGAGTCCAAATAAAACATTTAAAGAGCATAAAGAAACTTCATGATATTAATTGAAAAATCAAATTATCTTTAAATTTTTGTGCTTACCATCAGAATGAGTATCTTGATTAAAAAAAAAATAAAAGAATGTTATATAATCAATTGAATTAGCAAAAGCTATCATATGGAACATTTTTAAGATTTTGATCAAAATTATCAATTGAATCAGCACAAGTCGTCGCTTATAAGGTTGATGCACCCTATCGATTATAATGATTTAAGATATATTATAGTCTATGTACATCCTTGAAAATGAAGAACAAGATAGGATGAAGAAGACGATCTATATACAAGAAGACAGAGATTAAGAGAAAGTAGAAGTCATGTATTATCATTACAAGTTACAGCATATATAGACTAGCCTTAGCCTACGTGTCCGTTAACCATAGGACGGTAATAATACATTATTGTTATTGACGTGCTAATAGCCCCCCACAAACTGATGATTCAGGTATGATCGTTAGTTTGTCTCGTAACATTTTGAACCGAGCCGTCGAAAGTGGTTTGGTGAGTATATCGGCCAGCTGATCGATTGTACTTATTGGTTGTAGGTGTATGTTGTTGTTCTGAATGTTGTCTCGAATAAATCTGTGGTCGATTTCAATGTGTTTCGTTCGAGCGTGAAACACCGGGTTGTGAGCAAGAGCGATTGCCGAAGTATTATCACAGAATAGTTGAGTTGGTTTAGACAGAGAGATGCCAAAATCCGAAATAAGACGCTGGAGCCATAGAATGTCTGCGGTAGCTGCAGCCAACGCTCGGTATTCCGACTCCGTCGAAGAGCGTGAGACAGTCTTCTGCTTCTTCACCGTCCAGGATACCAGATTTTCTCCGAGAAATGTACAATAGCCGGATGTGGACTTGCGGGTCAGCAGATCTCCAGCCCAGTCAGCGTCGGAGAAGGATCGTAGATGCAGAGTAGATTTGATGATCGGTAGACCAAACGTGATGGTTCCCTGTATATACCTGAGAAGTCTTTTGAGAAGATAAGAGTGTTGAGTTCCCGGATTGTGCATATTCTGTGATAGGATGTTGACTGCATAGGCTATGTCTGGATGCGTGATCGTGAGGTACTGTAGTGCCCCTGTAATTCGTCGATAAGTGCTTAGATATGTAATTTCCTGATCCTGTAACGATTGCGTTTGTAATTTAGTACAAGACGAATTAGCCAGAGGATTGCATGAGATAAGATTAGCTTGAGTAAGAATAGATTGAGCGTATGATGTCTGGGATAAGAAATACTTAGCTGGTTCCGTGGATATAGAGATCCCCAGAAAATGTTTCGCCTATCCCAGATTTTTCATGTGAAACTGATCATTAAGTTTGTTGAGAAGATCTGAGATGGTTTGTTCACTTGAGCCAGTTATTAAGATGTCGTCTACGTAGACGAGTAAAAATATGCGAGTGCTGTTCTGAGTGAACGTGAGAAGGGATGGATCGGCTTTACTGTGCTGAAATTCAAGGCAAAGGAGATGATCTGTAAACGTTGTGTACCATTGCCGGGGTGCTTGCTTAAGCCCGTAGATAGCTTTGCGAAGCCGGCAAATGTGAGTAGGATGTGTTGAATCTTCAAATCCAGTAGGCTGCCTCATATAAACCGTTTCCTTAAGCATGCCATGAAGAAAGGCGTTGACGACATCAAGTTGCTGTACCGGCCACCCGTGATGAAGAGCAACCACGAACATGATTCGAATCGTGGGAAGTTTGGCCACCGGACTGAAAGTTTCGTCATAGTCCAGGCCTAGCTCTTGTCTGTTTCCTTGAGCTACCAAACGTGCTTTAAATCTAGCTATTGAGCCGTCTGAGTTGTATTTCTTACGGAACGTCCATTTGCAACCCAAGACAGAAGCTTTGTCTGGTAGTGGAATTAGGTCCCAGGTGCCCTGTTTTTGTAAAGCTAAAAACTCATCCGCCATGGCTCTTCTCCACTCAAGGTGTTTGTTTGCCTCTGCAAAGGTTGTTGGATCTGGACCATCTTCAGATGCGGCAGTTAAGTGTAGAAGATTGAGCCTGTATGTCGGTTTGAGTGAGCCAGTTTGATGCCGAGTGATCATAGGATGTCTCTTTTGTGGAGCTGAGGGCAGAGATAGGCGCTCGGTAGGTGAATTACTTTGAGGAATGTTATTGTTATTAGAATGTGACTGAGAAGTAGTAATAGGTGCAGTATGTAACATTGGTTGGGTGATGATGGGACGAGAGGGTAATTGGTATTGCACAACCGATGTTGGTATAAGTATAGATGGTGGTAATACCTGATCAGAGCATATAGATGAAATATTAGTTTGAGCAAATGGAAAAGAATTTTTGATAAACTGAACATGACGAGATACAATGATACGATTTGTATCTTTGTGAAAGCATTTATATCCTTTTTGGTTTTGTGCATATCCTATAAAAATACAGGATGCCGACTTCGGATGAAGTTTGTTTCTTGAGTGCGATGGCAGCAGAGGAAAGCATTCGCACCCGAACGTCCTGAAATGAGAATATTCAGGATTAATATTGAACATAATTTTGATAGGAGCAAGGTTATTCATATTAGGTGTAGGGAGACGATTAATAAGGTAGACGGCGGTGGATGTTGCTTCTGGCCAGAACTCCAGTGGTAAGGATGCCGTCTGGAGAAGTGTTCTTGCTGTTTCCACAATGTGCCGATGTTTGTGTTCCGCTACACCGTTTTTTTTCGGTGTGTATGGACAAGAGGTTTGATGTAGTATGCCCTTGGATTGCAGAAATGTTCGAAACGTGTGATTGATGAATTCATCACCTCCATCTATTCTAAGAGCTTTTATTTTCCGATCCATCTATCTTTCTATAAATGTAATAAAATCAATAAATGTTCTAGTAGCATCAGATTTATGCACTAAAGGAAATAACCAACAAAATCTTTTCGAGGAGACCGGAGAGGGTCCCCACACATCCGAATGAATGAGATCTAATGGTTTTGTTGTTCGATGCACAGACTTTTCGAAAGGAAGCTTATGACTCTTACAAACATTACAATGAACACAAGAAGTAAAGAATTTGGGTATGTGGAGCAGAGGATTTGTAGATGCAATGGTTTGAATAATCCGATGATGAGGATGGCCTAATCTGTGATGCCAGTTGATTCTCTCCCTTTGAGTAGCCTTCATAGCCTTGTATTGTGCTAGATCATTCTTGACCGTGAGCGGATACAAACCATTTTTACATGGTCCTTGAAGAATGATTTTGTGTGACTGTAAATCCTTAAACACATAGCCGTTAGGAGAAAAAGTGATATAAATTTGATTCGCATTAACCAAATTAGAAATAGAAATCAGATTATGAGAGATTTCCGGAGTGTGAAGTAGATTAGTTAGAAATAACTTACGGTCGGGGGTGGGAAGAATACCAGACCCCGAATGAGCTACTGGTATTGTTCGGCCATCCCCCACAATTACTTGATCTGAGCCATTGTACGCCGTTGCTTGATCAAGATTCTCAAATCGGTTTGTCATATGCGTAGACGCTCCTGAATCCAGATACCAGTCAGTAGACGAGGTGTCTGCTGTTGCTAGCATAGCATTTGGATTCTTCGATGAAGTTCTTGGCATTATGACAATGCCAACAAATGTTCGTTGGCATTATGACAATGCCAACAAATGTCCGTTGTATGCCCTCATTTGGTACATATCTGACATTGTAGGGACGATCTTACGGTGGTCTTGTTTATTCTAGTTGATGACTGTATATTTTTACCACGACCGCGTCCACGGTTACTACGGCCCCTGTTTGTGTGTAGCGCTGTTTGAGTATCCACATTGATAGCAAGACGATGAAGATCGACCTGAATGTGGATTTCTTCACTGATCAATAGAGCATAGAGAGTTTCGAGGGTCATGCTGGATTGCATTGTTCGAATTGTTGTTTTGAAGGATTGGTATGCCGGTGAGAGACCGTTGAGAATATATAGTATAATATCCTCTGTATCGATGGTAGCTCCCGCCGAAGCAATATTGTCTACTAGTTTCTTGATCTCGGATAGGTAGTTCTGCATTGAAAGATTTTTCATCGAAATGTTATGTAGTTCATTCTTGAGTTGGATTACCTTCGATCGGCACGAAGATTGAAATCTTGTTTGCAACGCATGCCAGATTAATGCGATGTATCAAGATGCATAACATATGGTAAAACTGGAGCAGCAATGGTTGAACAGAGAGCCGCCGCGAGATTCTGGTCGGTGATGATCCAGTTGTTTAGCTCGTCGGCGTCATGTTCTTGATGAGTTTGCGATTCTGCTTGATCAGACGGAGGATCAAGAAATTTTGCAAACCCTTTTGCTTTGAAGACTTTGAGAATCTAAGTTCTCCAAATCGGATATGTTTCCGATGTCAGTTGATGTGGTACCAAGGTTTTGAGATTCGAGACGACGAATTTAAGTAATGGGTAGATCGGAGAGATTTCTGTAGAAGCAACGCCGCTTCCGGCGACCGCAGAGGATGTCTCTGCAGATGTTGCCATAGATAGAATGCCGAGGTGTTACTCGGTCGCTGATACCATGAAGAACAAGATAGGATGAAGAAGACGATCTCTATTCAAGAAGACAGAGATTAAGAGAAAGTAGAAGTCATGTATTATCATTACAAGTTACAGCATATATAGACTAGCCTTAGCCTACGTGTCCGTTAACCATAGGACGGTAATAATACATTATTGTTATTGACGTGCTAATAGAAAACATTAGCAATGTTCAATGGGAAGTGACTTCCCATTAGAAGCTAAGGCTAAATAAATTTACAACATTGTCAATTGATGGAATCTAACCAGGTATTCAAAATTCTAAACACATATTTGGAGAAAGAAAATAGAGGAGTTGCCAAATAATCTGTCATTTTTAAGCTAATTAAAAATATTTGTAAATTTGAAAAATAAGCTAATTAAAATTACAACTTAACTTTTTATAATTTAAATTATTTGACATAGCGTGTTCAAGCATAACATGGTCAATGCATACACTATTCAAATTTAATTAAAATTCGAGTAGAAAAAGCGAATTTCGTCACTAAAATGTATTGAGAAAACAATTTGTAGCTTAATTTTCTTCTAAACTAACTTTTTCTTTTGGTCCTCTTTTTCTCTCTCAATCTCTCTCCTAAGTTTCAAACTAGTCAATCTAAAATAGAAAAAAAATTATATATATAATAGAGAAACTCTTATACATATTGATTTATGATAAATTTATGTGAGGAGCTCGTCAATAAAAAAAAAACGATTAATAACACATTAATTATGTCTTATATGAGCATACTTAAAATTAATTATTACATTTTATAAGTAATTTAAATGCATATCTTTTAAATTGATTAAAAAACTATTTTTTAATTTTGTCAACAACTCTAACCAGAAATTTCCTTCTGATTTATAAAAGTTCGTCTAAGCTTTATTTAATAGGATTCACAAGTCCCCATCAAGAATTTTTTTTAGGGAAAATTTGGGGCCTTAGCCCATATCATTAAGAAATGAAAATATTACAATAAAAAATAAAATCAAATGCCAGTGTAGCAAATGACGAAATCATATGAGCAAAAGCTGCTGGACACAAAAGAGAAGGCAAAAACAAAAGTGGTAAAGACACCTAAATCACCAAGGACACAGGATGCAAAGTTCGTTAAGATCACCCAGACATAAAAAATCAGCTAAAAAGATGAACGAAATTTCCTTGGTTGTCGAATGCGACCGTCCAAGGGGATTTGCATTCATCATCATCCTTCAAAACCAATCCCTAGTTGCCAATAAAGACCTTCCACAGTGTCCAAAAATTCAAAGAGCAGCACAAAAATAGTCTCCAGCCATCTGATTGCAAGAGGTACATAGCCAATCCAAAAAACAAAATATCAGAGAAGCAGATTTTGAAAGATTTGAAAGTTTTTCCACTTGTGA